>CALYOO010000002.1:0-454328 GCA_945261195.1 Cryptosula pallasiana
GAGCACGTTTCGTCATTTCAGTGATCCTAGACAAAAAGGTCAAAACACATTTTTTTATTGCTCCAAAAGCACTTTCAGGCCGTTTTGAGCACGTTTCATCATTTCAGTGATCCAAGACAAAAAAGTTCAAAGAACAATTTTTTTAGCTCCAAAAGCATTTTCAGGCCATTTTGAGCACATTTCATCATTTCAGTGATCCTAGACAAAAAAGTTCAAAACACAATTTTTATAGCTCCAGAAGTATTTTCAGGCCATTCTTAGCACCTTTCATCATTTTAAAGATCCTAGATAAAAAGTTTCAAAACACGCTTTTTATTGGTCCAAAAACATTTTCAGGCCGCTCTGAACACGTTTCATCATTTCAGTGATCCAAGACAAAAAAGTTCCAAACAAATTTTTTTTTAGCTCCAAAAGCATTTTCAGGCCATTCTGAGCACATTTCATCATTTCAGTGATCCTAGACAAGAAAGTTCATAACACATTTTTTATAGCTCCAAAAGCATTTTCAGGCCATTCTGAGCACATTTCATCATTTAAGTGATCCTAGACAAACAGTTTCAAAACACAACTTTTAAAGCTCCACAAGCGTTTTCAGGCCATTCTGAGCACATTTCATAATTTCGGCAATCCTTAACGAAAAGTTTCAAAAGACGTTTTTTATTGCTCCAAAAGCACTTTTAGGCCGTTCTGAGCACGTTTCATCATTTCAGTGATCCAAGACAAAAAGGTTCAAAAACACATTTTTTTTAGCTCCAAAAGCATTTTCAGGCCATTTTGAGCGCATTTCATCATTTCAGTGATCCTAGACAAAAAAGTTCAAAACACAATTTTTTCAGCTTTAAAAGTATTTTCAGGCTATTTTGAGCACATTTCATCATTTCAAACATCCTTGACAAAAAGTTTCAAAACACGTTTTTTATTGCTCCAAAAGCATTGTCAGGCCGCTCTGAGCACGTTTCATCATTGATGAAATGTGCTCAGAATGGCCTGAAAATGCTTTTGGAGCTATAAAAAATGTCTTTTGAACTTTTTTGCCTAGGATCACTGACATGATGAAATGTGCTCAGAATGGCCTGAAAACGCTTTTGGAGCAATAAAAAACGTGTTTTGAACTTTTTTGTCTTGGATCACTGAAATGATGAAACGTGCTCAGAACGGCCTGAAAATGCTTTTGGAGCAATAAAAAGTGTGTTTTGAAACTTTTTGTGTAGGATCACTGAAATGATGAAATGTGCTCAGAATGGCCTGAAAACGCTTTTGGAGCTTTAAAAGTTGTGTTTTGAAACTGTTTATCTAGGACCACTGAAAAGTTGAAATGTGCTCAGAATGGCCTGAAAATGCTTTTGGAGCAATAAAAACGTGTTTTGAACCTTTTTGTCTAGGATCACTGAAATGATGAAATGTTGCTCAGAATGGCCTGAAAATGCTTTTGGAGCAATAAAAAACGTGTTTTGAAACTTTTTGTGTGGGATCACCGAAATGATGAAATGTGCTCAGAATGGCCTGAAAACGCTTTTGGAGCTATAGCAAATGTGTTTTGACTTTTTTTGTCTCGGATCACTGAAATGATGAAACGTGCTCAGTACGGCCTGAAAATGCTTTTGGAGCAATAAAAATTGTGTTTTGAAACTTTTTGTGTAGGATCAACGAAATGATGAAATGTGCTCAGAATGGCCTGAAAACGCTTTTGGAGCTATAACAAATGTGTATTGAACTTTTTTGTTTCGGATCACTGAATTGATGAAACGTGCTCAGAACGGCCTGATTATGCTTTTGGAGCAAGAAAAATTGTGTTTTGAAACTTTTTGTTTAGGATCACCGAAATGATGAAATGTGCTCAGAATGGCCTGAAAATGCTTTTGGAGCAATAAAAAACGTGTTTTGAAACTTTTTGTTTAGGATCACCGAAATGATGAAATGTGCTCAGAATGGCCTGAAAATGCTTTTGGAACTATAAAAAATGTCTTTTGAACATTTTTGCCCAGGATCACTGAAATGATTAAATGTGCTCAGAATGGCCTGAAAATGCTTTTGGAACGAAAAAAAATGTCTTTTGAACTTTTTTTGCCTAGGATCACTGAAATGATGGAATGTGCTCCGAATGGCCTGAATACGCTTTTGGAGCTAAAAAAATGTGTTTTGAAACTGTTTGTCTACGATCACTGAATGATGAAATGTGCTCACAAGGGCCTGAAAATGCTTTTAGACCTAAAAAAAATGGGTTTTGAACTTTTTTGTCTTGGATCACTGAAATGATGAAACGTGCTCAGAACGGCCTGAAAATGCCTTTTGAGCTATAAAAAATGTCTTTTGAACTTTTTTGTCTAGGATCACTGAAATGATGAAATGTGCTCAGAATGTTCTGAAAATGCTTTTAGAGCTAAAAAAATGTGTTTTGAACTTTTTCGTCTTGGATCACTGAAATGATGAAATGTGCGCAGAATGGCCTGAAAATGCTTTTGGAGGAATAAAAAACGTGTTTTTGAAACTTTTTGTTTAGGATCACAGAGATGATGAAATGTGCTCAGAATGGCCTGAAAATGCTTTTGGAGCAATAAAATTTGTGTTTTGAGTTTTTTTGTCTAGGATCACTGAAATTATGAAGTGTGCTCAGAATGGCCTGAATACGCTTTTGGAGCTTTAAAAGTTGTGTTTTGAAACTGTTTGTCTAGGATCACTGAAATGATGAAACGTGCTCAGAATGGCCTTAAATGCTTTTGGAGCTAAAAAAAATGTCTTTTGAACTTTTTTGACTTCGAACACTGAAATGATGAAACGTGCTCAGAGCGGCCTGAAAATGCGTTTGGAGCAATAAAAATTGTGTTTTGAAACTTTTTGTTTAGGATCACCGAAATGATGAAATGTGCTCAGAATGGCCTGAAAATGCTTTTGGAGCAATAAAAAGCGTGTTTTGAAACTTTTTGTTTAGGATCACCGAAATGATGAAATGTGCTCAGAATGGCCTGAAAATGCTTTTGGAGCTATAGACAATGTCTTTTGAACCTTTTTGCCCAGGATCACTGAAATGATGAAATGTGCTCAGAATGGCCTGAAAATGCTTTTGGAGTGAAAAAAAATGTCTTTTGAACTTTTTTGCCTAGGATCACTGAAATGATGGAATGTGCTCCGAATGGCCTGAATACGCTTTTGGAGCTAAAAAAATGTGTTTTGAAACTGTTTGTCTACAATCACTGAATGATGAAATGTGCTCACAAGGGCCTGAAAATGCTTTTAGACCTAAAAAAATGGGTTTTGAACTTTTTTGTCTTGGATCACTGAAATGATGAAACGTGCTCAGAACGGCCTGAAAATGCCTTTTGAGCTATAAAAAATGTCTTTTGAACTTTTTTGTCTAGGATCACTGAAATGATGAAATGTGCTCAGAATGTTCTGAAAATGCTTTTGGAGCTAAAAAAAATGTGTTTTGAACTTTTTCGTCTTGGATCACTGAAATGATGAAATGTGCTCAGAATGGCCTGAAAATGCTTTTGGAGCAATAAAAAACGTGTTTTGAAACTTTTTGTTTAGGATCACAGAAATGATGAAATGTGCTCAGAATGGCCTGAAAATGCTTTTTGAGCAATAAAATATGTGTTTTGAACTTTTTTGTCTAGGATCACTGACATGATGAAATGTACTCAGAATGGCCTGAAAACGCTTTTGGAGCTAAAAACAATGTGTTTTGAACTTTTTTGTCTTGGATCACTGAAATGATGAAACGTGCTCAGAATGGCCTGAAAATGCTTTTGGAGCTAAAAAAAATGTGTTTTGAATTTTTTTGTCTAGGATCACTGAAATTATGAAGTGTGCTCAGAATGGCCTGAATACGCTTTTGGAGCTTTAAAAGCTGTGTTTTGAAACTGTTTGTCTAGGATCACTGAAATGATGAAACGTGCTCAGAATGGCCTTAAATGCTTTTGGAGCTAAAAAAAATGTCTTTTGAACTTTTTTGACTTCGATCACTGAAATGATTAAACGTGCTCAGAGCGGCCTGAAAATGCGTTTGGAGCAATAAAAATGTGTTTTGAAACTTTTTGTTTAGGATCACTGACATGATGAAATGTACTCAGAATGGCCTGAAAACGATTTTGGAGCTTCAAAAATCGTGTTTTGAAACTGTTTGTTTAGGATCACTGAAATGATGAAATGTGCTCAGAATGGCCTGAAAATGCTTTTGGAGCTAAAAAAAATGTGTTTTGAACTTTTTTGTCTTGGATCACTGAAATGATGAAACGTGCTCAGAATGGCCTGAAAATGCGTTTGGAGCAATAAAAAAACATGTTTTGAAACTTTTTTGTCTAGTAGCACTGAAATGATGAAATCTGCTCAGAATGGCCTGAAAATGCTTTTGGAGCTACAAAAAAGGTTTTTTTAAACTGTTTGCCTAGCATCACTGAAATGATGAAATGTGCTCAGAATGGCCTGAAAATGCTTTTGGGGCTATAAAAAATGTGTTTTGAACTTTTTTGTCTAGGATCACTGAAATGATGAAATGTGCTCAGAATGGCCTGAAAATGCTTTTGGAGCTAAAAAAATGTGTTTTGAACTTTTTTTCCTAGGATCACTGAAATGATGAAATGTGCTCAGAATGGCCTGAAAACGCTTTTGGAGCTATAAAAAGTATCTTTTGAACTTTTTTGCCTAGGATCACTGAAATGATGAAATGTGCTCAGAATGGCCTGAAAATGCTTTTGGAGCTAAAAAAATGTTTTTTGAACTTTTTTGTCTTGGATCACTGAAATGATGAAATGTGCTCAGAGCAGCCTGAAAATGCATTTGGAGCAATAAAAATGTGTTTTGAGACATTTTGTTTAGGATCACCGAGATGATGAAATGTGCTCAGAATGGCCTGAAAATGCTTTTGGAGCTATAAAAAATGTGTTTCGAACTTTTTTGTCTAGGATCACTGAAATTATGAAATGTGCTCAGAATGGCCTGAAAATGCTTTTGGAGCTAAGAAAAAATGTCTTTTGAACTTTTTTGTCTTCGATCACTGAAATGATGAAACGTGCTCAGAGCGGCCTGAAAAGGCTTTTGGAGCAACAAAAAACGTGTTTTGAAACATTTGTTTGGGATCACAGAGATGATGAAATAAGCTCAGAATGGCCTGAAAATGCTTTTGGAGCAATAAAGTATGTGTTTTGAACTTTTTTGTCTAGGATCACTGACATGATGAAATGTACTCAGAATGGCCTGAAAACGCTTTTGGAGCTAAAAAAAAATGTGTTTTGAAACTGATTGTCTACGATCACTGAAATGATAAAATGTGCTCAGAATGGCCTGAAAATGCTTTTGGAGCTAAAAAAATGTGTTTTGAACTTTTTTGTCTTGGATCACTGAAATGATGAAACGTGCTCAGAATGGCCTGAAATTGCGTTTGGAGCAACAAAAAACGTGTTTTGAAACTTTTTTGTCTAGTATCACTGAAATGATGAAATGTGCTCAGAATGGCCTGAAAAGGCTTTTGGAGCTATAAAAAATGTGTTTTTAAACTGTTTGCCTAGGATTACTGAAATGATGAAATGTGCTCAGAATGGCCTGAAAATGCTTTTGGAGCAATAAAAAACGTGTTTTGAAACTTTTTGTTTTGGATCACCGAAATGATGAAATGTGCTCAGAATGGCCTGAACACGCTTTTGGGGCTTTAAAAGTTGTGTTCTGGAACTGTTTGTCTAGGATCACTGAAATGATGAAATGTGCTCAGAATGGCCTGAAAATGCTTTTGGAGCAATAAAAATTGTGTTTTGAATTTTTTTGCCTAGGATCACTGAAATGATGAAATGTGCTCAGAATGGCCTGAAAACGCTTTTGGAGCTATAAAAAATATCTTTTGAAATTTTTTGCCTAGGATCACTGAAATGATGAAATGTGCTCAGAATGGCCTGAAAATGCTTTTGGAGCTAAAAAAATGTCTTTTGAACTTTTTTGTCTTGGATCACTGAAATGATGAAACGTGCTCAGAGCGGCCTGAAAATGCGTTTGGAGCAACAAAAATGTTTTTTGAAACTTTTGGTTTAGGATCACCGAGATGATGAAATGCACAGCACTAGTAAGGGCATTTAAGGTAACTTGTCCTGTATACTGACCCCAATGCATTATATATGGTAAACGTGCCACCCGACTTTTAGAACGTTTGCTTTACCCTTGGTATATGTCTTCATTTTCAACTCATGTGTTCTTGTAATGTTCACAAACTCTTTTATCCAATTATTTTGTTTCTTGTTTATTTTGTTTAATATTTGATAAAAACAGGGAAAAAATGGTGTAAAACATATGCCCGTGCCACCCAGATTATAGCCTCAACTATTAGGGTGAGCAACTCCAAAAAAACTGTGTCTGAAAGCCAGTAATTGGCAGTACAGACTATTTTTTGTTAGGAGTTTCCTTCTCCTTTTGTCTTAGTGTCAGGGGATCTACAAGTTTTATCTTTATTGGTTATAGTAGCCTGTAAACAAGGTAATTTATATACTGTAAAGGCTAGCGGCAAGCGTGCAGTACATTTATCGTTGCGATCAGTCAAGCGCAGCAGCCCTGCTGTAGGAAAACTAGCATTACGCAGTTGCCTAATCATGCAGACTGTTGATTGTGCAATACAATGTATGGTGTGAGGCAGCATTCACTCAATGGTTGATGAGAAATATTATCTTACTGGTCATTCTGTATAATCTGCCTGTTTGTGATGAGAAACTAAAACCTGCACGCATATTGCCTTCATTTCACTGACGACATATACAGAAAGATAAATTTAGTTGTTGTAGGGCACCTCCACATATTTTGAACAATATTTTTAATCTCTCGAAAGTCATTCAAAGTTTTTTGTTGAATGACTGAAAGAGATAACACAAAAACGTTTTAGTGATAATAATTCACACTTATGTAGCTACCACTATCAGGTAACACTTTGATAGTTTTCCTGCTGCGTTACCATGGCACATACATCAAACTTTTCGGTCTACTGGTCATACCCGTGATGCTGGCTTGGGAAAAAAGAGGCAAATTGGACTGGTTGCTTCGCGCTGTCATCACTAGATCTGAGGGCATAGATAGGGTGATTGTGTCGATGCAAAGTCAGTAATTTAATTTGTTTATCAGTTCAGAAGACCAATTGATGAGGTAAATACAACTTAAAATATAGCATGCGGTATGCAAATGATTATGTCGAGCAAACTTAAGCTGCAGGTAGAAGGATGAAGTGAGACCGATGTCCACCCTGAAGCATCTCCAAGTCTATTTTTCTCCAAGTTTACAAAATACAGCGTGTATGAAATTTTTTGGGACAACATTCCAATTACGGGAGCTTTCATGGAGTTCAGCTGTTTTCAGGAGTAGTGAAACTCTATACCTAAAATCTTGGCTGGTCCCTGATAAATAAGGAGACAGGACTCATATGCTTCTGATTTAATATAGTGAATACAGCTGTGTTAATCAATGAGACTAATTTTTGATCTAACCTGAGCCTTAGCGCTGTGACTTTCTACGCATCAGTGCACAAGGTCAAGCTGTCAGCGCAATAGCCAAGCCATGGCAGTGATCAGCTATTACAACTGATGACCTCATTAAAATACCTCACACATCATAGCATGAGGGCTGCTCACCTTCAGTGTTTTTACATGAAAAACTTCACACACATGTCTTTTGTTTTGCTTGAAGTTGTCATCAGGCTGGTCATATGCAATACATTCTATATTTTGTCTCAAAGGTTTTTTCTTGGTTTATTCGACAAATTTCTCAAAATTTTCCCGTAAATCAGTGCTCAACATTGCGCTGTGACTGCTACCAGTACACAGGCCAAACAAAGTAACTTGTGCACAAAGTTGTTGGCTTCTGAAAAGATCATCCATTAAATGGAATGGAACCCATATTATTCTGAAAGGGACCTTGTACCCTACCTTTACCCCACATTATGGCGGTCAGTGCAATACACTAGTGTATGTAAAAGCAACAGTGCTAGTATTTTATCGCTTAGCTAGTGTGACTTGTATTACAGTAATTGTAAGCTAAAGCGGTTGGTGTCAATGGCACACCCACGATTAGATAGATTGTTCATGCGCTAAAAATAGCTTCAATTCTGCGCTGTAAGTAATTATAGGCTTTCAGGGAATTCTCGCGACCACCCGTTGTTAGCCTGAGGCTTTATATTCAACACACCTTGCTATTACGCTTCTACTACTTCTACTAATACTACTGCAAGCAGCTGCTCGAGCACAAACTAACCGTCACGATCTGATTACTCTTTTTGTAACTATTTGACGCTTTGAAGCATGAGCTGCCACGTTGGTGTTCACTCAGTAAGTAATAACATTATATATATTTGTTGTTGGTTGTTATTTTATATCGTTGCACACAGGGTGAGCCATGTATGATTGTTAATAAACTAGAGTTGTAATAAAGATAGTCAAACAACTTTTTTTACACTAATATATGTATTACTGAAATTGTGGAGACCCTGTTTGCATTTCATTACTGCGCTCACTCAATAAATGTCAGATGTGTCTTTAAAATATTGTGAATCACTCCCCTTGCACCATTTTTTTAAGAAGGAACACTGTCAGCTCACTTTTGATACATAATAATTTTCACTTGGTCTATTTTTGTTAATAGTTTTTGATGAAGCTTAGAATTTTATGCCTATTTTTTTCTCAAGGCAAATGACTCCGACACGGTGTAATATCTGCCTTAAATACTCCGCTGTTATTGGCCTAATGGTAGTTTTTGTAGCACTGACTGGTTGCAAGTCAATGCCACAAATTTTATACAGTATTGGCAATGTCATGATCATTTGGAACTGAAAACAAGAAAAACTTGAGTTGCTTTGGTCATGTAATAAGCTGGCCAACGAAAAGTTAGTGCCCAAATTTTCATTATTACATCGGAGTTATACAAGCGCCGTGAACATTGCCGATAACGTTTAAGATTTGTGGCATTAACTTGCAACCAGTCAGGCTAAGTTGTCGGAGTCATTCGCCTTGAGAAACAAATAAGCATGAAAGTCAAAGTTTTATAAAACATCATTAACAAAAATAGACCCAAGTGCAAATTCTTATGCATCAAAAGTGAGATGAAAGTGTCTTTTCTTAGAAAAGTGGCGCAAACTGAGTGATTCACGATGTTTTTCAAGAAGTTTTTGGTATTTGTTGAGAAAGCGCCATAACAAAATGCAAACAAAGTGTCCACAATTTCAGGAATATATATATTATTGTAAAAATACATTTTTCAACTACTTTTATTACAATTCCAGTTTGTTACCAATCATACATCACTCACTGTGGTTGTACATATAGTATATCATTATTATATCACATCGTCGTCATATTTTAAATTCTATCACTCACTACTCATCATTACTAAATCTGATTGAGTAGTATTAATAATAATGATAACCTTACCATCCTCATTAATTATACTCAATAAAAAGAAGTTCGTTGTTGTTTTTAGATAGTCGTTCCTCTTTTTTAATATTATTTTCAACTCTGATATTATTTTCAGTATGATACTAATAACAATAGCAATGATAAAAAACATCAATGAATAATAGTAATTAGGGTAATCATCATAATTCTTCTCATTCATTTTATTGCTTCTACTTGTGTTGTATTTATAATTGGCTTTTGATGAAGTAACTAATAATATTATTGTTATTATTACCAACCATTTCAGCAGCACATCATCTTGAGAGCTATCGGGATTGTTAGTTAAGATTCATGAACTGTTTGAGATCGGTGGCTGACAGAGGTGGTTTATTTACTGTCAGTGTGTAGTGTAGACATTATCATAATAAGTATTAATTATTATATGAAAATCATTAATAATAATGATAGCAACTATTTGTCATAATGCTTGTTTGCAATCCCCTGTGGCAACTGCTATCATAATATTGGCAACAGCAGAAAATTATGATAGTAACCATAAAGTATTACTATGTTGAACCAAATATTTTTTCTGTGCACCTCATGTCACCTGATAAATAAAAAAAGTAACAATAATAAATATAATAATAATATAAATAATAAAAATATAATAATAAAATAATTTGAGTTTCCTCAGTGAAGATTTTGACAAGTACTTACAAGTATTTATCTGTAACTTGCCACGAGTCAAGCACATGCTATAGTTCACTACTACCCACAAGACATTTGCATAAGGGTAATTGTTAGAAAGTTACTGTGCCTAGCTGGCATCTGTTTTCTATACGGCTAAAAGTGGATAAGTTATACATGTGCAGATGGCCTCAGATGTCTTTGCCACGTTTGAGACTTATTGCTAAGTCCCTGTTGTCGGTTACCTTAAAACTGTTTAACTGCTACTCATTAACTGGAAAATGCTACAAACAATTTGTGTCTAGCCAGCAAGCGCAAAGTGTCCCCACTGGTCGATAAGCATCTGATTTTCTATATTGCTGTAAATAAAAAAAAATAAACATACATAGACAGCATTCACTGCTGCTAATTGCTCTTTGACACAAAAAGTTGTAGTTGCCATACATATCTATGTAGTTCACATCCCATTATTCATATTAAACATTGCGTTTATTCATCATTATTTTTAGATACGAATAGTCAGCATGAAACAGCTGTTGGTAATCAAACGGATGTTTGATTACCAATTTACTGGTTTACCAATTACATCTTTAATCATTTTTTTTTGAGTGAGTGATCTGGAAGTAAAATTGAGCTTGCTTAACGTAGGCTAGTAAGAAACAGGCTTGATTGTTATTAATTTACACTTAATCAGTGCTGGAGGCCAGACAGCTTGATTGCACTGTGCTTACTGACACTTCCCTGAAGTTTTTTTGTTCATTTTTCCAAGTCTCACTTTTGAACGCTCACCTTCGGTTGGAAAGTCTTCCTGCAAGTACCAACTCATTCAGTATAGTAGTATTGGTGATTTAAGATTATATATTTGACCCAATATTGAATATTTTTAATTATTATAGCCACTGATATTGTTGCTCCCAATGGAGATGATTATTCTCAATAATACCCATAACGCTGACGACTGAGTGAATACTTAGCATAATAAGTATTTTATGCTACTCTGCATTACAACAGGACATTTTGAACACTGTTTGGACAAATGTGGAGACAATTTTTTGTCAATTGTGTTTTTTGTAGGGAACCATCAATAAATAGTGGTTTGGAGTTGCTGAAATAGCATGCTATATGACACTATAATTGCTTTTTCTATCAAGACTTCATAGCTTGGACAGTAATTGTTGTCAACTTCATATAGATTGTACATTTCAGCCAACTCCTTAATTACATTTACCTGTCATTCACCCTCAGGCTCAATAGCTACTATCATCATATGTTTCTCATACAACATTCTCTAATTTTTGGTTATTTGTTTCTATTTTACAGAGAACAATGATTTTTGCTGACACCAGTATTAACAGCTGTATCAGGAGCTTGTTACGGACTTCCCTTTCACTCCACTATAAGAGGTGGGTACCAAGCTAAAAAAAACTAAAAACGTAATTTTTTTTACTAAAATGTACAGAAAAAACAGTAGGTTGTCTTCCCAATGGAGTCACAACTTCCTAAAAGTGTGACAACTGGAGAGAAGTTTATAAGTTGTGCTCTCTATTTGAGGGAAATAAGAACATAACTTCCACTTTTGCTAGTTGATTTGCAGCATAAATGATGAACTACAGGAGTAGATAATTTCTGGCAAAGTATTAGATATATAGAAACTCTGATCGTTTTTAAACAACAGACATTATTGTATTTGCTGCCACATTTTTAACAGACAACTTGAACCAATTGTTTTATTGTTACAAAAATTGTTCACTTAATAAACTATGCTTTTAACTTGTGAGCTGCAATTTCATTTTATTTTATTGTCAGACAAAATACTCTGTGCGTGAATAGTTAGTTCCTTGTATGCATCGGTGTTTTGTGTCTATTTTACCACAACTGTTTTGTGTTGAAGTAAAGAAACATAACCTCTTCATTTTGGTTGGATTTCCAACAACATCCTCTGTAAACATTAAACTGACATTCATCTGTACAAAGAATGACAACTATTTTGTTTGGTTGACTAAACATTGCAAAGCTTCAAAGATTTTCATTTGCAGCATTTGCCAATCTGTAACCTTTATATTTCACAGCTAATGTAGGTCCTTGTACAGTTTTAGATGCTGGCAGGCGCTGTTGATTGTTACAAACTGGTCACAAATGACTACTGCTATATATGCAACATGAGAAGTAAGCATTATTTTATTAAAGTATAGATCCATATATCATGTGATATTTTCATCTTGAGAAAAAATTTTACAAAACTTGACGAAGCATTGTCAACTTATTTCCCTTCCACAAGAAACTGCTCGGTGTATTTTATCCCAGCAGACAACTGACAAAAAGATTGTTCACTTATCCAGTCTTTTTTGTATTTTCGTGAAGTCATTACGCCCAAATTTAGTCATTTTTTATACTTTTTACTTGTCCACACATATATGAGTATTACCCAATGTGGGCCAGTAGACCTGGTACTTTGTATCTACCGCATACCCCACAATTCATATATTGCTAATGCGAAATCTCATAGAAAGGGCGCACTTGAATCACAAAAAGAAGAATAAAATTTAACTACTCATACCACTTCTACTCCGTTGATCTCCACTGTGCTCCATCTTCTCTCATTTCTACAAGTCCTAAATATTCTTTCCACTCTTTCTACGCCTATTACCCGTACCCTGGTTAGTCGGAGTGATACTCTGCTGAATGTAACTGGCGTTTAATCCAAAGGTGGAGTCTTTGACTCAACCAATCAGTTAGTTACAGATATAAAACCTAATTGGGACCTATGGTTGTAGTCCTTCAGGTAAAAGTGTTGCTCCCTCATAAAAAATGATCGTTTGCCATAGCAAGTGTTCTTGCCTTCTTTAGTGTTACTGCTGAATGCTTACGGCTTCAATCACCCAAAACTGAGAAATACCTTTTTCAGAAATAGGCCATTGAACCAGGTTTACAGGGTCGGGGTAGCATGCTTTCTCTATCAGTGTGTAATACTACATATATGATCAAGGGTAGCTATGCAGGGGCGACGTAGCTGTCTCTGTTAGTATTTCTAGGAGTTAGGGTGCCTTTACTGGATAGGGGTACTATTCTCTGTTGTTAAATATATGTGATTTGGGGATGCTATACAGGGTTAGAGTAACTCTCTCATTTAGTATATGTATGTAAGATCCGGGGTAGTCATACTGTGTTGTGGAGCTATCTTTATTAGTGCGAATATTGTATGTGAGGTAGCTTATCTGACTCGGGGTAGATCTCTCACTTAGTATATATATATATATATATATATATATATATATATATATATATATATATATATATATATATAGGAACTGAGGTAGCTATACTGTGTTGCTATAGTCTTTCCTATTATTACACATATCTATTTACTGGGTCGGGTTAGCTGTCATTAGTAGCGCAGTATTTATTTAGTATTCGGGGTAACTATACCAGGTTGGGTTACCTGTCTCTAGTAGTGTAGAATATGTTTAATATCCGACTCGCTATACCGGGTTGGGTTAACTGTCTCTAGTAGTGTAGAATATATTTAGTATCCAGGTCGCTATACCGGGTTGGGTTAAAACTGTCTCTAGTAGTGTAGAATATATTTAGTATCCGGGTCGCTATACCGGGTTGGGTTAACTGTCTCTAGTAGTGTAGAATATAATTAGTATCCGGTTCGCTATACCGGGTTGGGTTAAAACTGTCTCTAGTAGTGTAGAATATATTTAGTATCCGGGTCACTATACCGGGTTGGGTTAAAACTGTCTCTAGTAGTGTAGAATATATTTAGCATCCGGGTCGCTATACCGGATTGGGTTAAAACTGTCTCTAGTAGTGTAGAATATATTTAGTATCCGGGTCGCTATACCGGGTTGGGTTAAAACTGTCTCTAGTAGTGTAGAATATATTTAGTATCCGGGTCGCTATACCGGGTTGGGTTAACTGTCTCTAGTAGTGTAGAATATATTTAGTATCCGGCTCGCTATACCGGGTTGGGTTAAAACTGTCTCTAGTAGTGTAGAATATATTTAGTATCCGGGTCACTATACCGGGTTGGGTTAAAACTGTCTCTAGTAGTGTAGAATATATTTAGCATCCGGGTGCTATACCGGGTTGGGTTAACTGTCTCTAGTAGCGTAGAATATATTTAGTATCCGGGTCGCTATACCGGGTTGGGTTAACTGTCTCTAGTAGTGTAGAATATATTTAGTATCCGGGTCGCTATACCGGGTTGGGTTAAAACTGTCTCTAGTAGTGTAGAATATATTTAGTATCCGGATCGCTATACCGGGTTGGGTTAAAACTGTCTCTAGTAGTGCAGAATATATTTAGTACCCGGGTCGCTATATCGGGTTGGGTTAAAACTGTCTCTAGTAGTGTAGAATATATTTAGTATCGTATATAATGCTCATTATAACTTTTTGATCTAAATATTTGACAATATGCCTCCGCATCATAGTCAAGAAGTTTACTCTGCTTACTATACTGTTTACGTAAAGTTCGATTGTCAAGTGCTGGTATAGTTTTTTGGTGTTTTGTAACTTTTTAATTTCTACTGATATTTTCAACGTGCTCGTTGTTGTCATTGGGATCAACAAACATTGATGTTTATTTCATTTAATCTATTAGTTTGGTAAAACAGGCAAAAATTATTGATTCCGTACTTCTGTACGAATGTGGCTAGTACTAGAAGTATGTGCAATTTAGGTAGAGTTTCATAAATGTGCCCACCTGGCCTTTAGTATGCATTGAACTACTACTGTTGGTGTTTCGTTCCCATGGATTTCACACAACAGTTTGTGTTCAGCGGTGTGCAGCTAATCTTTTATTTCAACTACCAGATTAAAACATAAAAACAAATAATTAGCTTGAAACTGGCCACATGAAACACTTGTTTTGCAATTTTTTTTGACCACCAATTTAGTGAGATGTGTGTACATGAACAAAATGTTGAAACAAACATGTGCTTTGCAGCAATTTGATGTTTTGTCAACCATAACCAGTGTTATGCTGTTCTTACAGTGAACTGACTGAGTGGAACACTACAAAGCAGTGATAGGCCATACTGGCTGCTATCGACCACAAAAGCCCATCAAATGGCAATCAACAGGATACTGGAATGAAATATATATGCTACCAGCCTTGCTTCAATGATGCCATTGTGAAGTACGCTAGCAACTACCCTTCTGGACTATTGCTGCTTTTATGCCTAAACTAATAGCATATGAGTTGCTGAAGTAAATTAATGTCAGCTTATAAAACCCGTTCTATCATGTCCACAGCACATTGCCTTCACTAGTGCATTACTGGGTTTTAATTAGTTTTTTGCTGCATCTGTAACCCATTTCCAATTCTGATAAGGCAGTTTTATGGGGCAATGTATATTTTCCCACAAGCTAATGTGCATGACTCAATTTTGTAGCTATTGGTCAAACATTTAACATTGACATTCCATTGTATGTAAAAATATGGACTCCACAATACAGCCCAATATAGCTTTTATACATTCGTTTTTTATGTTCATTGCAAGAGACCCTACAAGTTTGCTGTCTGAGCACAAAAAGCAAAAGTGGGAAATACTGTTGTTATTATAAAAACCAAAAAGGTAGTGTCTACACTATTAGGATACAGTTAGAATACAATAGAATCACAATTTATTCTGCGCAGTGCATTCGCAACAACTTTTGTTCGGAACCATATATTTTAAAACAATGCTTGAAATTTTATCTTAGTGAACTGAAAATATCGGTTAATGAGTAGTTCAACTGCAGTTACAAAGAAAACATGACACATTAAATAACACATTCTTCAGTTTGTGACATTTAATCAAGGGGGCCGCTCATTCAATATATATTTGCAGTGTGGTCTATGTTTATCCCACTGTGCGGTGTGTCAGTCATAGCGGTTGGTAATCACAACCATTGTGCTTCCTTCTCATAGCTGACCCCTGCCATACACAAAATGTGAAGCTAACATCATCGACCTTGTGCATTGATGCGTAGAGAATGACAACCTGACTTACATTTGATAAATAAGTTTTCCATCAATTAGCACAGACAAACTGCTGCGAAAGTCAATGGGATAAAGACTGAAATATTTGCTCAAATACAAGTCCTACAAGCTGGAGAGGTTAAAACACAAAGACAAAAAATCTACTTGATGGCAGTTTGAACAAATCTTTGGGATGATTGGAATCTGATCAAAACAGAGGGCCTATGCCCTCCTTTTATTCTTCCCCCCTCCCTCCACCACCAAATTGTTTCATGATTTGTCATCACATAAACGAAAAATTTTGTTCTTGATATATTATCAAAAGCCCTTGACTTGAACTATACTGTACCTGCGTGGCTCCCTAATTGTTTTTTTTTATGTTGTTTCTACAAAACCTCAAAACTCGCTATGATACCAGTGGCAACACTGAAAACTGAGCAATAGGTACTATAGCAATAATGAGAAACTAGCCTTGGCACAACGAGAGATTTACTCAGCTTCAACAGATTTACACAATCTTTGGATACTTTTGAAGTTGAACAAACCTCATATGCATAAGAGGCAAAATAAATGAAATGTAACATATTTTTTGATCTGCTGCTGCACATTTCATTATTGTACTGCTATACTAGCTTTACTGAACACTACAGGTTCAGCACCAACAATCCTTCAACCAGCAATGTTGATTGTAATTTTGGAACTGAGTTTGTAGAATGGGAAAAAATAATGCTTCACTGCTGTATAAATAAAACATGCTACACATGCCCAGCATAAACATGTTCAAAACTCGAATTACGCAGTCTATCACTACATATGTATATACTATTGAAGCCGCTTGTTTTAACGTTAAGGGAATTTATGAGTTAATTATAGGTAAACTGGTTTTTAATTAATTCATAAACACTGCGTAATGATTCATTGAGCTTTGATAGAAGGAGCTTGTCAAGTCTGAACATTTGTTGGAAGTGTCATTCAGATTTTTAGCAGAAAGCAATAGAGCAGTCAGAACACACTCACAGGCGTATAACAAATGCAAGCTCATTACCTGAGGCATATAAGGTTTTATTAATACAGCTAAAGTTTATTGAAAGGCCAGAAGTATTACATAAGAACTTTCCACGTTATGTATAAATCATGAATTCTTCACTGGAACAAGTTAAGCAACTGTGTTTACTGTCATCTTTGAGATCAAAAAAATTTCATGCAGATTAATTACCTCAATGCTATTTATAGCTTGATGAGATGTCATGTGGATGACTACCAAAAGTATAGAAGTAAGGTGTGGTAACCTGGCAGACACTGGAGACATTTTTACAAGTTTGCATCAGCGGACATTTGTAATAAGCTAAAAAATCTACTTGCCATTTGATGTTGGTTACTTGCATATTGATAAAGAAAACTCCTTTGGGCAATTTTAAGAAACTCAAGTTATAGAGAACATTAACAACCACTTCCGTACAACAAGTGGGTCTTACAATATTTAAAATCAGCTTATCTTAGATGCAGTCAGTATAACGAGAGCACCTTGATGATGAATTTATGTTATCCATGACATACGAGCAGATCAATTCGAATAACAAATGGGGTGACAAATCTTATCAACCATTGACTGAATGCTGCCGCACACAAGGCATTATAGCGCACAATTGCAAACCTGATGGTGTAGCACGGTCAATTCACTTTTCCTACAGCAGGGTTTGTCACGCTTGATCGCACTCAATGATAACTGTAGTACACGCTTGGTCCTCACCTAACTAGTACAATGTCTGTATTGCACGCCTTAACTCAACGCTTCAGAATGAATATTCATACCCTTACATATGCTGTGTGTGCTCAGAATGGCCTGAAAATGCTTTTGGAGCTATAAAAAATGTGTTTTGAACTTTTTTGTCTAGGATCACTGAAATTATGAAATGTGCTCAGAATGGCCTGAAAATGCTTTTGGAGCTAAAAAAAATGTCTTTTGAACTTTTTTGTCTTCGATCACTGAAATGATGAAACGTGCTCAGAGCGGCCTGAAAAGGCTTTTGGAGCAACAAAAATTGTGTTCTGAAACTTTTTGTTTAGGATCACAGAGATGATGAAATGTGCTCAGAATGGCCTGAAAATGCTTTTGGAGCAATAAAATATGTGTTTTGAACTTTTTTGTCTAGGATCACTGACATGATGAAATGTACTCAGAATGGCCTGAAAACGCTTTTGGAGCTAAAAAAAATGTGTTTTGAAACTGATTGTCTACGATCACTGAAATGATAAAATGTGCTCAGAATGGCCTGAAAATGCTTTTGGAGCTAAAAAAAATGTGTTTTGAACTTTTTTGTCTTGGATCACTGAAATGATGAAACGTGCTCAGAATGGCCTGAAATTGCGTTTGGAGCAATAAAAAACGTGTTTTGAAACTTTTTTGTCTAGTATCACTGAAATGATGAAATGTGCTCAGAATGGCCTGAAAATGCTTTTGGAGCTATAAAAAATGTGTTTTTAAACTATTTGCCTAGGATCACTGAAATGATGAAATGTGCTCAGAATGGCCCGAAAATGCTTTTGGAGCTATAAAAAATGTGTTTTGAACTTTTTTGTCTTGGATCACTGAAATAATGAAATGTGCTCAGAATGGCCTGAAAATTCTTTTGGAGCTATAAAAAATGTGTTTTGAACTTTTTTGTGTAGGATCACTGAAATGATGAAATGTGCTCAGAATGGCCTGAAAATGCTTTTGGAGCTAAAAAAATGTGTTTTGAACTTTTTTGTCTTGGATCACTGAAATTATGAGACGTGCTCAGAACGGCCTGAAATTGCTTTTGGAGCAATAAAAAACGTGTTTTGAAACTTTTTGTTTAGGATCACCGAAATGATGAAATGTGCTCAGAATGGCCTGGAAATGCTTTTGGAGCTATAAAAAATGTCTTTTGAACCTTTTTGCCTAAGACACTGAAATGATGAAATGTGCTCAGAATGGCCTGAAAATGCTTTTGGAGCGAACAAAAGTGTCTATTGAACTTTTTTGCCTAGGATCACTGAAATGATGAAATGTCCTCAGAATGGCCTGAAAATGCTTTTGGAGCTCAAAAAAATGGGTTTTGAACTTTTTTGTCTTGGATCACTGAAATGATGAAACGTGCTCAGAACGGCCTGAAAATGCCTTGGGAGCTATAAAAAATGTTCTTTGAACTTTTTTGTCTAGGATCACTGACATGATGAAATGTGCTCAGAATGGTCTGAAAATGCTTTTGGAGCTAAAAAAAAAATGTGTTTTGAACATATTTGTCTTGGATCACTGAAATGATGAAATTTGCTCAGAATGGCCTGAAAATGCTTTTGGAGCAATAAAAAAACGTGTTTTGAACTTTTTTGTCTAGGATCACTGAAATGATGAAATGTGCTCAGAATGGCCTGAAAATGCTTTTGGAGCAATAAAAAACGTGTTTTGAAACTTTTTGTGTGGGATCACCGAAATGATGAAATGTGCTCAGAATGGCCTGAAAATGCTTTTGGAGCTATAACAAATATGTTTTGAACTTTTTTGTCTTGGATCACTGAAATGATGAAACGTGCTCAGAACGGCCTGAAAATGCTTTTGGAGCAATAAAAAGTGTGTTTTGAAACTTTTTGTGTAGGATCACCGAAATGATGAAATGTGCTCAGAATGGCCTGAAAACGCTTTTGGAGCTATAACAAATGTGTTTTGAACTCTTTTGTCTCAGATCACTGAATTGATGAAACGTGCTCAGAACGGCCTGAATATGCTTTTGGAGCAATAAAAATTGTGTTTTGAAACTTTTTGTTTAGGATCACCGAAATGATGAAATGTGCTCAGAATGGCCTGAAAATGCTTTTGGAGCAATAAAAAACGTGTTTTGAAACTTTTTGTTTAGGATCACCGAAATGATGAAATGTGCTCAGAATGGCCTGAAAATGCTTTTGGAGCTATAAAAAATGTATTTTGAACCTTTTTGCCTAAGACACTGAAATGATGAAATGTGCTCAGAATGGCCTGAAAATGCTTTTGGAGCGAAAAAAAAATGTCTTTTGAACTTTTTTGCCTAGGATCACTGAAATGATGAATTGTGCTCCGAATGGCCTGAATACGCTTTTATAGCTAAAAAAATGTGTTTTGAAACTGTTTGTCTACGATCACTGAATGATGAAATGTGCTCAGAATGGCCTGAAAATGCTTTTAGAGCTAAAAAAAATGTGTTTCGAATTTTTTTGTCTAAGATCACTGAAATGATGAAATTTGCTCAGAATGGCCTGAAAATGCTTTTGGAGCAATAAAAAACGTGTTTTGAAACTTTTTCTTTAGGATCACTGAAATGATGAAATGTGCTCAGAATGGCCTGAAAACGCTTTTGGAGCTTTAAAAGTTGTGTTTTGAAACTGTTTGTCTAGGATCACTGAAAAGATGAAATGTGCTCAGAATGGCCTGAAAATGCTTTTGGAGCAATAAAAAACGTGTTTTGAACCTTTTTGTCTAGGATCACTGAAATGATGAAATGTGCTCAGAATGGCCTGAAAATGCTTTTGGAGCAATAAAAAACGTGTTTTGAAACTTTTTGTGTGGGATCACCGAAATGATGAAATGTGCTCAGAATGGCCTGAAAACGCTTTTGGAGCTATAACAAATGTGTTTTGAACTTTTTTGTCTTGGATCACTGAAATGATGAAACGTGCTCAGAACGGCCTGAAAATGCTTTTGGAGCAATAAAAAGTGTGTTTTGAAACTTTTTGTGTAGGATCAACGAAATGATGACATGTGCTCAGAATGACCTGAAAACGCTTTTGGAGCTATAACAAATGTGTTTTGAACTTTTTTGTTTCGGATCACTGAATTGATGAAACGTGCTCAGAACGGCCTGAATATGCTTTTGGAGCAATAAAAATTGTGTTTTGAAACTTTTTGTTTAGGATCACTGAAATGATGAAATGTGCTCAGAATGGCCTGAAAACGCTTTTGGAGCTATAACAAATGTGTTTTGAACTTTTTTGTCTTGGATCACTGAAATGATGAAACGTGCTCAGTACGGCCTGAAAATGCTTTTGGAGCAATAAAAATTGTGTTTTGAAACTTTTTGTGTAAGATCAACGAAATGATGAAATGTGCTCAGAATGGCCTGAAAACGCTTTTGGAGCTATAACAAATGTGTTTTGAACTTTTTTGTTTCGGATCACTGAATTGATGAAATGTGCTCAGAATGGCCTGAAAATGCTTGTGGAGCAATAAAAAACGTGTTTTGAAACTTTTTGTTTAGGATCACCGAAATGATGAAATGTGCTCAGAATGGCCTGAAAATGCTTTTGGAGCTATAAAAAATGTCTTTTGAACCTTTTTGCCCAGGATCACTGAAATGATGAAATGTGCTCAGAATGGCCTGAAAATGCTTTTGGAGCGAAAAAAAATGTCTTTTGAACTTTTTTGCCTAGGATCACTGAAATGATGGAATGTGCTCCGAATGGCCTGAATAAGCTTTTGGAGCTAAAAAAATGTGTTTTGAAACTGTTTGTCTACGATCACTGAATGATGAAATGTGCTCACAAGGGCCTGAAAATGCTTTTAGACCTAAAAAAATGGGTTTTGAACTTTTTTGTCTTGGATCACTGAAATGATGAAACTTGCTCAGAACGGCCTGAAAATGCCTTTTGAGCTATAAAAAATGTCTTTTGAACTTTTTTGTCTAGGATCACTGAAATGATGAAATGTGCTCAGAATGTTCTGAAAATGCTTTTGGAGCTAAAAAAAATGTGTTTTGAACTTTTTCGTCTTGGATCACTGAAATGATGAAATGTGCTCAGAATGGCCTGAAAATGCTTTTGGAGCAATAAAAAACGTGTTTTGAACCTTTTTGTCTAGGATCACTGAAATGATGAAATTTGCTCAGAATGGCCTGAAAATACTTTTGGAGCAATAAAAAACGTGTTTTGAAACTTTTTGTGTAGGATCACCGAAATGATGAAATGTGCTCAGAATGGCCTGAAAACGCTTTTGGAGCTATAACCAATGTGTTTTGAACTTTTTTGTCTTGTATCACTGAAATGATGAAACGTGCTCATAACGGCCTGAACATGCTTTTGGAGCAAAAAAAATTGTGTTTTGAAACTTTTTGTTGAGGATCACCGAAATGATGAAATGTGCTCAGAATGGCCTGAAAATGCTTTTGGAGCAATAAAAAACGTGTTTTGAAACTTTTTGTTTAGGATCACTGAAATGATGAAATGTGCTCAGAATGGCCTGAAAACGCTTTTGGAGCTTTAAAAGTTGTGTTTTGAAACTGTTTGTCTAGGATCACTGAAATGATGAAATGTGCTCAGAATGGCCTGAAAATGCTTTTGGAGCTATAAAAAATGTCTTTTGAACTTTTTTCCCTAGGATCACTGAAATGATGAAATGTGCTCAGAATGGCCTGAAAATGCTTTTTGAGCGAAAAAAGATGTCTTTTGAACTTTTTTGTCTTGGATCACTGAAATGATGAAACGTGCTCAGAATGGCCTGAAAATGCTTTTGGAGCTATAAAAAATGTGTTTTGAACTTTTTTGCTTAGGATCACTGAAATGATGAAGTGTGCTCAGAATGGCCTTAAATGCTTTTGGAGCTAAAAAAAATGTCTTTTGAACTTTTTTGACTTCGATCACTGAAATGATGAAACGTGCTCAGAGCGGCCTGAAAATGCGTTTGGAGCAATAAAAATGTGTTTTGAAACTTTTTGTTTAGGATCACCGAGATGATGAAATGTGCTCAGAATGGCCTGAAAATGCTTTTGGAGCTTTAAAAGTTGTGTTTTGAAACTGTTTGTCTAGGATCACTGAAATGATGAAATGTGCTCAGAATGGCCTGAAAATGCTTTTGGAGCTTTAAAAGTTGTGTTTTGAAACTGTTTGTCTAGGATCACTGAAATGATGAAACGTGCTCAGAATGGCCTTAAATGCTTTTGGAGCTAAAAAAATGTCTTTTGAACTTTTTTGACTTCGATCACTGAAATGATGAAACGTGCTCAGAGCGGCCTGAAAATGCGTTTGGAGCAATAAAAATGTCTTTTGAAACTTTTTGTTTAGGATCACCGAGATGATGAAATGTGCTCAGAATGGCCTGAAAATGCTTTTGGAGCTATAAAAAATGTGTTTTTAAACTGTTTGCCTAGGATCACTGAAATGATGAAATGTGCTCAGAATGGCCCGAAAATGGTTTTGGAGCTATAAAAAATGTGTTTTGAACTTTTTTGTCTTGGATCACTGAATTAATGAAATGTGCTCAGAATGGCCTGAAAATTCTTTTGGAGCTATAAAAAATGTGTTTTGAACTTTTTTGTGTAGGATCACTGAAATGATGAAATGTGCTCAGAATGGCCTGAAAATGCTTTTGGAGCTAAAAAAATGTGTTTTGAACTTTTTTGTCTTGGATCACTGAAATTATGAGACGTGCTCAGAACGGCCTGAAAATGCTTTTGGAGCAATAAAAAACGTGTTTTGAAACTTTTTGTTTTGGATCACCGAAATGATGAAATGTGCTCAGAATGGCCTGAACACGCTTTTGGAGCTTTAAAAGTTGTGTTCTGAAACTGTTTGTCTAGGATCACTGAAATGATGAAATGTGCTTAGAATTGCCTGTAAATGCTATAAAAAGGGTGCACTTAAACTTTAAAAAATCAAATTAAGGTTTTACAACTCATATCACTTTTACTCAGTCCATCAACCCCTCTGTTCTGTCTCCTCCTATTCCTACTACACGTTATATTCTTACTAACCCTGCTACCCCTATTACCTCTACCATGGGTGGTCAGGGTACTGTAATGGATTTCGGTCTGGTTTTCACAGAATTCCACTAATCTCCATTATTAGACATCTCTCCAGAGGTGACACTGTGTCGGTATGACAGTGACAACTATGATCAGTTACTGCCACATCAGTTCACAGCACAGAGCCCACGGCTCAGATAAACTATACAGGGTGTTGTTTGAATAGTGATTTTATTGATCAGAACCAAAGTCCTAGGGTGGCTTTCCACTAGGGTGATTGGCAAGACATGAATGAATGCGTAGAAACAAAAAAGTTTCAGCCATTATGTAGGCAAACTGGCAGGAAGTTATTTACGTATTATAGATAGGAATGCATGCGCAGGAAGTAATCAGACCAATAGCAATAGGTATGTAAATAGCAAGCAAATCATGCAGTAGAACAAGGTTAAAAGTAAATGGTTTCAAGTGGCTAAAGGGGGAATCCTATCTCCATTGTCCAATCGTAGACGTCATAGGGTCCTTAGGCTATACCTAGCCTGTGGTTGATATTTTCGGCGATCCAAGAAAGGTTATTTCTGGCTCCAGGATTAATGTAATCTCCTAGATGGTTTTGGAGATCCTCGGCTAAAGTGGCCATTTTCTACAGGCCCAGTATTACCATACCGAGTCTGTCAGGAGTCACTATCAACCCTGCAGGGCTCAAGATCGGCACAGCAAGTCATTCTACTGGCACAGCATTTAACAAGGGCTGGAGATAGAATCCTAGTGCACTTCGGGTTGGTGCTTCGCTAGCAAACAAGCAGTTTAGTACTGGCATGCCCCAAAATCTACCACAGTACTACTTCATTGACTGTAATTGACCTTTATCTTAATGATAGTCTTTGACTCATCAGATGAATTAATAATCAGTTCAAAAACTAGGCAGAGCACAAACTTGCGGTCATCGAGGTGAAAGTGTGGTAACCTTATGAAGAGCATATATTTCCTTAGCCAGTCCAGTGCCTTTACCTTCTTTAATGTTACTGCTGAGTGCTTACGGCTTCAGTCAACTAAAACTTGGAATTCTTCTTCTCAAAAGTTGGTCACTACTTACAGTATATTGGATTGTGTAGCTCTCTCTATTAGAAAACATGTAAGATCCAGGGTAGCCCTACTGGGCCAGGGTAGCTGTCTCTATTAGTGTATATATGAGATCCGGGGTAGCTATACTGGGTTGGGGTAGCTCTCTCTAGTAGTATGCATATAGCATCTTGGGTAACTGTACTGAATCAGTGGTAGCTACCATTGGACAGCCTAGCACTCTCTATCAGTATATTTCCAGGATCCGGAGTAGCTATACTTGTTTCGGGCAGTTCTCAACGTAAGTGTATATAATCATGGGTAATCATGGATATATATACCGGGTTTGGTTTTGGTGGTGGTCTGACATCGAATAGCTAACACAACCATCAGATTCTCCAATGTCTTTTGTGTACCCACCACAAATTTTATGTCAATCCATCCACCACTAGCCATGTTGCAGCTTTTTTTGTACACCAGAGTTTGGTATAGTATCTATGCAGGGTCGGTATAAAATGTGAGGGCATATTTGTTGGGCTTGGTAGAAATATATGAATGCTAGACTGGTATTTGGCTGTAAAAATGTTTGTGTGAATTCTTGGGGATGGGAGATAAGGGAGAGCGGAGGATAACGCCTCTATGAGCACGGAATGGACAGGTTACGGGAAGTGTAATCGGAGGGGCAGTAGCTGAGATTATAGTTAGGGGAGGAAACAATTGGTCAGTCATTTATCTATTTCCATACTTTTCCCACAATGCCTACTGTCAAAAACCTGTTTTCAGATTTTCCCTAAACTTGTCCACAATGAGTTTTATACATGTTATATTACTAAAAAGCTCTGTTCTGGTTTTCTCTCCTTTACTTGCTACAACGCAATAATATTGCAACTGTTTTCTAGAAATTTCCAACCCTCTGAAAATATGATCATTTTCTTCAGCCGAAGTCTCATATTGCAGCTATTTTGTTGAAATTCATTTGCCATTACAATGCTTCAAATGACATTGTAATCACAGCAGCAGCCACAGTAGAATGAATAAACTGCATGGGTAATGCAGGCATTCAATTTTCACCCAAATTTTCTGTAATAACAAAACATGTACGCCAAGGCTTCCAACTGTGAAACGGACCGTACCAAACAAACTGAGTAGAAGTGGATGTCTAAACAAATAAACATACAATAATTTTTGGAGTATACATAAAAAATTGTCTCTTTAAGTAACATTATATCACAATGTTTACATACCTTTGCTGTGATTGGATTGCTCTATTTATGCTTTGTTTATAATAGTTTACTGGGTATATAAAAAATAGCAAAAAATAACTAAAGAAATTTTCTCTGTCATGATTGAGCCGCCAGATAGCCCAAGACTAAAATGTTGGCAGCCCACCTAATGGAACTATCTTCTCAACCAAGTAAACCCCCACTCACCACAGGCCCCAGAAGTCTCAGTCTCCCGTCAGTTACCACACTCCCCTCCCACAGGCCTCCACACAAAATTCTTTATATCTATTCCTGCATCTGCGACCACCTTGGCTCTGGACTAAAATTATTCTCTTTTTTTTCTCAATGTTTGTTTGAGGCAAATTAATCTTGTTGATCCTGTGTTCATGTGTAACTTTTATATTCATAGAAAATTGGGATTGTTATTAAATTTCAGACAAGTCAAAATCAGCAGCTATATTTAAATAGCGTGGAAGGTGACATTATTTTGCACTCTTAGAATATGTGGGTTATATACTTATTAGGAGGCTGTTCATACATTATTTGTACAATAAAAAAGTCTGGCAAACCAATATTTGATTTGAAGGCGTCTATGTTGGGTGTTCCGCAAAATTCTAGACTATCGGTGAACTATGATTAAACGAAAATGTATTGCATAGTAGTTACCATAATTTTTTGATCTAAATATTTGACAAGATGTTTCAGCATCATAAGTAGTCAACAATTTTACTCTTCTTGCTAGTTGTTTACATGAAGTTTGAAAGTCATGTTTTGGTCTAGTTGAAGTTTATTTTTGGTCTCGTGTCATTCAGATGCATTTCTATATAGGTATGCCAATTTTGCCTTTATTATGCATTCAAGTACTGTGGTAGATGTTTTTCTCCCATGCATTTCTCACAACAGTTTATATTCGATGGTAAACATCTGCTTTTTTCAACCGCCAAACTAGGTCAGAAGTTGGTTATATGAAACGTTCGTTTTGTAAACTCTTTTGAGGACTGATTTAGCGAATTAGTACATAGATGAAATTTGTTGAAACAAACTCATCATTTGTGGCTATTTGCCAAGCATAACCAGTGTGATGTTGTTGTTGCAGTGAACTGACTGACAGGGCACTATAAAGTAGTGATAGGTCTCACTGACTGCCAACCACAAAAGCTCATTAAATGGCAATCAACAAGATACTAGAATGAAATATTTGCTGCCAGTCATACTTCAATGATGCCACTGTGGAGTACACGAGCAATACACTGCTGAACTACCTCTGCTTTGTTTATCTACAACTAATAAAATAGAGCTGCTGAAGGAGATATTGTCAGCTTGAAATATCCGTTCTTTTTGTATCCACCCTACATTTCCTTCACCGCTTTTCTTTTTTCCAGTGCATACAAGGCTTTATTTTGGTTTAGCTAACCTTTGGTAACAGCTCTAACACATTTCTAATTCTGATAAGGCAGCTGTACGCTGTACCCAGACATTTAAGAAATATACAATTCAATGCTATATGTACTTCACTAGCCTTCATCAACCCGATTAGGGCAGTTTATATTCATCACTTGTTATTGTACATAACCGAGCTTTATAGCAATTGGTCATACATTTTGCATCAGAATTTTGTTGTATGTAGAAATATGTACTTTGAAATGTGAGTCAATGTAGTTTTTATGCATTCATTTTTATGTGTTGTAATAAACTGTACTGGACTGCTCTTTGAGCAGAAAAAACAGAAGCTAGGACAAGTGGTATTAGCGCAAGCGTAACCATTCATTTGTTCTATCACAATAATAATTGACATCAATAGGAAGTGCTTTGTGCTAAGTTTTCTGAATTTCAATGAAACATTATTTGCAATTAGTTCATTACAATACACTTTCTAATCTGACTATGCCACACAGATGTGACACTTTTTTGTGTGGAAATGCTGAAAATCCTAGCTAAATAAAATAATTTTTGCTTTGCTTTTTAAACTAACCACAAATTGTTTACTCTATGTTCTTGATTTTGGCTTCATTTGATCAATATAAGGTTATGAAAAATCAAAAATTGGCTGCATTGGCCAACTATAGCCTAAATACCCTGATGTGCAGTGGAGCATAGGAAGACACTGCTAGGGCGATAGAAAGGTTATGAGTAGCAGCTCTTTATAAAACATGTGAAAGCAAAACTTGTGTTATACGCGCTGATGGAATGCAATCAAACCATGAATAGGCTGTAGCAACAGCTGCTGCGTACAAGGTAGAAGAGAAGGCAACTCCGTTTTGTAATAATGGAAAAGTCAACTAATGATAACTAACGCTAAATTAGGATAGAAAGGCTTAATGGGGGCTTAATGAGTTCATATATCCTAAAAAAGTGGTATATATGCTACTAGGATATAGTTAGGATATGCTAGGATAAGAACTCATTCTGCGCAGTGCATTTTCAGGCCATTCTGAGCACATTTCATCATTTCATAGATCCTAGACAAAAGGTTTCAAAACACATTTTTTATTGCTCAGAAAGCATTTTCAGGCCATTCGGAGCACAATTCATCATTTCAGTGATCCCAGACAAAAAGTTTCAGAACACGTTTTTTATTGCTCCAAAAGCGTTTTCAGGCCATTCGCAGCACATTTCATCATTTCAGTGATCCCAGACAAAAAGTTTCAAAAGACGTTTTTTATTGCTTCAAAAGCGTTTTCAGGCCATTCTGAGGACATTTTATCATTTCAGTGATCCTAGACAAAAAGTTTCAAAACACCTTTTTTGTTGCTCCAAAACCGTTCTCAGGCCATTCTGAGCACATTTCATCATTTCAGTGATACTAGACAAAAAGTTTCAAAACACGTTTTTTATTACTCCACAAGCGTTTTCAGGCCATTCTGAGCACATTTCATCATTTCAGTGATCCTAGACAAAAAATTTCAAAACATGTTTTTTATTGCTCCAAAGGCATTTTCAGGCCATTCTGAGCACATTTGATCATTTCAGTGATCCTAGACAAAAAGTTTCAAAACACGTTTTTTTATTGCTCCAAAAGCATTTTCAGGCCATTCTGAGCACATTTCATCATTTCAGTGATCCTAGACAGAAAGTTTCAAAACACATTTTTCGTTGCTCAGAAAGCATTTTCAGGTCATTCTGAGCACATTTCATCATTTCAGTGATCCCAGACAAAAAGTTTCAAAACACGTTTTTTATTGCTTTAAAAGAGTTTTCAGGCCATTCTGAGCACATTTCATCATTTCAGTGATCCCAGACAAAAAGTTTCAAAACATGTTTTTTATTGCTTCAAAAGCATTTTCAGCCCATTCTGAGCACATTTCATCATTTCAGTGATGCTAGACAAAAAAATTTCAAAACACGTTTTTTATTGCTACAAAAGCATTTTCAGGCCCTTCTGAGCACATTTCATCATTTCAGTGATCCTAGACAAAAAGTTTCAAAACAATGTTGGAATAGTCATACAGGGAGGTTAGTCCGGAATTTATATCAGGAGGTGAAACATTATTGTATCTACCACGAGGATACGTAGTTTTCGGTTCAAATCCAAAAATCTATGCCAGATCTCTGGAAAAGCTTATGGTTGTATCAGGATCGCTGTTACTTAGTAAACTCGTGTTGGTGACCTTGTTGTAGGAGATGGTGGATTTTTTGTCTAAATCCATTTCACTCATTCTCTTTCGTATAATCTCCTCCAACTCCTCCAAACTATCATATCTTCCATTACCGATTATGATGAAGTACTTTTCGCTTTTACCAGAGACATCAGTCTTTTCTAGATATATTTTCCCTTCGGTAACGTTCTTCCAATTATTAAAATAACACATATCTAGCAGACTTACCTCCCATTTACCACCGTTGATAACCAAATGTTTATACAGTCTCACTGTAAAATCGGATTTGCTGTTATCAGGAAACTCTTCAGCACTAGAGTTCGAGGGTAAAGTAATCAGCATCGACATTTTTCCAACGTGTGATAATTATATCGAACGTTCTTTCCTTACAAACTATTCATCCACCCACTCATTGAACTTTTCTCCGTACCCTTACCACTGAAACAGAGTCTATATTTTAACTCTTCTTGTTCTTCTTTTCAATATCTTTTCAATTCTGAAATTCGTGGGTTTTTTTACTTTTTGCAACCTTTTTTCGTAAAAGGTGCCATCGATCATCTCCTCAGCCAAATCTTTTACCCTATATACAACAGATTCTTCATCGATAAGTACATCGGTGATTATAAAACTCTCAATCGTCCAATTCGGGGTGTACCCTCTTTCAAACGCTCCTCTTGCCTTACTTCTTCTCACATAATCCCCAAACATTAATCTTGCTTCTTGAGTTAAACTGTGTTCACCTCCTTCATACACACGATTCCATACAAGTTCCTGGTTCTGAAAATTTACATCATTTGGTCTCATACCTATAACACCATGAACAGTGTTGTTGTATGATTAACCACTTCTGGTAAAATATCAATGTATCTGTCATCATCTTTATACGTCAGATGTCTGTATATCTTCTCTTTTAAAGTTCTGTTAGAACGTTCCACCATTGATGCCTTTATTGTCTCATTTTCGGTTGTAAAGCGTTTGATTTTCTTTTCCGCCAGGAGAGTCTTGACATTGACATTGTCAAACTCTTTACCTTTATCGGATTGTAAAGCTTTATAGTTTTCCCCATCTAGTATTCTTCTCAATCCTCTGGCTACAACCTGTCCTGATTTGGAGATGAGTGGTACGGCCCATCCTTTTCTAGATAGAGAATCAACAGCGGTCAGTAAAAATGTTGTATTATCATTTTCTTCTTTTCGAGATCGAACATCCATCAAATCTACCTGTATCTGTTCCCCTATTCCAGCTACAATTGTAGGACGACGCCTAAACTTAGTTACAGCTCTTTTATGTAACGTGTAGGCATCCTCCCCACTCAACCATTCACGAATTCTTTTTTCCCCCTCTCGTTTTCTACGAGCTTTCAGTAAAGCTCTAGCTCCTCGTAGAGATGTATGTAATGCATGATTGTAATACAGCTCTTTTAGCGTGTCGATGTCCATGAATTAGTACCGCAAATGACCAACTTTTTCTTCTCGCTCTCACGTGTTTGGCGTGGGGAATTTCTGACAGCTGTGATTCCTTGATCAGCTAGCAAGCTTTTAAATTTACTGTAATCGGTATTTCCCGATTGTCTTTTACCTCCTTCGGTTAGAACATCTCGTAGTAAAGTTTCGGAAGCCTTAGGATTCAACCAACGTTCTCCAATTTTTAGTCTGTTCTTCTCCGAGTCGAATCTACCAATTTTACTCAGATTGTTCAACATTCTGACACCAATCCTTTGATCACTCTTTTTTGTTGGTAAATCAGTTACCTTTTTTCAAACTCCTCTAAACGTTTGCTTTCACTATCATGCTCATCTTCTCCATCAGTGACAAATGTATTTCCAAGTAGGGTTGAGTCTTCACTATCAAACAGCTGCGTTTTTACTGATTCTAACCCGAATGTCACCATCATTCATTTTTACTGATTCTAACCCGATGTCATCATCAACATTTGGTGAATGGGCGTTAGGTTTATCATCAATAACTGTGCTATTTGCCAAAAGAGAAGTAGGCTCTATGTTTTTTTTCTTAATGGGACTCCAACCAACCACTTGTGCCTGATTTTGATTATTTTTAATCTTTTTGACATCAGACAAATACCTACGCAGGTTTTGAACATTTTCCTCTAACTTTTCGTGTGAGGAAAAGTCAGAATCATAAGCTGTTTCCAGTAGAGCATTTCGCTTTCTCTTCATATCTCTCACTGTTATAGCTTCCATAGGACTATAATACAATGGAGGTCTGGTCTTCTGTTCCTTTACCACTGTTTTATTCTCATTATTTTCCATTAATCTATAGTATTCGTTTTCAGAGAGTATAAAAATACGTCTGGAGAATGTTGAAGGTTGACGATTCATCTTTTTATTGATGATAAAACAGATACAATAGGGGTTATAATAGCGTCCAAAAGATTGCCTCTACCAGTCTGAGTCAAAATTTTACGCTTATCATTAACTGTTCCTCTAGCACTTAGTTTATCTAGTTCCTTCTTGTAGCTCAGAATCAAGAGGAACATTACCTAAAATAATATTTTTAACACTTTCTATCAATTATTGAAACAGATCTGAGTTGGCTTTTTCGACTATAGCGATTTTTCCTCTCTTACTCAGATCATCCAGAGCTAAAATCGCCATTCTATTCCACATCATTCGTGTTGGGACTTTCATCTTTATCTTCTCGCTCCTCCTATTCTTCCTATCACACTTTTCAATATCCCAGGAACTACAGTGTTGATAATAGGTCCTAGTAGAGCAAATAAAAATCCTCCTTTTTGCAATACAAATTTCTTATCATCTAACTTTGATCTTCTTACTAAAGCGCTAATATCCTCCGCGTTCCGCTGCAACTGATTATACTGAGATGTTGTCAATGGTATCGTTCCATTTATAATAGCTTTAGCACATTCCATTAGAGTCATAATAAGCTCCTTTATGGCTTTGGCTATCACAGACTTTTGAATAACAGAGGTTGCATTGTTGAGCAATAACAACACAGCAGCATTTCTTTTTAATTTTTTCTCCAAAGCTTGAGTCAATAAACCGCCTTCGTGCTACGTTGTTGAATAACAAAATATGTATGAGGTGAAACGAATAGTAATTGTATTTATATCCTTTTACTTGGGTACATATAATATCATAGGGAGATCTGATGTAAAGTTTCCCAATAGTCTGTGTTGATCATTCGTTTGCTGAGTCGTGTCTATTCGTAGATAAGAGTATGGTTTTTTTGTTGCGTCTTCAAAAGCCTCTTGTACATATTTTACTCTTGAGGGAAAACATTGTCGAGCCAAATAGGAAATAGAAGGAGCATATCTACAGTTTTTAAAAAGAAAAAAATAATGACTATTCAAGGAAATTGTACGATTCCCTTTTAAAAACAGATTCTGAACAATAAAAAGTACACTTATGTTCAAATGATGACTATGTTTTGTATACAAAGCATTGGCATCAGCTTTACCAGAAACTTCATCCATAGATCATCAATTATCAACCATCGATTTTGTCCATCTCTGGGAAAAGTCACTGTTATATCTATCATGCCTTCATGAAAAATCACTCCTGGTACATCATCAAAGGATTTTTGATAGGCTCCATAACAGTAGGAAATTTCTGTTGGTGGAGGGTGAGCTATAGTCTGACTAGCTTCAATCATTTGTAAAATCGCTTGTGTCTTTCCCGATCCAGTTGGTCCTGCAATCATTGCCGTAAAAGGAGAACACATCCTTGGGTCATAATCTTCAGGTTTCCCATTCATCATAAAAAGATGTTCATCAACCAACAGTAGTTTCATTTATGATTCCAACAGGAGAGTTTCTCGCTTTTTGTATTTTTTGCATAGCTTCTTCATACATACTAAACTCAGTAACACCTCCAAAAGTAGAAAATCCTACGACAAATACCAAAATCATCATAACTATCAACACTTTACGCTTCATACTTTGTAAAACATCTAGCATATCGCTTGTAGTACCATCAACAGTATCAACTTCATTCATCGGTCTCATCTCAACATCATCCTCTGTCGACATCTTAGCTCCCAATACCAATACAATCAAACCATGATTCATTTTTATACAATGTAAAAAACTATCAAAAAATCAAATGCCATACAATTCTCTCAAGATGCCATATGAGTTCGAATTATGTAAAAAAATAATCAAAACTTAAATGCCATGCAATATTTACTCGGGGACTCTATTCAACGCCGTAACCCATTGCATCAACTCCGGGATTTAATCCCACAAAAAAACACTTGGTAGGGAGATCTGCTCATATATTACTACTGACAGACATGCAGATTTGTAGTAGGTATGATCGCGTGTTATACCAATTTTTGAAACATCATCTTGTTCAGTATGGGGACTCTGTGCAGCAGAAAGATTTGCCTAAAATTAATGAAACCATTTATATGTTGAAAACTGAGTACCCTGTTGAAATAATTACTAGTTTTTATCTATCAGCCAGTTTAACCATACCCGTATGACTGAAAAATGAACTAATGCGATAACAAAAAAACATAAACTTCGCTTTCTAAATTTTTCTTTATCACATTCACAATGCCAGCTCATTAATAAACATACATAGCTCACTTTGGTATCTATCAAATAATGCCAACAAAAAATTCTGTCCACTAACATAAGTTGAAAATTGACGGGACTGCATCTTTTTTGAGTAACTTGTTTGTTGCTCCTGGTCTAACTTGATAATCTGATGATTTAAAATGATCACTGCACAGCTTGTGGTATTTTGTTGGTACCCATTCATCGTCATTAGGTAACTCCCTCTTGACAACCACTCACCATTTTTCCAATCATTCTTTATCATGGAGTGGAAATCTGCAAAACAAGTAAAAGACCTATGATTATCGAGTGTACTTGCATTTCAGTCTTTTCTAACTCAATCAAGGTGAATAGTGTACATATATTGTAAAACACGGATAATGCATAGACAATAAACTCCAAAAAATGCTAAGACAACACTGTGTTGCACAACTTCACATAAACTTTATGATTGAAACCAAGATAAACAAAAAATCCAGACGAGCCTTGAATGAACAACCTTCATGTATACTTTTCACAATCTTATATTCCACTTACATACAATGCACATTATCAATACTAACTATTCATTTTACCAGTTAACTAGATAGACTCGTTATGTCACAATAACCTAACTTTATTCAACTTTCTTTTATTTATGAATTAGTTTTACTGATCAACTGCAGATAGCATAAACTAATATTGAACTTTTACCCATAGCTTCGGATTCACTGCATGAGTTATCATTCATAAACTTTATCATTTTACTAACTTACGTATGTATGAACCTGTATCCGTTCAAAATACCCCATACTTTGCAGATCAACCCAAAAAAAAATTGAAATTATGTCTGACATCTTTTATTTTCCAACCTAAAAATTTCCTTTGCAATTCTTTTCTGAAGTATCATTAGTACACATACTGAGAAACTTAAAGATTAACTTCAGTTTGAAAAGAAGATGTATGAACAAGACTCAGCTAAGATGAAAAAAAATTGGTCATTTTGTAGGAATTTGGATGAGCAACTGTTACAGGAAGTTTTTAACAAGCTTGTTGGTCTCACGCAACATATGTAAATCATTTTCATTGACGCTACAGCATCAATTAGAAATGCTATTTATTTTGTCGATTACACAGAAGATTGAGCCTGATGGATATTACTAGCTAGCTGGCTCATTTACCAGGATTATGTAATATTCAAAGTACACTATGCAACAGCAAATAGCAATGTATACACCACCTTGCTTTCTATATTCTCTAAGCTTTGTAATCAATAAAATTTTGAGAAACTTGAAAAAAAATAAAAATATGACAATGTAAAATGGTAGTACTTGTGTGATAATACAGAGTTATCTCATCGAGTTTAAAGTTATAATCACATTGACCCATTGAATTTACCATTGTAATGCAATATCTCAATACTAGTATAGGTAAACCAAGCACTAATAGAAGGCTAACCATCATAGATTATTGCCTTCTGTTGGATTTGCACCAACGCAAAGTCACCAACTGCCAGTCAAGCATTATGAAAAATAAAATGATTTAAATAGTTTTGGAGATAATCGCTGAGGATCCACTGCTCGGGTAAAAACTAGAATGAGTAGGTTATATTGATATTAAGACTGCGATATTTATTATATACAATAAGTGAGATACATTATTAAATACATATAACCAACGATCAGCAAGAAATTTCCAAGCATTATACTGTATATACATGCAAACTATATTTGCACGGTTTAGATAAAAGGTCACAATTTCCGACAACTTTTGGTGGGTATTGATCACCATTTCACCAACCTGCTAGGCTACATCAGAATGAGTATCACAGCAAAAATATGTTATGTCACAAAAATTAGAATGTCATATTTCCTATTCATTTCAGCAATCATTCATTTATCCTGCACACCACTTCGATTTGGCAAATCGGCAAACCAATCAGTCAGTTAGTGTCAGTCGATAGAAGCATCAAACGCCTAATCACCATTAGATAGTATTTTTTTGCTGTTTCAACTTTATTCTGTCCGAGACTTCTCATCATTGATCATTGTTGACTAATCATAAGACGACTATTAAAACAATTAACTTATACATATGTACATTTACAACCAATAATATGAATTTTGTGATTGGAATGGCATAAGAACAATACTACTACTACTACCCTACTGCTGTCTTGTTGTATGTCAGATACATAAACATGGTGGCTCAGTCAAAACGTTTTGTGTTTTGCATTTTAAAACAATTGAACGCTTTCCAAACTGTCTCAAAGCTTTTGCAACAGTCTGAATTTTTACAAACTTTTTGAACGCTTGTGAAATTGTTCATATGCTTTGAAAATCAGAGCCAATTTGCTGAACCGCTCTATTATTATTTGATTTACTCAACGAATCAGTCAGTAGGAGACTAAATGTTACTACAAGGAATTTTGCTGGAAAAGTTAATTAATAATTATTGGCTTACTACACTGAGAGGTAGGTGAAGAACTGCCTATTTTGCGGCGTAGCCCACATTATTTTCCTATCTAACTAACAAAAATCGTCTACCTTTTGTCCCCAAGAGTATTATCGCAATAAATCACCAGTTCTGCACCTAAATGCAATAACTGAGTTGAATAATAATATGCAGATCTCCCAAGACCCACTCCCACGGGCCAATGTAGTAGTAGCACTATAATAACAAAATTAATTGATAAATAATTAATTCATAAAAATTATAATAATTGTTAATAATTTAATGTTGTTATAACAATAACGACGATAACGACGACGACGATAACAACAATAACAATAATATTGATGATAATGATAATAATAATGATAATAATAATAACAATAACAACAACAACAATAATAATAATAACTAGATATTGATTTGTGTTTGCGAGCAAAAACAAGAGTATTTTAGAGAATCAATGTTAAAAAATGATATTCATAATTGAGAATGGAACACCTGTACTGAACGCGTTAAATCACACACTCCACCAACTACTCCATCAACATCTCACTGGAAAAGCACAAGTGTAACACCGTCATTGTTCCTAAACATTATACTTGGCAGTTAAGTTATACTTGCAAAGACTTTTTACGTGAAAAAAATTTCCAACACTGGGAATCGTACTTGTACCCTTTATACAGCAAGCGACAACCTTAGCCATCGAGCTATAGAGACCTGTTGCTTATGCACAATCTAATTTAGTACAAGGTGACAACTGTTTTGCGATAGCTTAATTTTTGTAAAAAGCAGCTTTTTCAAGTGCAAAGACGCTTTTTTGTTCTGAGGCCACACAAGCACATGTTTCACAACTGCTAATACAACCTGCACTCCTGTTGCTGCATATACTAATGCTGACTCGGCTCCTCCCTTCTGACAATAATATTTTTTACGCGAAAAAGAAATCCATACCCGGGAATCGAACCTGAACCCTTGCAACAGCAGGTCACAATGTTAACCATTTAGCCATATGGCAATGTTGAATGCAGTTCAAAAACAGTGCTGTTCTGGAATGTTCTGTGATTTTGAAAATCAACTTACATCAATGCCCGATGCCTATTAACAGCGTCGCAAAAAGAATTGTAGCTCTATCTATTACGGTTCTTGAGAAAAAGTGGCAACTCTTCGCTAAGGTTTGCGCGAAAGAAGAAAAAAAATAATAACTAGATATTGATTTGTGTTTGCGAGCAAAAACAAGAGTATTTTAGAGAATATATACCCCAAAAAAAGAAGTCGCAGGGGATTTGAACCATCGTACCTAACTAGTTAAAACACACACACAACCAACTACACCATTACACTTTCTATGAGGAAGCACATTGACACCACCTGAATAATGTTAATCATCAGGGTCATCATTGAAAAGATATGTTCAAATATGTATCAAGTAAAAAAGGTACTCCACAACCGGGGATCGTACCCAGACCCTACACACAACAGGTCAAAGTGCTAACCAGAATGCCCATAAGCGTACTTGACAATTGTATTGTTCTACTTGTCAATAAAAAGGGGCTTGCTTTTCAAATGTATCATACGACAGTTAGAGTATTCATGCAGAGATCGAGGTTTTGCCAGCGCAAAGTGGTGACGAATGACCTCTTTTCTAAAAGCCTGTTTTGAGGGGACCTCTTTGACGAAAAAAGTTAAGTGATCGGATCTTCGGTTCTTGAGTTATAGCCATAATTTGATTTTGAGGTCCCATTTTCGAAATGGAATCGCTGTGTTGGCGATCTTGCGATGACTTTGGAACGTCGAATTTTTGAAAGACGCCGCATAGTTCTATAAAGTCGAATTTTCATTTTTTTTCTAACAGGTTTTGTTCTTGTTTGGGAAAGCGATTGAGATTTTAAAAATTAAAAATGAAAAAACCTGAGATGGTTTTGCACTGTCGCACTGAATTTCACAATGGTACACCGATACACTATATTACACCTTTGCGCCAAGTTTCAGCTAAATCGGCCCGTTGGTTCTCCAACGGGAAGCTGTTTTGTGCTGAAAACGGGTTTTTCTTGAAAATCCAAGATGGCTGCTTCCGATCGACTTTTAACATCGTGTCATGGTGTCGAATCGGAAGGTTAGCGGAATGCACCATCTTTCAAAATTTCGTTTTTTTTAACGAAATGGTCTTTGTTTTATCGGCCACTTTGATGCTTTGAAAAACGATTATTCGCCTATTTTTGCACCTAAATTGTGATGTTCCGGAATGTTCTGTTACTTCAACCACCAACTTACATCAATGCCCGATGCCTATCAACTGAGTCGCAAAAAGAATTGTAGCTCTATCTATCACGGTTCTTGAGAAAAAGTGGCAACTGTTGTGCAATGTCCACCGTAAAATAATAAGAATAATGATAAGAATAGAAAAAAAGAAGGCAGAACAATAGTATTTTAAATTCTCTAAAATACTAATAATAAAAACAGCAATAACAATAGTATTTTAGATTCTCTAAAATACTAATGATAAATGAACTGAGATAAGTAACTTAATTACTTAATTATCTCAGTTATCATTATATATAATAATTATGTATAATAATTATTATTAAAATATAATAAATACAACAGTAAGGTAAATAAAAATCATGACTATTGATTATTATAATATCTATAATAATAATATATTTATTACTAAAGTAATTAAAAATAATATAATAAATAATAATAGTAGGAAGTGTTAAGAAGTTGTTATAAATGAATACCAAAACAACGAACGAAGAAAATACTACTGTTGTTGTTACAACGTGTGTGTGTTGTTGTATTCTTTCTTACTTACCTATGGAAGGATTTATCACGACAGTTGTTAGTGTTCTTGCAACGGGAAAGTGCACATGAAACACCCATGTAAATCAATAAATATTATATTTACTATACCAACTACCCTCAATAAGATTATAGTAGTGGTAATACAATTAATATAGTTAAATTAATATTATACTCATTTGAATAGCGCGGTATCCCTTGGGACAACTGCTATGTAAATCACGTGACTTGGCGGCCATGTTCTACTTTGTTTGTGATGCGAGAACAAGAAACCCGCCCACTTATTAGTCCATATATACTAGGTCCATGGCTCTGAGCCTGAGAGTTAAATTAGCTGTTGACTGTTTAGTGAAGTCAGCTGAGCAATAGAGTCATTCAATGTACGAACCATCACTAAAACAGAGAAATAGAGTGGTCTAAAGTCAACTCGCCAATAAAGGGATACAATAAATAACAATACAGAAGCAGTTGGTTATCCTGTAGCCAATAGAGTGAAGTAGTAGTGAGGTATAACTTTGTGGTGGAAAATAAAGTTAACCATGAACCAAACCAATAGACATCTAAGGTGTGAGATACACAATATAAACAAACCAATAAGCATCTAAGGTGTGCGATACACAGCAGAAGCAAACCAATAGACATGTTATGTGTAAGATACACAACACAAACAAACCAATAGACAACTAAGGTGTGCGATACATAACAGAAGGAAACCATTAGACATCTTATGTGTAAGATACACAATAGAAGCAGACCAATAGACATCTAAGGTGTGCAATACACAATAGTAGCAAACCAGTAGACATCTAAGGTGTAGGGTACATAATGGAGGCAAACCAATCGACATCTAAGGTATAGGGTACACAATAAAAGCAAACCGATAGACATCTGAAGTGCGCGACACACAATAGAAGCAAACCAATAGACACCTGAGGCGCAAAATAAACAATAGAAGTACACCAATAGACATATAATGTGTGAGGTACAAAAAAGAAGAAAGCCAATAGACATCTAAGGTGTGTGATACACAATAGAAGTAAACCAATAGACATATAACGTGTGAGATACACAATAGAAGCACACCAATATATATCTAAGGTGAAATATACACAACAGCAGCAAACCAATAAGCATCTAAGGTGTGAGATACACAATAAAAGCAAACCAATAGATATATAAGGCGAAAGATACACAACAGAAGAAAACCAATAGACATCTAAAGCGAAAGATACACAACAGAAGCAACCCAATAGACATTTAAGGTGTGAGATACACAACAAAAGCAAACCAATAGACATTTAAGGTGTGAGATACACAACAGAAGCAAGCCAATAGACATCTAAGGTGTAACATACACAATAAAAGCAAACCAATAGACATTTAAGGTGAAAGATACACAACAGAAGTAAAGCAATAGACATCTAAGGTGTGAGATACACAACAGAAACAAACCAATAGACATCTAAGGTGTGAGATACACAACAGGAGCGAACCAATAGACATCTAAGGTGTAAGATACACAGAGCTGAGACCAAATCACAGTGATTCAAATATTTGGTGCCTCAAATATTTGACAACTGATTTATTTCAAATATTCGATACAACTGGTGATTTGATTTGGTTAATTTGATCATTATTTGATTTGATTTGCCTCTTTCCACAAGATTTGACCAAATACTTGCAAAAATATAGCAAATCATAAAAAACATGGATGATGTTTGAAGCTTTTATTAACTCTTTGATTTTCATTCGCTTTGTGCTCCATGCTAGGATTCAGGAGCTTTTAGCGAACTTTCCAAGTTTTTGAATTTATTTTAAAATTCACTCGTTAGGGTTAGAGAGTTGAATTTTATTGCATCTGATTGACAAAAATCTCCGCTACAAATTCACGTAAAACATTATTAGCCCACTCTATGAAAATACATGAATAATCAGTATACATGCACTGTGTTTTTCGGTCATTTTTCACTAACAAACTGTGACCGACATGCACTATCTGCTCTCCTACACTCAAAATAGTGCTCAAAAACCCTCTCTCTTTGGATGCTTGGAACGGCAAGAAATTTTTGACCCTAGCCATGCATTTTATTTCAAAAACCAAGCGGTAAATTTTGTTGACACGCTCTCAAGTTTGAAACCTTCATTTCTTGAGAATGAATTACATTTTCAAGAAAGAAACTTCTTCATTGAAAAAATAATTGCATGAACATAAACAGAGCAACAGCCAAAATGTTTTCATCACACGGTAGAAAATCTTCTCTTCTACCTGATAGTACAAAAAATTATTTATTCTATTATTTTTTATTGTCGCAAAACATCTCAAAACTGGCATACCGCTGTGTGTTATGGGTTATCTTCTTTTTGAACTTGGATTTTGGGTGCTGCTGGCCAGTCAGGTTCATAAGATTGTCATCATCAGAATCAGCTGAACTTTTTAAGGTAGCTACTTGTTTTTTTGTGGCTAAATTTATTAGAACAGCCTGTGAGGTAACTTTTGTGACCGCATCTCTATAAAAAAACAAGCGGTTGAGTGCACAAAGATGTTAGCTGTTGCAACCATAGACATGCACGCGGTCAATTAGGCTATAACATCGTTTAAAATTTACAGACAGCAAAAAAGTAATATATTATGAAAAGCAAGACTTTAGGCGCTTCACCAGTATAAAAATTGAAGAAATCAATGACAATCGGCAGCAACCGGGAGCACCCAAACTAAAAACACAGTTTTTCTTAGCAAACCATTCAGTTCAGTACAATCTAGCTGCTTGCTGAGACAAGTTACGGCAAAACTATAGCCACCAACGGAAAGACCGGAATTTTTCCACCCAGAGAGACAGTTGGTAAGCAGCTAAACTGCTTAGAGCAAGTGCAATGGTATATTTTGTAAACGCAGATCAGATTGAAAACTTGTGACCCAGTTGCACTGGTGTGCCCGCCAAAGTCGTCATGTACAAGCATGCAGTCAATGGCCAATATTATTGCAAATAAGAGACTGAGAGCCAAAAAGTTTACATATTATGAGAGACAAGACTTCACCCTATTCCCCGGTATAAAAGATGATTGCATTCATGAAAGTTGGTGGCAACAAGAAATCATCAAACTGAAACAAACACTTTTTTTAAAGTTTGTTTCAATTCAACAGAAGATAGCTGCTTACTGACACAAGATACAGCAAAATAGTGGCCACCAATGGAAAGACCAGAGGTTTCTCACCCAGACGGACAATTGGTAAGCAGCTAAACTACTTATAGCAAGTGCAGTGGTATATTTTGCAAACGAGTATCAGATTGAAAATTTGTGACCCAGTTGCACTGTTAAGCCTGTCAAAGTCGTCATGTACATGCATGCAGTCAATGGCCAATATCATTGCAAATAACGTACCGAAAGCAAAAAAGAAGACATATTATGAGAGACAAGACCCCAAGCTATACATCAGTATAAAAACGATCTCCATCAGTGTCCAATAGAACCATTTGATTTCCAAAAGAAATTTAGTTCAAAAATTGTTGAAGTTTGTAGCTCGCAGATCATACTGCAGACCGATAGACATGTAGCATGAACCACAAACGTTTCAAATAAACTACATCTGCGTGACAAACACACCAGCAGTGAACTCAGACCTATACCACATTTCCTTAGGGTGAGAAACCCGCGGAATATATATATGTGTGGTAGTACATGATACTACAGACAGTACATGATACTACAGATAGCACAAGCTGCTACAGACAGTACATGCTACTACAGACAGTATATGCTACTACAGATGGTACATGATACTACAGATAGTACATGATACTACAGATAGTGCATGATACTACATATAGTACATACTACTACAAATAGTACATGATACTACAGACAGTACATGCTACTACAGATAGTATATGATACTACAGATAATACATGCTACTACAGACAGTACATGTTACTACAAACAGTACAAGCTACTGCAAATAGTGCATGATACTACAGATAGTACATGCTACTACAGAAAGTGCATGACACTACAGATAGTACATGATGCTACAGAAATCACACGCTACTACAGACAGTACATGCTACTACAGACAGTACATGCTACTACAGACAGTAGATGCTATTACAGACAGTACAAGCTGCTACAGATAATACATGATACTACAGATAGTACATGCTACTACAGATAGTACATGCTCCTACAGATAGTACATGCCACTACAGATAGTACATGATACTACAGATAGTACATGCCACTACAGATAGTACATACGACTACAGATAGAATATGATACTACAGAAAGTACATGCTACCAAAAACAGGACATGCTACTACAGACAGTACATGTTATTACAGACAGTACAAGCTACTACAGATAGTACATGCTACTACAGACAGTACATGCTACTACAGATAGTACAAGATACTACAGATAGTACATGCTACAACAGATAGTACATGCTACTACAGATAGTACATGCTACTACAGATAGTACATGATACTACAGAAAGTACATGATACTACAGACAATAGACGATACTACAAAGAGTACACGATACGACAGATAGTACATGATACTACAGACAGTAAATGATACTAGAGATAGTACATGCTACTACAGACAGTACATGACACTACAGATAGTACATGATACTACAGATAGTACATGCTACTACAGATAGTACATGCTACTACAGATAGTACATGATACTACAAGTTACTACAGACAGTACATGCTACTACATATAGTATATTATACTACAGACAGTAAATGATACTACAGTTAGTACATTATACTACAGATAGTACATTATACTACAGATAGGACATGATACTACAGACACTACTTGATGCTACAGATCGTACATGCTAAAACAGATAGTACATGCTACTATAGACAGTACATGCTACTACAGACAGTACATGTTATTACAGACAGTACAAGCTACTACAGACAGTAGATGATACTACAGATAGTACATTAAACTACAGACAGGACATGATACTACAGACAGTACATGCTACTACAGATAGTACATGCTACTACAGATAGTACCTGATACTACAGATAGTACATGATACTACAGATGGTACATGAGACTACAGATAGTACATGCTACTACAGATAGTGCATGATACTACAGATAGTACATGCTAATACAGATAGTACATGATACTACAGATAGTACATGCTAGTACAGACAGTACATGCTACTACAGAGAGTACATGCTACTACAGATAGTACATGATACTACAGATAGTAAATGCTACTACAGACAGTACATGAAACTACAGACAGTACATGATACTACAGATAGTACATGATACTACAGATAGTAAATGCTACTACAGACAGTACATGCAACTACAGATAGTACATGATACTACAGATAGTACATGCTACTACAGACAACCCATGCTACCACAGACAGTACAAGCTACTACAGACAGTACATGAAACTACAGACAGTACATGCTAATACAGATAGTACATGATACTACAGATAGTGCGAGCTACTACAGACAGTACATGCTGTTATAAGTACAAGTAAGTCAGCAGCTAACTTTGAATTTATCACAAGGTACATCGGCAAGAAAAGCTCCAGACTCCATAAATCATATCTACCAAGTAATATGCCATAACAGGAGAGGAGCGAAGTCACCACCAATCTCAAGACAATGAGCTGGCAACCAGGATCTTGACAGCCTTGTGTAACAACACCTCAGCACTAAGCTCTAGAGATTACGCTGGCAAACAGGATCTTCTGCAGAGTTGTGTAACAGTTTCTCACCACTAAGCTCCAAGGATTAATCTGGCAAACAGCTTTGTGTAACAATAATCCGCCGCGAATTCAACATAATAAGATGTACTCCAGGGATCCCAAAAGAAAGTAATATAAATACACAAATGTAGTGAAGGACGCGATGTAACACGGGACCTCAGGCTGTTCCCAAATTAGCACACATGCGACAATACGTACCACACACTAACTTTAGTATAAATACAAAGGCTTGACATACAGTCATCCTATTTCCGCAACCGAACAACATCAAAGACGTATGAGGATTGGACTGAGCGATTGCAGTCTAGGTCAGGTGTCTTAAGCCTTTATAGCATCTTTTACTTATATCCGTTGTAATATCTGTGTAATTAATAACATCTAGTATACAATCTTTTTGACAACCTCAAGCAATACACACCACACTAACTCACATCTCTCTCTCTCATTGTATTACCATATTCAAAACTGAACATATTTACTCTATTCGCATAAGACATCCATAGACTTAAGATTCCCGGCTAAAGTTATGAAGGGTATTTCCCACTATAACAATGCTACTACAGATAGTACATGATACTAAAGATAGTGCATGCTACTACAGATAGTACATGCTACTACAGACAGTACATGCTACTACAGATAGTACAAGATACTACAAATATTACATGCTACTACAAATAGTACATGCTACTACAGATAGTACATGCTACTACAGACAGTACATGGCACTATAGAAAATACATGATACTACAGACAGTACACGATACTACAGACAGTACACGATACTACAGATAGTACATGATACTACAGATAGTACATGATACTACAGGTGGTACATGCTACTACAGATAGTACATGCGACTACAGACAGTACATGCTATTACAGACAATACAAGCTTTACAGATAGTACATGATACTACAGATAGTACATGATACCACAGATAGTACATGCTACTACAGAAAGTACATGACACTACAGATAGTACATGCTGCTACAGATAGTACATGATACAACAGAGAGTGCATGATAATACAGACAGTACATGCTACTACAGATAGTATATGATACTACAGATAGTACATGAAACTACAGACACTACATGATGATACATATAGCACATATTAATACAGATAGTACATGCTATTATAGACAGTACATGCTACTACAGACAGTACGAGTTATTACAGACAGTACAAGCTACTACAGATAGTACATGATACTACAGACAGTACATGATATTACAGACAGTAAATGATACTACAGACAGTACATGATACTACAGATAGTACATGATACGGCAGATAGTACATGATACGGCAGATAGTACACGATACTACAGAAAGTACATGATACTACAGATAGTACATGATACTACAGGCAGTACATGATACTACAGACAGTACATGATACTACAGATAGTACATGATACGGCAGATAGTACACGATACTACAGAAAGTACATGATACTACAGATAGTACATGATACTACAGATAGTACATGATACTACAAATAGTATATGATACTACAGATAGTACATACTACTAAAGATAGTAAATGCTACCACATATAGTACATGACACTACAGACAGTACATGCTACTACAGACAGTACTTGACACTACAGACAGTACATGATACTACAGATAGTACATGTTACTACAGATAGTACATGCTACTACAGACAGTACATGCTACTACAGATAGTACATGCTACTACAGATAGTACATGATACTACAGACAATAAATGATACTACAGATAGTACATGCTACTACAGATAGTACATGACACTACAGATGGTACATGATACTACAGATAGTACATGCTACTACAGGTGGTACATGCTACTACAGATAGTACATGATACTACAGACAGTACATGATACGACTGATAGTACATGCTACTACAGATAGTAAATGCTACTACAGACAGTACATGCGACTTCAGACAGTTTACGCTATTACAAACAGTACAAGCTTTTACAGATAGTACACGATACTACAGGTAGTACATGAAACTACAGGTAGTACATGCTACTACATATAGTACATGTTACTACAGACAGTACATGATACCACATATAGTACATGATACTACAGACAGTTCATGCTACTAAAGATAGTACATGCTACTACAGACAGTACATGCTACTACAGATAGTACAAGATACTACAGATAGTACATTGCTACCACAGATAGTACACGCTACTACATAAAGTACATGATACCACAGATAGTACATGATACTACAGATAGTACATGATACTACAGATAGCACATGCTACTACAGATAGCACATGATACTACAGATAGTACATGCTACTACAGATAAAACATGACACTACAGATAGTACATGCTACTACATATAGTACATGTTACTACAGACAGTACATACTACTACATATAGTATATGATACTACAGACAGTAAATGATACTACAGTTAGTTCATGCTACCACATATAGTACATGATACTACAGATAGTACATTATACTACAGATAGGACATGATACTACAGACACTACTTGATGCTACAGATCGTACATGCTAAAACAGATAGTACAGGCTACTATGGACAGTACATGCTACTACAGACAGTACATGTTATTACAGACAGTACAAGCTACTACAGATAGTACATGATACTACAGATAGTACATGCTACTACAGAAAGTGCATGACACTACAGATAGTACATGATGCTACAGAAATCACATGCTACTACAGACAGTACATGCTACTACAGACAGTACATGCTACTACAGACAGTAGATGCTATTACAGACAGTACAAGCTGCTACAGATAGTACATGATACTACAGATAGTACATGCTACTACAGATAGTACATGCTCCTACAGATAGTACATGCCACTACAGATAGTACATGATACTACAGATAGTACATGCCACTACAGATAGTACATACGACTACAGATAGAATATGATACTACAGAAAGTACATGCTACCAAAAACAGGACATGCTACTACAGACAGTACATGTTATTACAGACAGTACAAGCTACTACATATAGTACATGCTACTACAGACAGTACATGCTACTACAGATAGTACAAGATACTACAAATAGTACATGCTACAACAGATAGTACATACTACTACAGATAGTAAATGCTACTACAGACAGTACATGCGACTTCAGACAGTTTACGCTATTACAAACAGAACAAGCTTTTACAGATAGTACACGATACTACAGGTATTACATGAAACTACAGGTAGTACATGCTACTACAGATAGTACAAGATACTACAAATAGTACATGCTACAACAGATAGTACATACTACTACAGATAGTAAATGCTACTACAGACAGTACATACGACTTCAGACAGTTTACGCTATTACAAACAGAACAAGCTTTTACAGATAGTACACGATACTACAGGTATTACATGAAACTACAGGTAGTACATGCTACTACATATAGTACATGTTACTACAGACAGTACATGATACCACAGATAGTACATGATACTACAGACAGTTCATGCTACTAAAGATAGTACATGCTACTACAGACAGTACATGCTACTACAGATAGTACAAGATACTACAGCTAGTACATTGCTACCACAGATAGTACGCGCTACTACAGAAAGTACATGATACCACGGATAGTACATGATACTACAGATAGGACATGATACTACAGATAGAACATGTTACTACAGATAGCACATGACACTACAGATAGTACATGCTACTACATATAGTTAATGTTACTACAGACAGTACATGCTACTACATATAGTATATGATACTACATACAGTAAATGATACTACAGTTAGTACATGCTACCACATATAGTACATGATACTACAGATAGTACATTATACTACAGAAAGGACATGATACTACAGAAAGTACATGATACTACAGATAGTGCATGATACTACAGATAGTACATGATACTACAGATGGTACATGATACTAGAGATAGTACATGCTACTACAGATAGTAAATGATACTACAGATAGTACATGCTACTACAGATAGTACATGATACTACAGATAGTACATGCTAGTACAGACAGTACATGCTACTACAGATAGTACATCCTACTACAGATAGTACATGACACTACAGACAGTACATGATACTACAGATAGTACATGCTACTACAGATAGTACATGCTACTACAGACAGTACATGCTACTACAGACAGTACATGCTATTACAGACAATACATGCAACTACAGATAGTACATGATACTACAGAGAGTACATGCTATTACAGACAGTACATGCAACTACAGATAGTACATGATACTACAGAGAGTACATGCTACCACATATAGTACATGATACTACAGAGAGTACATGCTACCACATATAGTACATGATACTACAGATAGTACATTATACTACAGATAAGACATGATACTACATACACTACTTGATGCTACAGCTCGTACATGCTAAAACAGATAGTACATGCTACTATAGACAGTACATGCTACTACAGACGGTACATGTTATTACAGACAGTACAAGCTACTACAGATAGTACATGATACTACAGATAGTACATTATACTAGAGACAGGACATGATACTACAGACAGTACATGCTACTACAGATAGTACATGCTACTACAGATAGTACATGATACTACAGATAGTACATGATACTACAGATGGTACATGATACTACAGATAGTATATGCTACTACAGATAGTACATGATACTACAGATAGTACATGCTACTACAGATAGTACATGATACTACAGATAGTACATGCTAGTACAGACAGTACATGCTACTACAGATAGTACATGCTACTACAGATAGTACATGATACTACAGATAGTAAATGCTACTACAGACAGTACATGCAACTACAGATAGTACATGATACTACAGAGAGTACATGCTACTACAGACAACACATGCTACCACAGACAGTACAAGCTACTACAGACAGTACATGATACTACAGATAGTACATGATACTACAGATAGTGCGAGCTACTACAGACAGTACATGCTGTTATAAGTACAAGTAAGTCAGCAGCTAACTTTGAATTTATCACAAGGTACATCGGCAAGAAAAGCTCCAGACTCCATCAATCATATCTACCAAGTAATATGCCATAACAGGAGAGGATCGAAGTCACCACTAATCTCAAGACAATGAGCTGGCAGCCAGGATCTTGACAGCCTTGTGTAACAACACCTCACCACTAAGCTCTAGAGATTACGCTGGCAAACAGGATCTTCTGCAGAGTTGTGTAACAGTTTCTCACCACTAAGCTCCAAGGAATAATCTGGCAAACAGCCTTGTGTAACAATAATCCGCCGCGACTTCAACATAATAAGATGTACTCCAGGGATCCTAAAAGAAAGTAATAAAAATACACAAATGTAGTGAAGGACGCGATGTAACACGGGACCTCAGACTGTTCCCAAATTAGCACACATGCGTCAGCACATACCGCACACTAACTTTAGTATAAATACAGAGGCTTGACATACAGTCATCCTCTTTCCTCAACCGAACAGGTAGTACACGATACTACAGATAGTACACGATACTAGAGACAGTAAATGATACTACAGAAAGTACATGCTACTACAGACAGTACATGACACTACAGATAGTACATGATACTACAGATAGTACATGCTACTACAGATAGTACATGCTACTACAGATAGTACATGATACTACAAGTTACTACAGACAGTACATGCTACTACATATAGTATATTATACTACAGACAGTAAATGATACTACAGTTAGTACATTATACTACAGATAGTACATTATACTACAGATAGGACATGATACTACAGACACTACTTGATGCTACAGATCGTACATGCTAAAACAGATAGTACATGCTACTATAGACAGTACATGCTACTACAGACAGTACATGTTATTACAGACAGTACAAGCTACTACAGACAGTAGATGATACTACAGATAGTACATTAAACTACAGACAGGACATGATACTACAGACAGTACATGCTACTACAGATAGTACATGCTACTACAGATAGTACCTGATACTACAGATAGTACATGATACTACAGATGGTACATGAGACTACAGATAGTACATGCTACTACAGATAGTGCATGATACTACAGATAGTACATGCTAATACAGATAGTACATGATACTACAGATAGTACATGCTAGTACAGACAGTACATGCTACTACAGAGAGTACATGCTACTACAGATAGTACATGATACTACAGATAGTAAATGCTACTACAGACAGTACATGAAACTACAGACAGTACATGATACTACAGATAGTACATGATACTACAGATAGTAAATGCTACTACAGACAGTACATGCAACTACAGATAGTACATGATACTACAGATAGTACATGCTACTACAGACAACCCATGCTACCACAGACAGTACAAGCTACTACAGACAGTACATGAAACTACAGACAGTACATGCTAATACAGATAGTACATGATACTACAGATAGTGCGAGCTACTACAGACAGTACATGCTGTTATAAGTACAAGTAAGTCAGCAGCTAACTTTGAATTTATCACAAGGTACATCGGCAAGAAAAGCTCCAGACTCCATAAATCATATCTACCAAGTAATATGCCATAACAGGAGAGGATCGAAGTCACCACCAATCTCAAGACAATGAGCTGGCAACCAGGATCTTGACAGCCTTGTGTAACAACACCTCAGCACTAAGCTCTAGAGATTACGCTGGCAAACAGGATCTTCTGCAGAGTTGTGTAACAGTTTCTCACCACTAAGCTCCAAGGATTAATCTGGCAAACAGCTTTGTGTAACAATAATCCGCCGCGACTTCAACATAATAAGATGTACTCCAGGGATCCCAAAAGAAAGTAATATAAATACACAAATGTAGTGAAGGACGCGATGTAACACGGGACCTCAGGCTGTTCCCAAATTAGCGCACATGCGACAATACGTACCACACACTAACTTTAGTATAAATACAAAGGCTTGACATACAGTCATCCTATTTCCGCAACCGAACAACATCAAAGACGTATGAGGATTGGACTGAGCGATTGCAGTCTAGGTCAGGTGTCTTAAGCCTTTATAGCATCTTTTACTTATATCCGTTGTAATATCTGTGTAATTAATAACATCTAGTATACAATCTTTTTGACAACCTCAAGCAATACACACCACACTAACTCACATCTCTCTCTCTCATTGTATTACCATATTCAAAACTGAACATATTTACTCTATTCGCATAAGACGTCCATAGACTTAAGATTCCCGGCTAAAGTTATAAAGGGTATTTCCCACTATAACAATGCTACTACAGATAGTACATGATACTAAAGATAGTGCATGCTACTACAGATAGTACATGCTACTACAGACAGTACATGCTACTACAGATAGTACAAGATACTACAAATAGTACATGCTACTACAAATAGTACATGCTACTACAGATAGTACATGCTACTACAGACAGTACATGGCACTACAGAAAGTACATGATACTACAGACAGTACACGATACTACAGACAGTACACGATACTACAGATAGTACATGATACTACAGATAGTACATGATACTACAGGTGGTACATGCTACTACAGATAGTACATGCGACTACAGACAGTACATGCTATTACAGACAATACAAGCTTTACAGATAGTACATGATACTACAGATAGTACATGATACCACAGATAGTACATGCTACTACAGAAAGTACATGACACTACAGATAGTACATGCTACTACAGATAGTACATGATACAACAGAGAGTGCATGATAATACAGACAGTACATGCTACTACAGATAGTATATGATACTACAGATAGTACATGAAACTACAGACACTACATGATGATACATATAGCACATATTAATACAGATAGTACATGCTATTATAGACAGTACATGCTACTACAGACAGTACGAGTTATTACAGACAGTACAAGCTACTACAGATAGTACATGATACTACAGACAGTACATGATATTACAGACAGTAAATGATACTACAGACAGTACATGATACTACAGATAGTACATGATACGGCAGATAGTACATGATACGGCAGATAGTAGACGATACTACAGAAAGTACATGATACTACAGATAGTACATGATACTACAGGCAGTACATGATACTACAGACAGTACATGATACTACAGATAGTACATGATACGGCAGATAGTACACGATACTACAGAAAGTACATGATACTACAGATAGTACATGATACTACAGATAGTACATGATACTACAAATAGTATATGATACTACAGATAGTACATACTACTAAAGATAGTAAATGCTACCACATATAGTACATGACACTACAGACAGTACATGCTACTACAGACAGTACTTGACACTACAGACAGTACATGATACTACAGATAGTACATGTTACTACAGATAGTACATGCTACTACAGACAGTACATGCTACTACAGATAGTACATGCTACTACAGATAGTACATGATACTACAGACAATAAATGATACTACAGATAGTACATGCTACTACAGATAGTACATGACACTACAGATGGTACATGATACTACAGATAGTACATGCTACTACAGGTGGTACATGCTACTACAGATAGTACATGATACTACAGACAGTACATGATACGACTGATAGTACATGCTACTACAGATAGTAAATGCTACTACAGACAGTACATGCGACTTCAGACAGTTTACGCTATTGCAAACAGTACAAGCTTTTACAGATAGCACATGACACTACAGATAGTACATGCTACTACATATAGTAAATGTTACTACAGACAGTACATGCTACTACATATAGTATATGATACTACATACAGTAAATGATACTACAGTTAGTACATGCTACCACATATAGTACATGATACTACAGATAGTACATTATACTACAGAAAGGACATGATACTACAGAAAGTACATGATACTACAGATAGTGCATGATACTACAGATAGTACATGATACTACAGATGGTACATGATACTAGAGATAGTACATGCTACTACAGATAGTAAATGATACTACAGATAGTACATGCTACTACAGATAGTACATGATACTACAGATAGTACATGCTAGTACAGACAGTACATGCTACTACAGATAGTACATCCTACTACAGATAGTACATGACACTACAGACAGTACATGATACTACAGATAGTACATGCTACTACAGATAGTACATGCTACTACAGACAGTACATGCTACTACAGACAGTACATGCTATTACAGACAATACATGCAACTACAGATAGTACATGATACTACAGAGAGTACATGCTATTACAGACAGTACATGCAACTACAGATAGTACATGATACTACAGAGAGTACATGCTACCACATATAGTACATGATACTACAGAGAGTACATGCTACCACATATAGTACATGATACTACAGATAGTACATTATACTACAGATAAGACATGATACTACATACACTACTTGATGCTACAGCTCGTACATGCTAAAACAGATAGTACATGCTACTATAGACAGTACATGCTACTACAGACGGTACATGTTATTACAGACAGTACAAGCTACTACAGATAGTACATGATACTACAGATAGTACATTATACTAGAGACAGGACATGATACTACAGACAGTACATGCTACTACAGATAGTACATGCTACTACAGATAGTACATGATACTACAGATAGTACATGATACTACAGATGGTACATGATACTACAGATAGTATATGCTACTACAGATAGTACATGATACTACAGATAGTACATGCTACTACAGATAGTACATGATACTACAGATAGTACATGCTAGTACAGACAGTACATGCTACTACAGATAGTACATGCTACTACAGATAGTACATGATACTACAGATAGTAAATGCTACTACAGACAGTACATGCAACTACAGATAGTACATGATACTACAGAGAGTACATGCTACTACAGACAACACATGCTACCACAGACAGTACAAGCTACTACAGACAGTACATGATACTACAGATAGTACATGATACTACAGATAGTGCGAGCTACTACAGACAGTACATGCTGTTATAAGTACAAGTAAGTCAGCAGCTAACTTTGAATTTATCACAAGGTACATCGGCAAGAAAAGCTCCAGACTCCATCAATCATATCTACCAAGTAATATGCCATAACAGGAGAGGATCGAAGTCACCACTAATCTCAAGACAATGAGCTGGCAGCCAGGATCTTGACAGCCTTGTGTAACAACACCTCACCACTAAGCTCTAGAGATTACGCTGGCAAACAGGATCTTCTGCAGAGTTGTGTAACAGTTTCTCACCACTAAGCTCCAAGGAATAATCTGGCAAACAGCCTTGTGTAACAATAATCCGCCGCGACTTCAACATAATAAGATGTACTCCAGGGATCCTAAAAGAAAGTAATAAAAATACACAAATGTAGTGAAGGACGCGATGTAACACGGGACCTCAGACTGTTCCCAAATTAGCACACATGCGTCAGCACATACCACACACTAACTTTAGTATAAATACAGAGGCTTGACATACAGTCATCCTCTTTCCTCAACCGAACAGGTAGTACACGATACTACAGATAGTACACGATACTACAGACAGTAAATGATACTACAGAAAGTACATGCTACTACAGACAGTACATGACACTACAGATAGTACATGATACTACAGATAGTACATGCTACTACAGATAGTACATGCTACTACAAATAGTACATGATACTACAAGTTACTACAGACAGTACATGCTACTACATATAGTATATTATACTACAGACAGTAAATGATACTACAGTTAGTACATTATACTACAGATAGTACATTATACTACAGATAGGACATGATACTACAGACACTACTTGATGCTACAGATCGTACATGCTAAAACAGATAGTACATGCTACTATAGACAGTACATGCTACTACAGACAGTACATGTTATTACAGACAGTACAAGCTACTACAGACAGTAGATGATACTACAGATAGTACATTAAACTACAGACAGGACATGATACTACAGACAGTACATGCTACTACAGATAGTACATGCTACTACAGATAGTACCTGATACTACAGATAGTACATGATACTACAGATGGTACATGAGACTACAGATAGTACATGCTACTACAGATAGTGCATGATACTACAGATAGTACATGCTAATACAGATAGTACATGATACTACAGATAGTACATGCTAGTACAGACAGTACATGCTACTACAGAGAGTACATGCTACTACAGATAGTACATGATACTACAGATAGTAAATGCTACTACAGACAGTACATGAAACTACAGACAGTACATGATACTACAGATAGTACATGATACTACAGATAGTAAATGCTACTACAGACAGTACATGCAACTACAGATAGTACATGATACTACAGATAGTACATGCTACTACAGACAACCCATGCTACCACAGACAGTACAAGCTACTACAGACAGTACATGAAACTACAGACAGTACATGCTAATACAGATAGTACATGATACTACAGATAGTGCGAGCTACTACAGACAGTACATGCTGTTATAAGTACAAGTAAGTCAGCAGCTAACTTTGAATTTATCACAAGGTACATCGGCAAGAAAAGCTCCAGACTCCATAAATCATATCTACCAAGTAATATGCCATAACAGGAGAGGATCGAAGTCACCACCAATCTCAAGACAATGAGCTGGCAACCAGGATCTTGACAGCCTTGTGTAACAACACCTCAGCACTAAGCTCTAGAGATTACGCTGGCAAACAGGATCTTCTGCAGAGTTGTGTAACAGTTTCTCACCACTAAGCTCCAAGGATTAATCTGGCAAACAGCTTTGTGTAACAATAATCCGCCGCGACTTCAACATAATAAGATGTACTCCAGGGATCCCAAAAGAAAGTAATATAAATACACAAATGTAGTGAAGGACGCGATGTAACACGGGACCTCAGGCTGTTCCCAAATTAGCGCACATGCGACAATACGTACCACACACTAACTTTAGTATAAATACAAAGGCTTGACATACAGTCATCCTATTTCCGCAACCGAACAACATCAAAGACGTATGAGGATTGGACTGAGCGATTGCAGTCTAGGTCAGGTGTCTTAAGCCTTTATAGCATCTTTTACTTATATCCGTTGTAATATCTGTGTAATTAATAACATCTAGTATACAATCTTTTTGACAACCTCAAGCAATACACACCACACTAACTCACATCTCTCTCTCTCATTGTATTACCATATTCAAAACTGAACATATTTACTCTATTCGCATAAGACATCCATAGACTTAAGATTCCCGGCTAAAGTTATGAAGGGTATTTCCCACTATAACAATGCTACTACAGATAGTACATGATACTAAAGATAGTGCATGCTACTACAGATAGTACATGCTACTACAGACAGTACATGCTACTACAGATAGTACAAGATACTACAAATAGTACATGCTACTACAAATAGTACATGCTACTACAGATAGTACATGCTACTACAGACAGTACATGGCACTACAGAAAGTACATGATACTACAGACAGTACACGATACTACAGACAGTACACGATACTACAGATAGTACATGATACTACAGATAGTACATGATACTACAGGTGGTACATGCTACTACAGATAGTACATGCGACTACAGACAGTACATGCTATTACAGACAATACAAGCTTTACAGATAGTACATGATACTACAGATAGTACATGATACCACAGATAGTACATGCTACTACAGAAAGTACATGACACTACAGATAGTACATGCTACTACAGATAGTACATGATACAACAGAGAGTGCATGATAATACAGACAGTACATGCTACTACAGATAGTATATGATACTACAGATAGTACATGAAACTACAGACACTACATGATGATACATATAGCACATATTAATACAGATAGTACATGCTATTATAGACTGTACATGCTACTACAGACAGTACGAGTTATTACAGACAGTACAAGCTACTACAGATAGTACATGATACTACAGACAGTACATGATATTACAGACAGTAAATGATACTACAGACAGTACATGATACTACAGATAGTACATGATACGGCAGATAGTACATGATACGGCAGATAGTACACGATACTACAGAAAGTACATGATACTACAGATAGTACATGATACTACAGGCAGTACATGATACTACAGACAGTACATGATACTACAGATAGTACATGATACGGCAGATAGTACACGATACTACAGAAAGTACATGATACTACAGATAGTACATGATACTACAGATAGTACATGATACTACAAATAGTATATGATACTACAGATAGTACATACTACTAAAGATAGTAAATGCTACCACATATAGTACATGACACTACAGACAGTACATGCTACTACAGACAGTACTTGACACTACAGACAGTACATGATACTACAGATAGTACATGTTACTACAGATAGTACATGCTACTACAGACAGTACATGCTACTACAGATAGTACATGCTACTACAGATAGTACATGATACTACAGACAATAAATGATACTACAGATAGTACATGCTACTACAGATAGTACATGACACTACAGATGGTACATGATACTACAGATAGTACATGCTACTACAGGTGGTACATGCTACTACAGATAGTACATGATACTACAGACAGTACATGATACGACTGATAGTACATGCTACTACAGATAGTAAATGCTACTACAGACAGTACATGCGACTTCAGACAGTTTACGCTATTACAAACAGTACAAGCTTTTACAGATAGTACACGATACTACAGGTAGTACATGAAACTACAGGTAGTACATGCTACTACATATAGTACATGTTACTACAGACAGTACATGATACCACATATAGTACATGATACTACAGACAGTTCATGCTACTAAAGATAGTACATGCTACTACGGACAGTACATGCTACTACAGATAGTACAAGATACTACAGATAGTACATTGCTACCACAGATAGTACACGCTACTACATAAAGTACATGATACCACAGATAGTACATGATACTACAGATAGTACATGATACTACAGATAGCACATGCTACTACAGATAGCACATGATACTACAGATAGTACATGCTACTACAGATAAAACATGACACTACAGATAGTACATGCTACTACATATAGTACATGTTACTACAGACAGTACATACTACTACATATAGTATATGATACTACAGACAGTAAATGATACTAAAGTTAGTTCATGCTACCACATATAGTACATGATACTACAGATAGTACATTATACTACAGATAGGACATGATACTACAGACACTACTTGATGCTACAGATCGTACATGCTAAAACAGATAGTACAGGCTACTATGGACAGTACATGCTACTACAGACAGTACATGTTATTACAGACAGTACAAGCTACTACAGATAGTACATGATACTACAGATAGTACATGCTACTACAGAAAGTGCATGACACTACAGATAGTACATGATGCTACAGAAATCACATGCTACTACAGACAGTACATGCTACTACAGACAGTACATGCTACTACAGACAGTAGATGCTATTACAGACAGTACAAGCTGCTACAGATAGTACATGATACTACAGATAGTACATGCTACTACAGATAGTACATGCTCCTACAGATAGTACATGCCACTACAGATAGTACATGATACTACAGATAGTACATGCCACTACAGATAGTACATACGACTACAGATAGAATATGATACTACAGAAAGTACATGCTACCAAAAACAGGACATGCTACTACAGACAGTACATGTTATTACAGACAGTACAAGCTACTACATATAGTACATGCTACTACAGACAGTACATGCTACTACAGATAGTACAAGATACTACAAATAGTACATGCTACAACAGATAGTACATACTACTACAGATAGTAAATGCTACTACAGACAGTACATGCGAATTCAGACAGTTTACGCTATTACAAACAGAACAAGCTTTTACAGATAGTACACGATACTACAGGTATTACATGAAACTACAGGTAGTACATGCTACTACATATAGTACATGTTACTACAGACAGTACATGATACCACAGATAGTACATGATACTACAGACAGTTCATGCTACTAAAGATAGTACATGCTACTACAGACAGTACATGCTACTACAGATAGTACAAGATACTACAGATAGTACATTGCTACCACAGATAGTACGCGCTACTACAGAAAGTACATGATACCACGGATAGTACATGATACTACAGATAGGACATGATACTACAGATAGAACATGTTACTACAGATAGCACATGACACTACAGATAGTACATGCTACTACATATAGTAAATGTTACTACAGACAGTACATGCTACTACATATAGTATATGATACTACATACAGTAAATGATACTACAGTTAGTACATGCTACCACATATAGTACATGATACTACAGATAGTACATTATACTACAGAAAGGACATGATACTACAGAAAGTACATGATACTACAGATAGTGCATGATACTACAGATAGTACATGATACTACAGATGGTACATGATACTAGAGATAGTACATGCTACTACAGATAGTAAATGATACTACAGATAGTACATGCTACTACAGATAGTACATGATACTACAGATAGTACATGCTAGTACAGACAGTACATGCTACTACAGATAGTACATCCTACTACAGATAGTACATGATACTACAGATAGTACATGCTACTACTGATAGTACATGATACTACAGAGAGTACATGCTACCACATATAGTACATGATACTACAGAGAGTACATGCTACCACATATAGTACATGATACTACAGATAGTACATTATACTACAGATAAGACATGATACTACATACACTACTTGATGCTACAGCTCGTACATGCTAAAACAGATAGTACATGCTACTATAGACAGTACATGCTACTACAGACGGTACATGTTATTACAGACAGTACAAGCTACTACAGATAGTACATGATACTACAGATAGTACATTATACTAGAGACAGGACATGATACTACAGACAGTACATGCTACTACAGATAGTACATGCTACTACAGATAGTACATGATACTACAGATAGTACATGATACTACAGATGGTACATGATACTACAGATAGTATATGCTACTACAGATAGTACATGATACTACAGATAGTACATGCTACTACTGATAGTACATGATACTACAGATAGTACATGCTAGTACAGACAGTACATGCTACTACAGATAGTACATGCTACTACAGATAGTACATGATACTACAGATAGTAAATGCTACTACAGACAGTACATGCAACTACAGATAGTACATGATACTACAGAGAGTACATGCTACTACAGACAACACATGCTACCACAGACAGTACAAGCTACTACAGACAGTACATGATACTACAGATAGTACATGATACTACAGATAGTGCGAGCTACTACAGACAGTACATGCTGTTATAAGTACAAGTAAGTCAGCAGCTAACTTTGAATTTATCACAAGGTACATCGGCAAGAAAAGCTCCAGACTCCATCAATCATATCTACCAAGTAATATGCCATAACAGGAGAGGATCGAAGTCACCACTAATCTCAAGACAATGAGCTGGCAGCCAGGATCTTGACAGCCTTGTGTAACAACACCTCACCACTAAGCTCTAGAGATTACGCTGGCAAACAGGATCTTCTGCAGAGTTGTGTAACAGTTTCTCACCACTAAGCTCCAAGGAATAATCTGGCAAACAGCCTTGTGTAACAATAATCCGCCGCGACTTCAACATAATAAGATGTACTCCAGGGATCCTAAAAGAAAGTAATAAAAATACACAAATGTAGTGAAGGACGCGATGTAACACGGGACCTCAGACTGTTCCCAAATTAGCACACATGCGTCAGCACATACCGCACACTAACTTTAGTATAAATACAGAGGCTTGACATACAGTCATCCTCTTTCCTCAACCGAACAGGTAGTACACGATACTACAGATAGTACACGATACTACAGACAGTAAATGATACTACAGAAAGTACATGCTACTACAGATAGTACATGACACTACAGATAGCACATGATACTACAGATAGTACATGCTACTACAGATAATAAATACTACTACAGACAGTACATCCAACTTCAGACAGTTTACGCTATTACAAACAGTACAAGCTTTTACAGATAGTACACGATACTACAGGTATTACATGAAACTACAGGTAGTACATGCTACTACATGTAGTACATGTTACTACAGACAGTACATGATACCACAGACGGTACATGATACTACAGACAGTTCATGCTACTAAAGATAGTACATGCTACTACAGACAGTACATGCTACTACAGATAGTACAAGATACTACAGATAGTACATTGCTACCACAGATAGTACACGCTACTACAGAAAGTACATGATACCACGGATATGACATGATACTACAGATAGTACATGCTACTACATATAGTACATGTTACTACAGACAGTACATGCTACTACATATAGTATATGATACTACAGACAGTAAATGATACTACAGTTAGTACATGCTACCACATATAGTACATGATACTACAGACAGTACATTATACTACAGATAGGGCATGATACTACAGACACTACTTGATGCTACAGATCGTACATGCTAAAACAGATAGTACATGCTACTATAGACAGTACATGCTACTACAGACAGTACATGTTATTACAGACAGTACAAGCTACTACAGATAGTACATGATACTACAGATAGTACATTATACTACAGACAGGACATGATACTACAGACAGTACATGCTACTACAGATAGTACATGCTACTACAGATAGTACATGATACTACAGATAGTACATGATACTACAGATGGTACATGATACTACAGATAGTACATGCTACTACAGATAGTACATGATACTACAGATAGTACATGCTACTACAGATAGTACATGATACTACAGATAGTACATGCTAGTACAGACAGTACATGCTACTACAGATAGTACATGCTACTACAGATAGTACATGATACTACAGATAGTAAATGCTACTACAGACAGTACATGCAACTACAGATAGTACATGCTACTACAGATAGTAAATGCTACTACAGAGAGTACTCGCGACTTCAGACAGTTTACGCTATTACAAACAGAACAAGCTTTTACAGATAGTACACGATACTACAGGTATTACATGAAACTACAGGTAGTACATGCTACTACATATAGTACATGTTGCTACAGACAGTACATGATACCACAGATAGTACATGATACTACAGACAGTTCATGCTACTGAATATAGTATATGCTACTACAGACAGTACATGCTACTACAGAAAGTACATGATACCACGGATAGTACATGATACTACAGATAGGACATGATACTACAGATAGAACATGTTACTACAGATAGCACATGACACTACAGATAGTACATGCTACTACATATAGTACATGTTACTACAGACAGTACATGCTACTACATATAGTATATGATACAACATACAGTAAATGATACTACAGTTAGTACATGCTACCACATATAGTACATGATACTACAGATAGTGCATTATACTACAGATAGGACATGATACTACAGAAAGTACATGATACTACAGATAGTGCATGATACTACAGATAGTACATGATACTACAGATGGTACATGATACTACAGATAGTACATGCTACTACAGATAGTACATGATACTACAGATAGTACATGCTACTACAGATAGTACATGATACTACAGATAGTACATGCTAGTACAGACAGTACATGCTACTACAGATAGTACATCCTACTACAGATAGTACATGATACTACAGACAGTACATGATACGACAGATAGTACATGCTACTACAGATAGTACATGCTACTACAGACAGTACATGCTACTACAGACAGTACATGCTATTACAGACAGTACATGCAACTACAGATAGTACATGATACTACAGAGAGTACATGCTATTACAGACAGTACATGCAACTACAGATAGTACATGAAACTACAGAGAGTACATGCTACCACATATAGTACATGATACTACAGATAGTACATTATACTACAGATAAGACACGATACTACATACACTACTTGATGCTACAGCTCGTACATGCTAAAACAGATAGTACATGCTACTATAGACAGTACATGCTACTACAGACAGTACATGTTATTACAGACAGTACAAGCCACTACAGATAGTACATGCTACTACAGACAGTACATGATACTACAGACAGTACATGCTACTACAGATAGTACATGCTACTACAGATAGTACATGATACTACAGATAGTACATGATACTACAGATGGTACATGATACTACAGATAGTACATGCTACTACAGATAGTACATGATACTACAGATAGTACATGCTACTACATATAGTACATGTTACTACAGACAGTACATGCTACTACATATAGTATATGATACTACAGACAGTAAATGATACTACAGTTAGTACATGCTACCACATAAAGTACATGATACTACAGACAGTACATTATACTACAGATAGGACATGATACTACAGACACTACTTGATGCTACAGATCGTACATGCTAAAACAGATAGTACATGCTACTATAGACAGTACATGCTACTACAGACAGTACATGTTATTACAGACAGTACAAGCTACTACAGATAGTACATGAGACTACAGATAGTACATTATACTACAGACAGGACATGATACTACAGACAGTACATGCTACTACAGATAGTACATGCTACTACAGATACTACATGATACTACAGATAGTACATGATACTACAGATGGTACATGATACTACAGATAGTACATGCTACTACAGATAGTACATCATACTACAGATAGTACATGCTACTACAGATAGTACATGATACTACAGATAGTACATGCTAGTACAGACAGTACATGCTACTACAGATAGTACATGCTACTACAGATAGTACATGATACTACAGATAGTAAATGCTACTACAGACAGTACATGCGACTTCAGACAGTTTACGCTATTACAAACAGAACAAGCTTTTACAGATAGTACACGATACTACAGGTATTACATGAAACTACAGGTAGTACATGCTACTACATATAGTACATGTTACTACAGACAGTTCATGCTACTAAAGATAGTACATGCTACTACAGACAGTACATGCTACTACAGATAGTAAAAGATACTACAGATAGTACATTGCTACAACAGATAGTACACGCTACTACAGAAAGTACATGATACCACGGATAGTACATGATACTACAGATAGGACATGACACTACAGATAGTACATGCTACTACATATAGTACATGTTACTACAGACAGTACATGCTACTACATATAGTATATGATACTACATACAGTAAATGATACTACAGTTAGTACATGCTACCACATATAGTACATGATACTACATATAGTGCATGATACTACAGATAGTACATGATACTACAGATGGTACATGATACTACAGATAGTACATGCTACTAAAGATAGTACATGATACTACAGATAGTACATGCTACTACAGATAGTACATGATACTACAGATAGTACATGCTAGTACAGACAGTACATGCTACTACAGATAGTACATCCTACTACAGATAGTACATGATACTACAGATAGTATATGATACTACAGATAGTACATGATACTACATGCACTACATGATGAGACATAGAGCACATATTAATACAGATAGTACATGCTATTATAGACAGTACATGCTACTACAGAGAGTACATGTTATTACAGACAGTACAAGCTACTACAGATGGTACATGATACTACAGACAGTACATGATACTACAGACAGTAAATGATACTACAGACAGTACATGATACTACAGATAGTACATGATACGGCAGATAGTAAACGACACTACAGAAAGTACATTATACTACAGATAGTACATGATACTACAGATAGTACATGATACTACAAATAGTACATGATACTACAGACAGTACATACTACTACAGATAGTAAATGCGACCACATATAGGACATGACACTACAGACAGTACATGCTACTACAGATAGTAAATGATACTACAGACAGTACATGATACTACAGAGAGTTCATGTTACTACAGATAGTACATGCTACTACAGACAGTACATGCTACTACAGATAGTACTTGCTACTACAGATAGTACATGCTACTACAGATAGTACATGACACTACAGATAGCACATGATACTACAGATAGTACATGCTACTACAGATAATAAATACTACTACAGACAGTACATCCAACTTCAGACAGTTTACGCTATTACAAACAGTACAAGCTTTTACAGATAGTACACGATACTACAGGTATTACACGAAACTACAGGTAGTACATGCTACTACATGTAGTACATGTTACTACAGACAGTACATGATACCACAGACGGTACATGATACTACAGACAGTTCATGCTACTAAAGATAGTACATGCTACTACAGACAGTACATGCTACTACAGATAGTACAAGATACTACAGATAGTACATTGCTACCACAGATAGTACACGCTACTACAGAAAGTACATGATACCACGGATATGACATGATACTACAGATAGTACATGCTACTACATATAGTACATGTTACTACAGACAGTACATGCTACTACATATAGTATATGATACTACAGACAGTAAATGATACTACAGTTAGTACATGCTACCACATATAGTACATGATACTACAGACAGTACATTATACTACAGATAGGGCATGATACTACAGACACTACTTGATGCTACAGATCGTACATGCTAAAACAGATAGTACATGCTACTATAGACAGTACATGCTACTACAGACAGTACATGTTATTACAGACAGTACAAGCTACTACAGATAGTACATGATACTACAGATAGTACATTATACTACAGACAGGACATGATACTACAGACAGTACATGCTACTACAGATAGTACATGCTACTACAGATAGTACATGATACTACAGATAGTACATGATACTACAGATGGTACATGATACTACATATAGTACATGCTACTACAGATAGTACATGATACTACAGATAGTACATGCTACTACAGATAGTACATGATACTACAGATAGTACATGCTAGTACAGACAGTACATGCTACTACAGATAGTACATGCTACTACAGATAGTACATGATACTACAGATAGTAAATGCTACTAAAGACAGTACATGCAACTACAGATAGTACATGCTACTACAGATAGTAAATGCTACTACAGACAGTACTCGCGACTTCAGACAGTTTACGCTATTACAAACAGAACAAGCTTTTACAGATAGTACACGATACTACAGGTATTACATGAAACTACAGGTAGTACATGCTACTACATATAGTACATGTTACTACAGACAGTACATGATACCACAGACGGTACATGATACTACAGACAGTTCATGCTACTAAACATAGTACATGCTACTACAGACAGTACATGCTACTACAGATAGTACAAGATACTACAGATAGTACATTGCTACCACAGATAGTACACGCTACTACAGAAAGTACATGATACCACGGATATGACATGATACTACAGATAGTACATGCTACTACATATAGTACATGTTACTACAGACAGTACATGCTACTACATATAGTATATGATACTACAGACAGTAAATGATACTACAGTTAGTACATGCTACCACATATAGTACATGATACTACAGACAGTACATTATACTACAGATAGGGCATGATACTACAGACACTACTTGATGCTACAGATCGTACATGCTAAAACAGATAGTACATGCTACTATAGACAGTACATGCTACCACAGACAGTACATGTTATTACAGACAGTACAAGCTACTACAGATAGTACATGATACTACAGATAGTACATTATACTACAGACAGGACATGATACTACAGACAGTACATGCTACTACAGATAGTACATGCTACTACAGATAGTACATGATACTACAGATAGTACATGATACTACAGATGGTACATGATACTACAGATAGTACATGCTACTACAGATAGTACATGATACTACAGATAGTACATGCTACTACAGATAGTACATGATACTACAGATAGTACATGCTAGTACAGACAGTACATGCTACTACAGATAGTACATGCTACTACAGATAGTACATGATACTACAGATAGTAAATGCTACTACAGACAGTACATGCAACTACAGATAGTACATGCTACTACAGATAGTAAATGCTACTACAGACAGTACTCGCGACTTCAGACAGTTTACGCTATTACAAACAGAACAAGCTTTTACAGATAGTACACGATACTACAGGTATTACATGAAACTACAGGTAGTACATGCTACTACATATAGTACATGTTGCTACAGACAGTACATGATACCACAGATAGTACATGATACTACAGACAGTTCATGCTACTGAATATAGTATATGCTACTACAGACAGTACATGCTACTACAGAAAGTACATGATACCACGGATAGTACATGATACTACAGATAGGACATGATACTACAGATAGAACATGTTACTACAGATAGCACATGACACTACAGATAGTACATGCTACTACATATAGTACATGTTACTACAGACAGTACATGCTACTACATATAGTATATGATACAACATACAGTAAATGATACTACAGTTAGTACATGCTACCACATATAGTACATGATACTACAGATAGTGCATTATACTACAGATAGGACATGATACTACAGAAAGTACATGATACTACAGATAGTGCATGATACTACAGATAGTACATGATACTACAGATGGTACATGATACTACAGATAGTACATGCTACTACAGATAGTACATGATACTACAGATAGTACATGCTACTACAGATAGTACATGATACTACAGATAGTACATGCTAGTACAGACAGTACATGCTACTACAGATAGTACATCCTACTACAGATAGTACATGATACTACAGACAGTACATGATACGACAGATAGTACATGCTACTACAGATAGTACATGCTACTACAGACAGTACATGCTACTACAGACAGTACATGCTATTACAGACAGTACATGCAACTACAGATAGTACATGATACTACAGAGAGTACATGCTATTACAGACAGTACATGCAACTACAGATAGTACATGAAACTACAGAGAGTACATGCTACCACATATAGTACATGATACTACAGATAGTACATTATACTACAGATAAGACACGATACTACATACACTACTTGATGCTACAGCTCGTACATGCTAAAACAGATAGTACATGCTACTATAGACAGTACATGCTACTACAGACAGTACATGTTATTACAGACAGTACAAGCCACTACAGATAGTACATGCTACTACAGACAGTACATGATACTACAGACAGTACATGCTACTACAGATAGTACATGCTACTACAGATAGTACATGATACTACAGATAGTACATGATACTACAGATGGTACATGATACTACAGATAGTACATGCTACTACAGATAGTACATGATACTACAGATAGTACATGCTACTACATATAGTACATGTTACTACAGACAGTACATGCTACTACATATAGTATATGATACTACAGACAGTAAATGATACTACAGTTAGTACATGCTACCACATAAAGTACATGATACTACAGACAGTACATTATACTACAGATAGGACATGATACTACAGACACTACTTGATGCTACAGATCGTACATGCTAAAACAGATAGTACATGCTACTATAGACAGTACATGCTACTACAGACAGTACATGTTATTACAGACAGTACAAGCTACTACAGATAGTACATGAGACTACAGATAGTACATTATACTACAGACAGGACATGATACTACAGACAGTACATGCTACTACAGATAGTACATGCTACTACAGATACTACATGATACTACAGATAGTACATGATACTACAGATGGTACATGATACTACAGATAGTACATGCTACTACAGATAGTACATCATACTACAGATAGTACATGCTACTACAGATAGTACATGATACTACAGATAGTACATGCTAGTACAGACAGTACATGCTACTACAGATAGTACATGCTACTACAGATAGTACATGATACTACAGATAGTAAATGCTACTACAGACAGTACATGCGACTTCAGACAGTTTACGCTATTACAAACAGAACAAGCTTTTACAGATAGTACACGATACTACAGGTATTACATGAAACTACAGGTAGTACATGCTACTACATATAGTACATGTTACTACAGACAGTTCATGCTACTAAAGATAGTACATGCTACTACAGACAGTACATGCTACTACAGATAGTAAAAGATACTACAGATAGTACATTGCTACAACAGATAGTACACGCTACTACAGAAAGTACATGATACCACGGATAGTACATGATACTACAGATAGGACATGACACTACAGATAGTACATGCTACTACATATAGTACATGTTACTACAGACAGTACATGCTACTACATATAGTATATGATACTACATACAGTAAATGATACTACAGTTAGTACATGCTACCACATATAGTACATGATACTACATATAGTGCATGATACTACAGATAGTACATGATACTACAGATGGTACATGATACTACAGATAGTACATGCTACTAAAGATAGTACATGATACTACAGATAGTACATGCTACTACAGATAGTACATGATACTACAGATAGTACATGCTAGTACAGACAGTACATGCTACTACAGATAGTACATCCTACTACAGATAGTACATGATACTACAGATAGTATATGATACTACAGATAGTACATGATACTACATGCACTACATGATGAGACATAGAGCACATATTAATACAGATAGTACATGCTATTATAGACAGTACATGCTACTACAGAGAGTACATGTTATTACAGACAGTACAAGCTACTACAGATGGTACATGATACTACAGACAGTACATGATACTACAGACAGTAAATGATACTACAGACAGTACATGATACTACAGATAGTACATGATACGGCAGATAGTACACGACACTACAGAAAGTACATTATACTACAGATAGTACATGATACTACAGATAGTACATGATACTACAAATAGTACATGATACTACAGACAGTACATACTACTACAGATAGTAAATGCGACCACATATAGGACATGACACTACAGACAGTACATGCTACTACAGATAGTAAATGATACTACAGACAGTACATGATACTACAGAGAGTTCATGTTACTACAGATAGTACATGCTACTACAGACAGTACATGCTACTACAGATAGTACTTGCTACTACAGATAGTACATGCTACTACAGATAGTACATGACACTACAGATAGCACATGATACTACAGATAGTACATGCTACTACAGATAATAAATACTACTACAGACAGTACATCCAACTTCAGACAGTTTACGCTATTACAAACAGTACAAGCTTTTACAGATAGTACACGATACTACAGGTATTACACGAAACTACAGGTAGTACATGCTACTACATGTAGTACATGTTACTACAGACAGTACATGATACCACAGACGGTACATGATACTACAGACAGTTCATGCTACTAAAGATAGTACATGCTACTACAGACAGTACATGCTACTACAGATAGTACAAGATACTACAGATAGTACATTGCTACCACAGATAGTACACGCTACTACAGAAAGTACATGATACCACGGATATGACATGATACTACAGATAGTACATGCTACTACATATAGTACATGTTACTACAGACAGTACATGCTACTACATATAGTATATGATACTACAGACAGTAAATGATACTACAGTTAGTACATGCTACCACATATAGTACATGATACTACAGACAGTACATTATACTACAGATAGGGCATGATACTACAGACACTACTTGATGCTACAGATCGTACATGCTAAAACAGATAGTACATGCTACTATAGACAGTACATGCTACTACAGACAGTACATGTTATTACAGACAGTACAAGCTACTACAGATAGTACATGATACTACAGATAGTACATTATACTACAGACAGGACATGATACTACAGACAGTACATGCTACTACAGATAGTACATGCTACTACAGATAGTACATGATACTACAGATAGTACATGATACTACAGATGGTACATGATACTACATATAGTACATGCTACTACAGATAGTACATGATACTACAGATAGTACATGCTACTACAGATAGTACATGATACTACAGATAGTACATGCTAGTACAGACAGTACATGCTACTACAGATAGTACATGCTACTACAGATAGTACATGATACTACAGATAGTAAATGCTACTAAAGACAGTACATGCAACTACAGATAGTACATGCTACTACAGATAGTAAATGCTACTACAGACAGTACTCGCGACTTCAGACAGTTTACGCTATTACAAACAGAACAAGCTTTTACAGATAGTACACGATACTACAGGTATTACATGAAACTACAGGTAGTACATGCTACTACATATAGTACATGTTGCTACAGACAGTACATGATACCACAGATAGTACATGATACTACAGACAGTTCATGCTACTGAATATAGTATATGCTACTACAGACAGTACATGCTACTACAGAAAGTACATGATACCACGGATAGTACATGATACTACAGATAGGACATGATACTACAGATAGAACATGTTACTACAGATAGCACATGACACTACAGATAGTACATGCTACTACATATAGTACATGTTACTACAGACAGTACATGCTACTACATATAGTATATGATACAACATACAGTAAATGATACTACAGTTAGTACATGCTACCACATATAGTACATGATACTACAGATAGTGCATTATACTACAGATAGGACATGATACTACAGAAAGTACATGATACTACAGCTAGTGCATGATACTACAGATAGTACATGATACTACAGATGGTACATGATACTACAGATAGTACATGCTACTACAGATAGTACATGATACTACAGATAGTACATGCTACTACAGATAGTACATGATACTACAGATAGTACATGCTAGTACAGACAGTACATGCTACTACAGATAGTACATCCTACTACAGATAGTACATGATACTACAGACAGTACATGATACGACAGATAGTACATGCTACTACAGATAGTACATGCTACTACAGACAGTACATGCTACTACAGACAGTACATGCTATTACAGACAGTACATGCAACTACAGATAGTACATGATACTACAGAGAGTACATGCTATTACAGACAGTACATGCAACTACAGATAGTACATGAAACTACAGAGAGTACATGCTACCACATATAGTACATGATACTACAGATAGTACATTATACTACAGATAAGACACGATACTACATACACTACTTGATGCTACAGCTCGTACATGCTAAAACAGATAGTACATGCTACTATAGACAGTACATGCTACTACAGACAGTACATGTTATTACAGACAGTACAAGCCACTACAGATAGTACATGCTACTACAGACAGTACATGATACTACAGACAGTACATGCTACTACAGATAGTACATGCTACTACAGATAGTACATGATACTACAGATAGTACATGATACTACAGATGGTACATGATACTACAGATAGTACATGCTACTACAGATAGTACATGATACTACAGATAGTACATGCTACTACATATAGTACATGTTACTACAGACAGTACATGCTACTACATATAGTATATGATACTACAGACAGTAAATGATACTACAGTTAGTACATGCTACCACATAAAGTACATGATACTACAGACAGTACATTATACTACAGATAGGACATGATACTACAGACACTACTTGATGCTACAGATCGTACATGCTAAAACAGATAGTACATGCTACTATAGACAGTACATGCTACTACAGACAGTACATGTTATTACAGACAGTACAAGCTACTACAGATAGTACATGATACTACAGATAGTACATTATACTACAGACAGGACATGATACTACAGACAGTACATGCTACTACAGATAGTACATGCTACTACAGATACTACATGATACTACAGATAGTACATGATACTACAGATGGTACATGATACTACAGATAGTACATGCTACTACAGATAGTACATCATACTACAGATAGTACATGCTACTACAGATAGTACATGATACTACAGATAGTACATGCTAGTACAGACAGTACATGCTACTACAGATAGTACATGCTACTACAGATAGTACATGATACTACAGATAGTAAATGCTACTACAGACAGTACATGTTATTACAGACAGTACAAGCTACTACAGATAGTACATGATACTACAGATAGTACATTATACTACAGACAGGACATGATACTACAGACAGTACATGCTACTACAGATAGTACATGCTACTACAGATACTACATGATACTACAGATAGTACATGATACTACAGATGGTACATGATACTACAGATAGTACATGCTACTACAGATAGTACATCATACTACAGATAGTACATGCTACTACAGATAGTACATGATACTACAGATAGTACATGCTAGTACAGACAGTACATGCTACTACAGATAGTACATGCTACTACAGATAGTACATGATACTACAGATAGTAAATGCTACTACAGACAGTACATGCGACTTCAGACAGTTTACGCTATTACAAACAGAACAAGCTTTTACAGATAGTACACGATACTACGGGTATTACATGAAACTACAGGTAGTACATGCTACTACATATAGTACATGTTACTACAGACAGTTCATGCTACTAAAGATAGTACATGCTACTACAGACAGTACATGCTACTACAGATAGTAAAAGATACTACAGATAGTACATTGCTACAACAGATAGTACACGCTACTACAGAAAGTACATGATACCACGGATAGTACATGATACTACAGATAGGACATGACACTACAGATAGTACATGCTACTACATATAGTACATGTTACTACAGACAGTACATGCTACTACATATAGTATATGATACTACATACAGTAAATGATACTACAGTTAGTACATGCTACCACATATAGTACATGATACTACATATAGTGCATGATACTACAGATAGTACATGATACTACAGATGGTACATGATACTACAGATAGTACATGCTACTAAAGATAGTACATGATACTACAGATAGTACATGCTACTACAGATAGTACATGATACTACAGATAGTAAATGCTACTACAGACAGTACATGAAACTACAGACAGTACATGATACTACATATAGTACATGCTACTACAGATAGTACAAGATACTACAGATAGTACAAGATACTACAGACAGTACACTGCTACCACAGATAGTACACGCTACTACACAAAGTACACGATACCACGGATATTACATGATACTACAGATAGTACATGCTACTACATAAAGTACATGTTACTACAGACAGTACATGCTACTACATATAGTATATGATACTACAGACAATAAATGATACTACAGTTAGTACATGCTACCACATAAAGTACATGATACTACAGACAGTACATTATACTACAGATAGGACATGATACTACAGACACTACTTGATGCTACAGATCGTACATGGTAAAACAGATAGTACATGCTACTATAGACAGTACATGCTACTACAGACAGTACATGTTATTACAGACAGTACCAGCTACTACAGATAGTACATGATACTACAGATAGTACATTATACTACAGACAGGACATGATACTAGAGACAGTACATGCTACTACAGATAGTACATGCTACTACAGATAGTTCAAGATACTACAGATAGTACATGATACTACAAATGGTACATGATACTACAGATAGTACATGCTACTACAGATAGTACATGATACTGCAGATAGTACATGCTACTACAGATAGTACATGATACTACAGATAGTACATGCTAGTACAGACAGTACATGCTACTACAGATAGTACATCCTACTACAGATAGTACATGATACTACAGACAGTACATGATACTACAGATAGTACATGCTACTACAGATAGTACATGCTACTACAGACAGTACATGCTACTACAGACAGTACATGCTATTACAGACAGTACATGCAACTACAGATAGTACATGATACTACAGAGAGTACATGCTATTACAGATAGTACATGATACTACAGAGAGTACATGCTACCACATATAGTACATGATACTACAGATAGTACATTATACTACAGATAAGACATGATACTACATACACTACTTGATGCTACAGCTCGTACATGCTAAAACAGATAGTACATGCTACTATAGACAGTACATGCTACTACAGACAGTACATGTTATTACAGTAAGTACAAGCTACTACAGACAGGACATGATACTACAGACAGTACATGCTACTACAGATAGTACATGCTACTACAGATAGTCCATGATACTACAGATAGTACATGATACTACAGATAGGACATGATACTACAGAAAGTACATGATACTACAGATAGTGCATGATACTACAGATAGTACATGATACTACAGATGGTACATGATACTACAGATAGTACATGCTACTACAGATATTAATGCTACTACAGACAGTACATGCGACTTCAGACAGTTTACGCTATTACAAACAGAACAAGGTTTTACAGATAGTACACGATACTACAGGTATTACATGAAACTACAGGTAGTACATGCTACTACATATAGTACATGTTACTACAGACAGTACATGATACCACAGATAGTACATGATACTACAGACAGTTCATGCTACTAAAGATAGTACTTGCTACTACAGACAGTACATGCTACTACAGATAGTACAAGATACTACAGATAGTACATTGCTACCACAGAAAGTACACGCTACTACAGAAAGTACATGATACCACGGATAGTACATGACTACAGATAGGACATGATACTACAGATAGAACATGTTACTACAGATAGCACATGACACTACAGATAGTACATGCTACTACATATAGTACATGTTACTACAGACAGTACATGCTACTACATATAGTATATGATACTACATACAGTAAATGATACTACAGTTAGTACATGCTACCACATATAGTACATGACACTACAGACAGTACATGCTACTACAGATAGTAAATGATGCTACAGACAGTACATGATACTACAGAAAGTACGTGTTACTACAGATAGTACATGCTACTACAGACAGTACATGCTACTACAAATAGTACTTGCTACTACAGATAGTACATGCTACTACAGATAGTACATGACACTACAGATAGTACATGATACTACAGATAGTACATGCTACTACAGGTGGTACATGCTACTACAGATAGTACACGATACTACAAACAGTACATGATACTACAGACAGTACATGATACTACAGATAGTACATGCTACTACAGATAGTACATGACCTTACAGATAGTACATGATACTACAGATAGTACATGCTACTACAGGTGGTACATGCTACTACAGATGGTACAGGATACTACAGACAGTAAATGATACTACAGATAGTACATGCTACTACAGATAGTACATGACACTACAGATAGTACATGATACTACAGATAGTACATGCTACTACAGGTGGAACATGCTACTACAGATAGTACATGATACTACAGACAGTACATGATACTACTGATAGTACATGCTACTACAGATAATAAATGCTACTACAGACAGTACATGCAACTTCAGACAGTTTACGCTATTACAAACAGTACAAGCTTTTACAGATAGTACACGATACTACAGGTATTACATGAAACTACAGGTAGTACATGCTACTACATATAGTACATGTTACTACAGACAGTACATGATACCACAGACAGTACATGATACTACAGACAGTTCATGCTACTAAAGATAGTACATGCTACTACAGACAGTACATGCTACTACAGATAGTACAAGATACTACAGATAGTACATTGCTACCACAGATAGTACACGCTACTACACAAAGTACATGATACCACGGATATTACATGATACTACAGATAGTACATGCTACTACATAAAGTACATGTTACTACAGACAGTACATGCTACTACATATAGTATATGATACTACAGACAATAAATGATACTACAGTTAGTACATGCTACCACATAAAGTACATGATACTACAGACAGTACATTATACTACAGATAGGACATGATACTACAGACACTACTTGATGCTACAGATCGTACATGCTAAAACAGATAGTACATGCTACTATAGACAGTACATGCTACTACAGACAGTAAATGTTATTACAGACAGTACAAGCTACTACAGATAGTACATGATACTACAGATAGTACATTATACTACAGACAGGACATGATACTACAGACAGTACATGCTACTACAGATAGTACATGCTACTACAGATAGTACATGATACTACAGAAAGTACATGATACTACAGATGGTACATGATACTACAGATAGTACATGCTACTACAGATAGTACATGATACTACAGATAGTACATGCTACTACAGATAGTACATGATACTACAGATAGTACGTGCTAGTACAGACAGTACATGCTACTACAGATAGTACATGCTACTACAGACAGTACATGATACTACAGATAGTAAATGCTACTACAGACAGTACATGCAACTACAGATAGTACATGTTACTACAGATAGTAAATGCTACTACAGACAGTACATGCGACTTCAGACAGTTTACGCTATTACAAACAGAACAAGCTTTTACAGATAGTACACGATACTACAGGTATTACATGAAACTACAGGTAGTACATGCTACTACATATAGTACATGTTACTACAGACAGTACATGATACCACAGATAGTACATGATACTACAGACAGTTCATGCTACTAAAGATAGTACATGCTACTACAGACAGTACATGCTACTACAGATAGTACAAGATACTACAGATAGTACATTGCTACCACAGATAGTACGCGCTACTACAGAAAGTACATGATACCACGGATAGTACATGACACTACAGATAGAACATGTTACTACAGATAGCACATGACACTACAGATAGTACATGCTACTACATATAGTACATGTTACTACAGACAGTACATTCTACTACATATAGTATATGATACTACATACAGTAAATGATACTACAGTTAGTACATGCTACCACGTATAGTACATGATACTACAGATAGTACATTATACTACAGATAGGACATGATACTACAGAAAGTACATGATACTACAGATAGTGCATGATACTACAGATAGTACATGATACTACAGATAGTACATGCTAGTACAGACAGTACATGCTACTACAGATAGTACATCCTACTACAGATAGTACATGACACTACAGACAGTACATGATACTACAGATAGTACATGCTACTACAGATAGTACATGCTACTACAGACAGTACATGCTACTACAGACAGTACATGCTATTACAGACAGTACATGCAACTACAGATAGTACATGATACTACAGAGAGTACATGCTATTACAGACAGTACATGCAACTACAGATAGTACATGATACTACAGAGAGTACATGCTACCACATATAGTACATGATACTACAGAGAGTACATGCTACCACATGAAGTACATGATACTACAGATAGTACATTATACTACAGATAAGACATGATACTACATACACTACTTGATGCTACAGCTCGTACATGCTAAAACAGATAGTACATGCTACTATAGACAGTACATGCTACTACAGACGGTACATGTTATTACAGACAGTACAAGCTACTACAGATAGTATATGATACTACAGATAGTACATTATACTACAGACAGGACATGATACTACAGACAGTACATGCTACTACAGATAGTACATGCTACTACAGATAGTACATGATACTACAGATAGTACATGATACTGCAGATGGTACATGATACTACAGATAGTATATGCTACTACAGATAGTACATGATACTACAGATAGTACATGCTACTACAGATAGTACATGATACTACAGATAGTATATGCTAGTACAGACAGTACATGCTACTACAGATAGTACATGCTACTACAGATAGAACATGATACTACAGATAGTAAATGCTACTACAGACAGTACATGCAACTACAGATAGTACATGATACTACAGAGAGTACATGCTACTACAGACAACACATGCTACTACAGACAGTACAAGCTACTACAGACAGTACATGATACTACAGACAGTACATGCTACTACAGATAGTACATGATACTACAGATAGTGCGAGCTACTACAGACAGTACATGCTGTTATAAGTACAAGTAAGTCAGCAGCTAACTTTGAATTTATCACAAGGTACATCGGCAAGAAAAGCTCCAGAGTCCATCAATCATATCTACCAAGTAATATGCCATAACAGGAGAGGATCGAAGTCACCACTAATCTCAAGACAATGAGCTGGCAGCCAGGATCTTGACAGCCTTGTGTAACAACACCTCACCACTAAGCTCTAGAGATTACGCTGGCAAACAGGATCTTCTGCAGAGTTGTGTAACAGTTTCTCACCACTAAGCTCCAAGGAATAATCTGGCAAACAGCCTTGTGTAACAATAATCCGTCGCGACTTCAACATAATAAGATGTACTCCAGGGATCCTAAAAGAAAGGAATAAAAATACACAAATGTAGTGAAGGACGCGATGTAACACGGGACCTCAGGCTGTTCCCAAATTAGCACACATGCGTCAGCACATACCACACACTAACTTTAGTATAAATACAGAGGCTTGACATACAGTCATCCTCTTTCCTCAACCGAACAGGTAGTACACGATACTACAGATAGTACACGATACTACAGATAGTACAAAATACTACAGATAGTTACTGCTACTAAAGATAGTACATGCTACTACAGACAGTACATGCTACTACAGATAGTACAAAATACTACAGATAGTTACTGCTACTAAAGATAGTACATGCTACTACAGACAGTACATGCTACTACAGATAGTACAAGAGACTACAGATAGTACATTGCTACCACAGATAGTACACGCTACTACAGAAAGTACATGATACCACGGATATTGCATGATACTACAGATAGTACATGCTACTACATATAGTACATGTTACTACAGACAGTACATGCTACTACATGAAGTATATGATACTACAGACAGTAAATGATACTACAGTTAGTACATGCTACCACATATAGTACATGATACTACAGATAGTACATTATACTACAGATAGGACATGATACTACAAACACTACTTGATGCTACAGATCGTACATGCTAAAACAGATAGTACATGCTACTATAGACAGTACATGCTACTACAGACAGTACATGTTATTACAGACAGTACCAGCTACTACAGATAGTACATGATACTACAGATAGTACATTATACTACAGACAGGACATGATACTACAGACAGTACATGCTACTACAGATAGTACATGCTACTACAGATAGTACAAGATACTACAGATAGTACATGATACTACAGATGGTACATGATACTACAGATAGTACATGCTACTACAGATAGTACATGATACTGCAGATAGTACATGCTACTACAGATAGTACATGATACTACAGATAGTACATGCTAGTACAGACAGTACATGCTACTACAGATAGTACATCCTACTACAGATAGTACATGATACTACAGACAGTACATGATACTACAGATAGTACATGCTACTACAGACAGTACATGCTACTACAGACAGTACATGCTACTACAGACAGTACATGCTACTACAGACAGTACATGCAACTACAGATAGTACATGATACTACAGAGAGTACATGCTATTACAGATAGTACATGATACTACAGAGAGTACATGCTACCACATATAGTACATGATACTACAGATAGTACATTATACTACAGATAAGACATGATACTACATACACTACTTGATGCTACAGCTCGTACATGCTAAAACAGATAGTACATGCTACTATAGACAGTACATGCTACTACAGACAGTACATGTTATTACAGTAAGTACAAGCTACTACAGACAGGACATGATACTACAGACAGTACATGCTACTACAGATAGTACATGCTACTACAGATAGTACATGATACTACAGATAGTACATGATACTACAGATAGGACATGATACTACAGAAAGTACATGATACTACAGATAGTGCATGATACTACAGATAGTACATGATACTACAGATAGTACATGATACTACAGATGGTACATGATACTACAGATAGTACATGCTACTACAGATATTAATGCTATTACAGACAGTACATGCGACTTCAGACAGTTTACGCTATTACAAACAGAACAAGGTTTTACAGATAGTACACGATACTACAGGTATTACATGAAACTACAGGTAGTACATGCTACTACATATAGTACATGTTACTACAGACAGTACATGATACCACAGATAGTACATGATACTACAGACAGTTCATGCTACTAAAGATAGTACATGCTACTACAGACAGTACATGCTACTACAGATAGTACAAGATACTACAGATAGTACATTGCTACCACAGATAGTACACGCTACTACAGAAAGTACATGATACCACGGATAGTACATGACTACAGATAGGACATGATACTACAGATAGAACATGTTACTACAGATAGCACATGACACTACAGATAGTACATGCTACTACATATAGTACATGTTACTACAGACAGTACATGCTACTACATATAGTATATGATACTACATACAGTAAATGATACTACAGTTAGTACATGCTACCACATATAGTACATGCTACTACAGACAGTACATGCTACTACAGATTGTACAAGATACTACAGATAGTTACTGCTACTAAAGATAGTACCTGCTACTACAGACAGTACATCCTACAACAGATAGTACAAGATACTACAGATAGTACATTGCTACCACAGATAGTACACGCTACTACAGAAAGTACATGATACCACGGATATTACATGATACTACAGATAGTACATGCTACTACATATAGTACATGTTACTACAGACAGTACATGCTACTACATGAAGTATATGATACTACAGACAGTAAATGATACTACAGTTAGCACATGCTACCACATATAGTACATGATACTACAGATAGTACATTTTACTACAGATAGGACATGATACTACAAACACTACTTGATGCTACAGATCGTACATGCTAAAACAGATAGTACATGCTACTATAGACAGTACATGCTACTACAGACAGTACATGTTATTACAGACAGTACCAGCTACTACAGATAGTACATGATACTACAGATAGTACATTATACTACAGACAGGACATGATACTAGAGACAGTACATGCTACTACAGATAGTACATGCTACTACAGATAGTTCAAGATACTACAGATAGTACATGATACTACAAATGGTACATGATACTACAGATAGTACATGCTACTACAGATAGTACATGATACTGCAGATAGTACATGCTACTACAGATAGTACATGATACTACAGATAGTACATGCTAGTACAGACAGTACATGCTACTACAGATAGTACATCCTACTACAGATAGTACATGATACTACAGACAGTACATGATACTACAGATAGTACATGCTACTACAGAGAGTACATGCTACCACATATAGTACATGATACTACAGATAGTACATTATACTACAGATAAGACATGATACTACATACACTACTTGATGCTACAGCTCGTACATGCTAAAACAGATAGTACATGCTACTACAGATAGTACATGATACTACAGACAGTACATGCTACTACAGACAGTACATGCTATTACAGACAGTACATGCAACTACAGATAGTACATGATACTACAGAGAGTACATGCTATTACAGATAGTACATGATACTACAGAGAGTACATGCTACCACATATAGTACATGATACTACAGATAGTACATTATACTACAGATAAGACATGATACTACATACACTACTTGATGCTACAGCTCGTACATGCTAAAACAGATAGTACATGCTACTATAGACAGTACATGCTACTACAGACAGTACATGTTATTACAGTAAGTACAAGCTACTACAGACAGGACATGATACTACAAACAGTACATGCTACTACAGATAGTACATGCTACTACAGATAGTCCATGATACTACAGATAGTACATGATACTACAGATAGGACATGATACTACAGAAAGTACATGATACTACAGATAGTGCATGATACTACAGATAGTACATGATACTACAGATGGTACATGATACTACAGATAGTACATGCTACTACAGATATTAATGCTACTACAGACAGTACATGCGACTTCAGACAGTTTACGCTATTACAAACAGAACAAGGTTTTACAGATAGTACACGATACTACAGGTATTACATGAAACTACAGACAGTACATGTTATTACAGACAGTACCAGCTACTACAGATAGTACATGATACTACAGATAGTACATTATACTACAGACAGGACATGATACTAGAGACAGCACATGCTACTACAGATAGTACATGCTACTACAGATAGTTCAAGATACTACAGATAGTACATGATACTACAAATGGTACATGATACTACAGATAGTACATGCTACTACAGATAGTACTCGCTACTACAGAAAGTACATGATACCACGGATAGTACATGACTACAGATAGGACATGATACTACAGATAGAACATGTTACTACAGATAGCACATGACACTACAGATAGTACATGCTACTACATATAGTACATGTTACTACAGACAGTACATGCTACTACATATAGTATATGATACTACATACAGTAAATGATACTACAGTTAGTACATGCTACCACATATAGTACATGACACTACAGACAGTACATGCTACTACAGATAGTAAATGATGCTACAGACAGTACATGATACTACAGAAAGTACGTGTTACTACAGATAGTACATGCTACTACAGACAGTACATGCTACTACAAATAGTACTTGCTACTACAGATAGTACATGCTACTACAGATAGTACATGACACTACAGATAGTACATGATACTACAGATAGTACATGCTACTACAGGTGGTACATGCTACTACAGATAGTACACGATACTACAAACAGTACATGATACTACAGACAGTACATGATACTACAGATAGTACATGCTACTACAGATAGTACATGACCTTACAGATAGTACATGATACTACAGATAGTACATGCTACTACAGGTGGTACATGCTACTACAGATGGTACAGGATACTACAGACAGTAAATGATACTACAGATAGTACATGCTACTACAGATAGTACATGACACTACAGATAGTACATGATACTACAGATAGTACATGCTACTACAGGTGGAACATGCTACTACAGATAGTACATGATACTACAGACAGTACATGATACTACTGATAGTACATGCTACTACAGATAATAAATGCTACTACAGACAGTACATGCAACTTCAGACAGTTTACGCTATTACAAACAGTACAAGCTTTTACAGATAGTACACGATACTACAGGTATTACATGAAACTACAGGTAGTACATGCTACTACATATAGTACATGTTACGACAGACAGTACATGATACCACAGACAGTACATGATACTACAGACAGTTCATGCTACTAAAGATAGTACATGCTACTACAGACAGTACATGCTACTACAGATAGTACAAGATACTACAGATAGTACATTGCTACCACAGATAGTACACGCTACTACACAAAGTACATGATACCACGGATATTACATGATACTACAGATAGTACATGCTACTACATAAAGTACATGTTACTACAGACAGTACATGCTACTACATATAGTATATGATACTACAGACAATAAATGATACTACAGTTAGTACATGCTACCACATAAAGTACATGATACTACAGACAGTACATTATACTACAGATAGGACATGATACTACAGACACTACTTGATGCTACAGATCGTACATGCTAAAACAGATAGTACATGCTACTATAGACAGTACATGCTACTACAGACAGTAAATGTTATTACAGACAGTACAAGCTACTACAGATAGTACATGATACTACAGATAGTACATTATACTACAGACAGGACATGATACTACAGACAGTACATGCTACTACAGATAGTACATGCTACTACAGATAGTACATGATACTACAGAAAGTACATGATACTACAGATGGTACATGATACTACAGATAGTACATGCTACTACAGATAGTACATGATACTACAGATAGTACATGCTACTACAGATAGTACATGATACTACAGATAGTACGTGCTAGTACAGACAGTACATGCTACTACAGATAGTACATGCTACTACAGACAGTACATGATACTACAGATAGTAAATGCTACTACAGACAGTACATGCAACTACAGATAGTACATGTTACTACAGATAGTAAATGCTACTACAGACAGTACATGCGACTTCAGACAGTTTACGCTATTACAAACAGAACAAGCTTTTACAGATAGTACACGATACTACAGGTATTACATGAAACTACAGGTAGTACATGCTACTACATATAGTACATGTTACTACAGACAGTACATGCTACTACATATAGTATATGATACTACATACAGTAAATGATACTACAGTTAGTACATGCTACCACATATAGTACATGACACTACAGACAGTACATGCTACTACAGATAGTAAATGATGCTACAGACAGTACATGATACTACAGAAAGTACGTGTTACTACAGATAGTACATGCTACTACAGACAGTACATGCTACTACAAATAGTACTTGCTACTACAGATAGTACATGCTACTACAGATAGTACATGACACTACAGATAGTACATGATACTACAGATAGTACATGCTACTACAGGTGGTACATGCTACTACAGATAGTACACGATACTACAAACAGTACATGATACTACAGACAGTACATGATACTACAGATAGTACATGCTACTACAGATAGTACATGACCTTACAGATAGTACATGATACTACAGATAGTACATGCTACTACAGGTGGTACATGCTACTACAGATGGTACAGGATACTACAGACAGTAAATGATACTACAGATAGTACATGCTACTACAGATAGTACATGACACTACAGATAGTACATGATACTACAGATAGTACATGCTACTACAGGTGGAACATGCTACTACAGATAGTACATGATACTACAGACAGTACATGATACTACTGATAGTACATGCTACTACAGATAATAAATGCTACTACAGACAGTACATGCAACTTCAGACAGTTTACGCTATTACAAACAGTACAAGCTTTTACAGATAGTACACGATACTACAGGTATTACATGAAACTACAGGTAGTACATGCTACTACATATAGTACATGTTACTACAGACAGTACATGATACCACAGACAGTACATGATACTACAGACAGTTCATGCTACTAAAGATAGTACATGCTACTACAGACAGTACATGCTACTACAGATAGTACAAGATACTACAGATAGTACATTGCTACCACAGATAGTACACGCTACTACACAAAGTACATGATACCACGGATATTACATGATACTACAGATAGTACATGCTACTACATAAAGTACATGTTACTACAGACAGTACATGCTACTACATATAGTATATGATACTACAGACAATAAATGATACTACAGTTAGTACATGCTACCACATAAAGTACATGATACTACAGACAGTACATTATACTACAGATAGGACATGATACTACAGACACTACTTGATGCTACAGATCGTACATGCTAAAACAGATAGTACATGCTACTATAGACAGTACATGCTACTACAGACAGTAAATGTTATTACAGACAGTACAAGCTACTACAGATAGTACATGATACTACAGATAGTACATTATACTACAGACAGGACATGATACTACAGACAGTACATGCTACTACAGATAGTACATGCTACTACAGATAGTACATGATACTACAGAAAGTACATGATACTACAGATGGTACATGATACTACAGATAGTACATGCTACTACAGATAGTACATGATACTACAGATAGTACATGCTACTACAGATAGTACATGATACTACAGATAGTACGTGCTAGTACAGACAGTACATGCTACTACAGATAGTACATGCTACTACAGACAGTACATGATACTACAGATAGTAAATGCTACTACAGACAGTACATGCAACTACAGATAGTACATGTTACTACAGATAGTAAATGCTACTACAGACAGTACATGCGACTTCAGACAGTTTACGCTATTACAAACAGAACAAGCTTTTACAGATAGTACACGATACTACAGGTATTACATGAAACTACAGGTAGTACATGCTACTACATATAGTACATGTTACTACAGACAGTACATGATACCACAGATAGTACATGATACTACAGACAGTTCATGCTACTAAAGATAGTACATGCTACTACAGACAGTACATGCTACTACAGATAGTACAAGATACTACAGATAGTACATTGCTACCACAGATAGTACGCGCTACTACAGAAAGTACATGATACCACGGATAGTACATGACACTACAGATAGAACATGTTACTACAGATAGCACATGACACTACAGATAGTACATGCTACTACATATAGTACATGTTACTACAGACAGTACATTCTACTACATATAGTATATGATACTACATACAGTAAATGATACTACAGTTAGTACATGCTACCACATATAGTACATGATACTACAGATAGTACATTATACTACAGATAGGACATGATACTACAGAAAGTACATGATACTACAGATAGTGCATGATACTACAGATAGTACATGATACTACAGATAGTACATGCTAGTACAGACAGTACATGCTACTACAGATAGTACATCCTACTACAGATAGTACATGACACTACAGACAGTACATGATACTACAGATAGTACATGCTACTACAGATAGTACATGCTACTACAGACAGTACATGCTACTACAGACAGTACATGCTATTACAGACAGTACATGCAACTACAGATAGTACATGATACTACAGAGAGTACATGCTATTACAGACAGTACATGCAACTACAGATAGTACATGATACTACAGAGAGTACATGCTACCACATATAGTACATGATACTACAGAGAGTACATGCTACCACATGAAGTACATGATACTACAGATAGTACATTATACTACAGATAAGACATGATACTACATACACTACTTGATGCTACAGCTCGTACATGCTAAAACAGATAGTACATGCTACTATAGACAGTACATGCTACTACAGACGGTACATGTTATTACAGACAGTACAAGCTACTACAGATAGTACATGATACTACAGATAGTACATTATACTACAGACAGGACATGATACTACAGACAGTACATGCTACTACAGATAGTACATGCTACTACAGATAGTACATGATACTACAGATAGTACATGATACTGCAGATGGTACATGATACTACAGATAGTATATGCTACTACAGATAGTACATGATACTACAGATAGTACATGCTACTACAGATAGTACATGATACTACAGATAGTATATGCTAGTACAGACAGTACATGCTACTACAGATAGTACATGCTACTACAGATAGAACATGATACTACAGATAGTAAATGCTACTACAGACAGTACATGCAACTACAGATAGTACATGATACTACAGAGAGTACATGCTACTACAGACAACACATGCTACTACAGACAGTACAAGCTACTACAGACAGTACATGATACTACAGACAGTACATGCTACTACAGATAGTACATGATACTACAGATAGTGCGAGCTACTACAGACAGTACATGCTGTTATAAGTACAAGTAAGTCAGCAGCTAACTTTGAATTTATCACAAGGTACATCGGCAAGAAAAGCTCCAGAGTCCATCAATCATATCTACCAAGTAATATGCCATAACAGGAGAGGATCGAAGTCACCACTAATCTCAAGACAATGAGCTGGCAGCCAGGATCTTGACAGCCTTGTGTAACAACACCTCACCACTAAGCTCTAGAGATTACGCTGGCAAACAGGATCTTCTGCAGAGTTGTGTAACAGTTTCTCACCACTAAGCTCCAAGGAATAATCTGGCAAACAGCCTTGTGTAACAATAATCCGTCGCGACTTCAACATAATAAGATGTACTCCAGGGATCCTAAAAGAAAGGAATAAAAATACACAAATGTAGTGAAGGACGCGATGTAACACGGGACCTCAGGCTGTTCCCAAATTAGCACACATGCGTCAGCACATACCACACACTAACTTTAGTATAAATACAGAGGCTTGACATACAGTCATCCTCTTCCCTCAACCGAACAGGTAGTACACGATACTACAGATAGTACACGATACTACAGATAGTACAAAATACTACAGATAGTTACTGCTACTAAAGATAGTACATGCTACTACAGACAGTACATGCTACTACAGATAGTACAAAATACTACAGATAGTTACTGCTACTAAAGATAGTACATGCTACTACAGACAGTACATGCTACTACAGATAGTACAAGAGACTACAGATAGTACATTGCTACCACAGATAGTACACGCTACTACAGAAAGTACATGATACCACGGATATTGCATGATACTACAGATAGTACATGCTACTACATATAGTACATGTTACTACAGACAGTACATGCTACTACATGAAGTATATGATACTACAGACAGTAAATGATACTACAGTTAGTACATGCTACCACATATAGTACATGATACTACAGATAGTACATTATACTACAGATAGGACATGATACTACAAACACTACTTGATGCTACAGATCGTACATGCTAAAACAGATAGTACATGCTACTATAGACAGTACATGCTACTACAGACAGTACATGTTATTACAGACAGTACCAGCTACTACAGATAGTACATGATACTACAGATAGTACATTATACTACAGACAGGACATGATACTACAGACAGTACATGCTACTACAGATAGTACATGCTACTACAGATAGTACAAGATACTACAGATAGTACATGATACTACAGATGGTACATGATACTACAGATAGTACATGCTACTACAGATAGTACATGATACTGCAGATAGTACATGCTACTACAGATAGTACATGATACTACAGATAGTACATGCTAGTACAGACAGTACATGCTACTACAGATAGTACATCCTACTACAGATAGTACATGATACTACAGACAGTACATGATACTACAGATAGTACATGCTACTACAGATAGTACATGCTACAACAGACAGTACATGCTACTACAGACAGTACATGCTATTACAGACAGTACATGCAACTACAGATAGTACATGATACTACAGAGAGTACATGCTATTACAGATAGTACATGATACTACAGAGAGTACATGCTACCACATATAGTACATGATACTACAGATAGTACATTATACTACAGATAAGACATGATACTACATACACTACTTGATGCTACAGCTCGTACATGCTAAAACAGATAGTACATGCTACTATAGACAGTACATGCTACTACAGACAGTACATGTTATTACAGTAAGTACAAGCTACTACAGACAGGACATGATACTACAGACAGTACATGCTACTACAGATAGTACATGCTACTACAGATAGTACATGATACTACAGATAGTACATGATACTACAGATAGGACATGATACTACAGAAAGTACATGATACTACAGATAGTGCATGATACTACAGATAGTACATGATACTACAGATAGTACATGATACTACAGATGGTACATGATACTACAGATAGTACATGCTACTACAGATATTAATGCTATTACAGACAGTACATGCGACTTCAGACAGTTTACGCTATTACAAACAGAACAAGGTTTTACAGATAGTACACGATACTACAGGTATTACATGAAACTACAGGTAGTACATGCTACTACATATAGTACATGTTACTACAGACAGTACATGATACCACAGATAGTACATGATACTACAGACAGTTCATGCTACTAAAGATAGTACATGCTACTACAGACAGTACATGCTACTACAGATAGTACAAGATACTACAGATAGTACATTGCTACCACAGATAGTACACGCTACTACAGAAAGTACATGATACCACGGATAGTACATGACTACAGATAGGACATGATACTACAGATAGAACATGTTACTACAGATAGCACATGACACTACAGATAGTACATGCTACTACATATAGTACATGTTACTACAGACAGTACATGCTACTACATATAGTATATGATACTACATACAGTAAATGATACTACAGTTAGTACATGCTACCACATATAGTACATGACACTACAGACAGTACATGCTACTACAGATAGTAAATGATGCTACAGACAGTACATGATACTACAGAAAGTACATGTTACTACAGATAGTACATGCTACTACAGACAGTACATGCTACTACAGATAGTACTTGCTACTACAGATAGTACATGCTACTACAGATAGTACATGACACTACAGATAGTACATGATACTACAGATAGTACATGCTACTACAGGTGGTACATGCTACTACAGATAGTACACGATACTACAGACAGTACATGATACTACAGACAGTACATGATACTACAGATAGTACATGCTACTACAGATAGTACATGACCTTACAGATAGTACATGATACTACAGATAGTACATGCTACTACAGGTGGTACATGCTACTACAGATGGTACAGGATACTACAGACAGTAAATGATACTACAGATAGTACATGCTACTACAGATAGTACATGACACTACAGATAGTACATGATACTACAGATAGTACATGCTACTACAGGTGGAACATGCTACTACAGATAGTACATGATACTACAGACAGTACATGATACTACTGATAGTACATGCTACTACAGATAATAAATGCTACTACAGACAGTACATGCAACTTCAGACAGTTTACGCTATTACAAACAGTACAAGCTTTTACAGATAGTACACGATACTACAGGTATTACATGAAACTACAGGTAGTACATGCTACTACATATAGTACATGTTACTACAGACAGTACATGATACCACAGACAGTACATGATACTACAGACAGTTCATGCTACTAAAGATAGTACATGCTACTACAGATAGTACAAGATACTACAGATAGTACAAGATACTACAGACAGTACACTGCTACCACAGATAGTACACGCTACTACACAAAGTACATGATACCACGGATATTACATGATACTACAGATAGTACATGCTACTACATAAAGTACATGTTACTACAGACAGTACATGCTACTACATATAGTATATGATACTACAGACAATAAATGATACTACAGTTAGTACATGCTACCACATAAAGTACATGATACTACAGACAGTACATTATACTACAGATAGGACATGATACTACAGACACTACTTGATGCTACAGATCGTACATGCTAAAACAGATAGTACATGCTACTATAGACAGTACATGCTACTACAGACAGTAAATGTTATTACAGACAGTACAAGCTACTACAGATAGTACATGATACTACAGATAGTACATTATACTACAGACAGGACATGATACTACAGACAGTACATGCTACTACAGATAGTACATGCTACTACAGATAGTACATGATACTACAGAAAGTACAGGATACTACAGATGGTACATGATACTACAGATAGTACATGCTACTACAGATAGTACATGATACTACAGATAGTACATGCTACTACAGATAGTACATGATACTACAGATAGTACGTGCTAGTACAGACAGTACATGCTACTACAGATAGTACATGCTACTACAGACAGTACATGATACTACAGATAGTAAATGCTACTACAGACAGTACATGCAACTACAGATAATACATGCTACTACAGATAGTAAATGCTACTACAGACAGTACATGCGACTTCAGACAGTTTACGCTATTACAAACAGAACAAGCTTTTACAGATAGTACACGATACTACAGGTATTACATGAAACTACAGGTAGTACATGCTACTACATATAGTACATGTTACTACAGACAGTACATGATACCACAGATAGTACATGATACTACAGACAGTTCATGCTACTAAAGATAGTACATGCTACTACAGACAGTACATGCTACTACAGATAGTACAAGATACTACAGATAGTACATTGCTACCACAGATAGTACGCGCTACTACAGAAAGTACATGATACCACGGATAGTACATGACACTACAGAAAGTACAGGATACTACAGATGGTACATGATACTACAGATAGTACATTATACTACAGATAAGACATGATACTACAGATAGTACATGATACTACAGATGGTACATGATACTACAGATAGTACATGCTACTACAGATATTAATACTACTACAGACAGTACATGCGACTTCAGACAGTTTACGCTATTACAAACAGAACAAGGTTTTACAGATAGTACACGATACTACAGGTATTACATGAAACTACAGGTAGTACATGCTACTACATATAGTACATGTTACTACAGACAGTACATGATACCACAGATAGTACATGATACTACAGACAGTTCATGCTACTAAAGATAGTACATGCTACTACAGACAGTACATGCTACTACAGATAGTACAAGATACTACAGATAGTACATTGCTACCACAGATAGTACACGCTACTACAGAAAGTACATGATACCACGGATAGTACATGATACTACAGATAGGACATGATACTACAGATAGAACATGTTACTACAGATAGCACATGACACTACAGATAGTACATGCTACTACATATAGTACATGTTACTACAGACAGTACATGCTACTACATATAGTATATGATACTACATACAGTAAATGATACTACAGTTAGTACATGTTACCACATATAGTACATGACACTACAGACAGTACATGCTACTACAGATAGTAAATGATGCTACAGACAGTTCATGATACTACAGATAGTACATGTTACTACAGATAGTACATGCTACTACAGACAGTACATGCTACTACAGATAGTACTTGCTACTACAGATAGTACATGCTACTACAGATAGTACATGACACTACAGATAGTACATGATACTACAGATAGTACATGCTACTACAGGTGGTACATGCTACTACAGATAGTACATGATACTACAGACAGTACATGATACTACAGACAGTACATGATACCACAGATAGTACATGCTACTACAGATAGTACATGACCTTACAGATAGTACATGATACTACAGATAGTACATGCTACTACAGGTGGTACATGCTACTACAGATGGTACATGATACTACAGACAGTAAATGATACTACAGATAGTACATGCTACTACAGATAGTACATGACACTACAGATAGTACATGATACTACAGATAGTACATGCTACTACAGGTGGAACATGCTACTACAGATAGTACATGATACTACAGACAGTACATGATACTACTGATAGTACATGCTACTACAGATAATAAATGCTACTACAGACAGTACATGCAACTTCAGACAGTTTACGCTATTACAAACAGTACAAGCTTTTACAGATAGTACACGATACTACAGGTATTACATGAAACTACAGGTAGTACATGCTACTACATATAGTACATGTTACTACAGACAGTACATGATACCACAGATAGTACATGATACTACAGACAGTTCATGCTACTAAAGATAGTACATGCTACCACAGACAGTACATGCTACTACAGATAGTACAAGATACTACAGATAGTACATTGCTACCACAGATAGTACACGCTACTACACAAAGTACATGATACCACGGATATTACATGATACTACAGATAGTATATGCTACTACATATAGTACATGTTACTACAGACAGTACATGCTACTACATATAGTATATGATACTACAGACAATAAATGATACTACAGTTAGTACATGCTACCACATATAGTACATGATACTACAGACAGTACATTATACTACAGATAGGACATGATACTACAGACACTACTTGATGCTACAGATCGTACATGCTAAAACAGATAGTACATGCTACTATAGACAGTACATGCTACTACAGACAGTAAATGTTATTACAGACAGTACAAGCTACTACAGATAGTACATGATACTACAGATAGTACATTATACTACAGACAGGACATGATACTACAGACAGTACATGCTACTACAGATAGTACATGCTACTACAGATAGTACATGATACTACAGATAGTACATGATACTACAGATGGTACATGATACTACAGATAGTACATGCTACTACAGATAGTACATGATACTACAGATAGTACATGCTACTACAGATAGTACATGATACTACAGATAGTACGTGCTAGTACAGACAGTACATGCTACTACAGATAGTACATGCTACTACAGACAGTACATGATACTACAGATAGTAAATGCTACTACAGACAGTACATGCAACTACAGATAGTACATGCTACTACAGATAGTAAATGCTACTACAGACAGTACATGCGACTTCAGACAGTTTACGCTATTACAAACAGAACAAGCTTTTACAGATAGTACATGATACTACAGGTATTACATGAAACTACAGGTAGTACATTCTACTACATATAGTACATGCTACTACAGACAGTACATGCTACTACAGATAGTACAAGATACTACAGATAGTACATTGCTACCACAGATAGTACGCGCTACTACAGAAAGTACATGATACCACGGATAGTACATGATACTACAGATAGGACATGATACTACAGACAGAACATGTTACTACAGATAGCACATGACACTACAGATAGTACATGCTACTACATATAGTACATGTTACTACAGACAGTACATGCTACTACATATAGTATATGATACGACATACAGTAAATGATACTACAGTTAGTACATGCTACCACATATAGTACATGATACTACAGATAGTACATTATACTACAGATAGGACATGATACTACAGAAAGTACATGATACTACAGATAGTGCATGATACTACAGATAGTACATGATACTACAGATAGTACATGCTAGTACAGACAGTACATGCTACTACAGATAGTACATCCTACTACAGATAGTACATGACACTACAGACAGTACATGATACTACAGATAGTACATGCTACTACAGATAGTACATGCTACTACAGACAGTACATGCTACTACAGACAGTACATGCTATTACAGACAGTACATGCAACTACAGATAGTACATGATACTACAGAGAGTACATGCTATTACAGACAGTACATGCAACTACAGATAGTACATGATACTACAGAGAGTACATGCTACCACATATAGTACATGCTACTACAGAGAGTACATGCTACCACATGAAGTACATGATACTACAGATAGTACATTATACTACAGATAAGACATGATACTACATACACTACTTGATGCTACAGCTTGTACATGCTAAAACAGATAGTACATGCTACTATAGACAGTACATGCTACTACAGACGGTACATGTTATTACAGACAGTACAAGCTACTACAGATAGTACATGATACTACAGATAGTACATTATACTACAGACAGGACATGATACTACAGACAGTACATGCTACTACAGATAGTACATGCTACTACAGATAGTACATGATACTACAGATAGTACATGATACTGCAGATGGTACATGATACTACAGATAGTATATGCTACTACAGATAGTACATGATACTACAGATAGTACATGCTACTACAGATAGTACATGATACTACAGATAGTACATGCTAGTACAGACAGTACATGCTACTACAGATAGTACATGCTACTACAGATAGTACATGATACTACAGATAGTAAATGCTACTACAGACAGTACATGCAACTACAGATAGTACATGATACTACAGAGAGTACATGCTACTACAGACAACACATGCTACCACAGACAGTACAAGCTACTACAGACAGTACATGATACTACAGACAGTACATGCTACTACAGATAGTACATGATACTAAAGATAGTGCGAGCTACTACAGACAGTACATGCTGTTATAAGTACAAGTAAGTCAGCAGCTAACTTTGAATTTATCACAAGGTACATCGGCAAGAAAAGCTCCAGACTCCATCAATCATATCTACCAAGTAATATGCCATAACAGGAGAGGATCGAAGTCACCACTAATCTCAAGACAATGAGCTGGCAGCCAGGATCTTGACAGCCTTGTGTAACAACACCTCACCACTAAGCTCTAGAGATTACGCTGGCAAACAGGATCTTCTGCAGAGTTGTGTAACAGTTTCTCACCACTAAGCTCCAAGGAATAATCTGGCAAACAGCCTTGTGTAACAATAATCCGCCGCGACTTCAACATAATAAGATGTACTCCAGGGATCCTAAAAGAAAGTAATAAAAATACACAAATGTAGTGAAGGACGCGATGTAACACGGGACCTCAGGCTGTTCCCAAATTAGCACACATGCGTCAGCACATACCACACACTAACTTTAGTATAAATACAGAGGCTTGACATACAGTCATCCTCTTTCCTCAACCGAACAGGTAGTACACGATACTACAGATAGTACACGATACTACAGACAGTAAATGATACTACAGAAAGTACATGCTACTACAGATAGTACATGACACTACAGAAAGCACATGATACTACAGATAGTACATGCTACTACAGATAATAAATGCTACTACAGACAGTACATCCAACTTCAGACAGTTTACGCTATTACAAACAGTACAAGCTTTTACAGATAGTACACGATACTACAGGTATTACATGAAACTACAGGTAGTACATGCTACTACATATATTACATGTTACTACAGACAGTACATGATACCACAGATAGTACATGATACTACAGACAGTTCATGCTACTAAAGGTAGTACATGCTACTACAGACAGTACATGCTACTACAGATTGTACAAGATACTACAGATAGTTACTGCTACTAAAGATAGTACCTGCTACTACAGACAGTACATCCTACTACAGATAGTACAAGATACTACAGATAGTACATTGCTACCACAGATAGTACACGCTACTACAGAAAGTACATGATACCACGGATATTACATGATACTACAGATAGTACATGCTACTACATATAGTACATGTTACTACAGACAGTACATGCTACTACATGAAGTATATGATACTACAGACAGTAAATGATACTACAGTTAGCACATGCTACCACATATAGTACATGATACTACAGATAGTACATTTTACTACAGATAGGACATGATACTACAAACACTACTTGATGCTACAGATCGTACATGCTAAAACAGATAGTACATGCTACTATAGACAGTACATGCTACTACAGACAGTACATGTTATTACAGACAGTACCAGCTACTACAGATAGTACATGATACTACAGATAGTACATTATACTACAGACAGGACATGATACTAGAGACAGTACATGCTACTACAGATAGTACATGCTACTACAGATAGTTCAAGATACTACAGATAGTACATGATACTACAAATGGTACATGATACTACAGATAGTACATGCTACTACAGATAGTACATGATACTGCAGATAGTACATGCTACTACAGATAGTACATGATACTACAGATAGTACATGCTAGTACAGACAGTACATGCTACTACAGATAGTACATCCTACTACAGATAGTACATGATACTACAGACAGTACATGATACTACAGATAGTACATGCTACTACAGATAGTACATGCTACTACAGACAGTACATGCTACTACAGACAGTACATGCTATTACAGACAGTACATGCAACTACAGATAGTACATGATACTACAGAGAGTACATGCTATTACAGATAGTACATGATACTACAGAGAGTACATGCTACCACATATAGTACATGATACTACAGATAGTACATTATACTACAGATAAGACATGATACTACATACACTACTTGATGCTACAGCTCGTACATGCTAAAACAGATAGTACATGCTACTATAGACAGTACATGCTACTACAGACAGTACATGTTATTACAGTAAGTACAAGCTACTACAGACAGGACATGATACTACAGACAGTACATGCTACTACAGATAGTACATGCTACTACAGATAGTCCATGATACTACAGATAGTACATGATACTACAGATAGGACATGATACTACAGAAAGTACATGATACTACAGATAGTGCATGATACTACAGATAGTACATGATACTACAGATGGTACATGATACTACAGATAGTACATGCTACTACAGATATTAATGCTACTACAGACAGTACATGCGACTTCAGACAGTTTACGCTATTACAAACAGAACAAGGTTTTACAGATAGTACACGATACTACAGGTATTACATGAAACTACAGACAGTACATGTTATTACAGACAGTACCAGCTACTACAGATAGTACATGATACTACAGATAGTACATTATACTACAGACAGGACATGATACTAGAGACAGTACATGCTACTACAGATAGTACATGCTACTACAGATAGTTCAAGATACTACAGATAGTACATGATACTACAAATGGTACATGATACTACAGATAGTACATGCTACTACAGATAGTACTCGCCACTACAGAAAGTACATGATACCACGGATAGTACATGACTACAGATAGGACATGATACTACAGATAGAACATGTTACTACAGATAGCACATGACACTACAGATAGTACATGCTACTACATATAGTACATGTTACTACAGACAGTACATGCTATTACATATAGTATATGATACTACATACAGTAAATGATACTACAGTTAGTACATGCTACCACATATAGTACATGACACTACAGACAGTACATGCTACTACAGATAGTAAATGATGCTACAGACAGTACATGATACTACAGAAAGTACGTGTTACTACAGATAGTACATGCTACTACAGACAGTACATGCTACTACAAATAGTACTTGCTACTACAGATAGTACATGCTACTACAGATAGTACATGACACTACAGATAGTACATGATACTACAGATAGTACATGCTACTACAGGTGGTACATGCTACTACAGATAGTACACGATACTACAAACAGTACATGATACTACAGACAGTACATGATACTACAGATAGTACATGCTACTACAGATAGTACATGACCTTACAGATAGTACATGATACTACAGATAGTACATGCTACTACAGGTGGTACATGCTACTACAGATGGTACAGGATACTACAGACAGTAAATGATACTACAGATAGTACATGCTACTACAGATAGTACATGACACTACAGATAGTACATGATACTACAGATAGTACATGCTACTACAGGTGGAACATGCTACTACAGATAGTACATGATACTACAGACAGTACATGATACTACTGATAGTACATGCTACTACAGATAATAAATGCTACTACAGACAGTACATGCAACTTCAGACAGTTTACGCTATTACAAAGAGTACAAGCTTTTACAGATAGTACACGATACTACAGGTATTACATGAAACTACAGGTAGTACATGCTACTACATATAGTACATGTTACGACAGACAGTACATGATACCACAGACAGTACATGATACTACAGACAGTTCATGCTACTAAAGATAGTACATGCTACTACAGACAGTACATGCTACTACAGATAGTACAAGATACTACAGATAGTACATTGCTACCACAGATAGTACACGCTACTACACAAAGTACATGATACCACGGATATTACATGATACTACAGATAGTACATGCTACTACATAAAGTACATGTTACTACAGACAGTACATGCTACTACATATAGTATATGATACTACAGACAATAAATGATACTACAGTTAGTACATGCTACCACATAAAGTACATGATACTACAGACAGTACATTATACTACAGATAGGACATGATACTACAGACACTACTTGATGCTACAGATCGTACATGCTAAAACAGATAGTACATGCTACTATAGACAGTACATGCTACTACAGACAGTAAATGTTATTACAGACAGTACAAGCTACTACAGATAGTACATGATACTACAGATAGTACATTATACTACAGACAGGACATGATACTACAGACAGTACATGCTACTACAGATAGTACATGCTACTACAGATAGTACATGATACTACAGAAAGTACATGATACTACACATGGTACATGATACTACAGATAGTACATGCTACTACAGATAGTACATGATACTACAGATAGTACATGCTACTACAGATAGTACATGATACTACAGACAATACGTGCTAGTACAGACAGTACATGCTACTACAGATAGTACATGCTACTACAGACAGTACATGATACTACAGATAGTAAATGCTACTACAGACAGTACATGCAACTACAGATAGTACATGTTACTACAGATAGTAAATGCTACTACAGACAGTACATGCGACTTCAGACAGTTTACGCTATTACAAACAGAACAAGCTTTTACAGATAGTACACGATACTACAGGTATTACATGAAACTACAGGTAGTACATGCTACTACATATAGTACATGTTACTACAGACAGTACATGATACCACAGATAGTACATGATACTACAGACAGTTCATGCTACTAAAGATAGTACATGCTACTACAGACAGTACATGCTACTACAGATAGTACAAGATACTACAGATAGTACATTGCTACCACAGATAGTACGCGCTACTACAGAAAGTACATGATACCACGGATAGTACATGACACTACAGATAGAACATGTTACTACAGATAGCACATGACACTACAGATAGTACATGCTACTACATATAGTACATGTTACTACAGACAGTACATTCTACTACATATAGTATATGATACTACATACAGTAAATGATACTACAGTTAGTACATGCTACCACATATAGTACATGATACTACAGATAGTACATTATACTACAGATAGGACATGATACTACAGAAAGTACATGATACTACAGATAGTGCATGATACTACAGATAGTACATGATACTACAGATAGTACATGCTAGTACAGACAGTACATGCTACTACAGATAGTACATCCTACTACAGATAGTACATGACACTACAGACAGTACATGATACTACAGATAGTACATGCTACTACAGATAGTACATGCTACTACAGACAGTACATGCTACTACAGACAGTACATGCTATTACAGACAGTACATGCAACTACAGATAGTACATGATACTACAGAGAGTACATGCTATTACAGACAGTACATGCAACTACAGATAGTACATGATACTACAGAGAGTACATGCTACCACATATAGTACATGATACTACAGAGAGTACATGCTACCACATGAAGTACATGATACTACAGATAGTACATTATACTACAGATAAGACATGATACTACATACACTACTTGATGCTACAGCTCGTACATGCTAAAACAGATAGTACATGCTACTATAGACAGTACATGCTACTACAGACGGTACATGTTATTACAGACAGTACAAGCTACTACAGATAGTACATGATACTACAGATAGTACATTATACTACAGACAGGACATGATACTACAGACAGTACATGCTACTACAGATAGTACATGCTACTACAGATAGTACATGATACTACAGATAGTACATGATACTGCAGATGGTACATGATACTACAGATAGTATATGCTACTACAGATAGTACATGATACTACAGATAGTACATGCTACTACAGATAGTACATGATACTACAGATAGTATATGCTAGTACAGACAGTACATGCTACTACAGATAGTACATGCTACTACAGATAGTACATGATACTACAGATAGTAAATGCTACTACAGACAGTACATGCAACTACAGATAGTACATGATACTACAGAGAGTACATGCTACTACAGACAACACATGCTACTACAGACAGTACAAGCTACTACAGACAGTACATGATACTACAGACAGTACATGCTACTACAGATAGTACATGATACTACAGATAGTGCGAGCTACTACAGACAGTACATGCTGTTATAAGTACAAGTAAGTCAGCAGCTAACTTTGAATTTATCACAAGGTACATCGGCAAGAAAAGCTCCAGACTCCATCAATCATATCTACCAAGTAATATGCCATAACAGGAGAGGATCGAAGTCACCACTAATCTCAAGACAATGAGCTGGCAGCCAGGATCTTGACAGCCTTGTGTAACAACACCTCACCACTAAGCTCTAGAGATTACGCTGGCAAACAGGATCTTCTGCAGAGTTGTGTAACAGTTTCTCACCACTAAGCTCCAAGGAATAATCTGGCAAACAGCCTTGTGTAACAATAATCCGTCGCGACTTCAACATAATAAGATGTACTCCAGGGATCCTAAAAGAAAGGAATAAAAATACACAAATGTAGTGAAGGACGCGATGTAACACGGGACCTCAGGCTGTTCCCAAATTAGCACACATGCGTCAGCACATACCACACACTAACTTTAGTATAAATACAGAGGCTTGACATACAGTCATCCTCTTTCCTCAACCGAACAGGTAGTACACGATACTACAGATAGTACACGATACTACAGACAGTAAATGATACTACAGAAAGTACATGCTACTACAGATAGTACATGACACTACAGATAGCACATGATACTACAGATAGTACATGCTACTACAGATAATAAATGCTACTACAGACAGTACATCCAATTTCAGACAGTTTACGCTATTACAAACAGTACAAGCTTTTACAGATAGTACACGATACTACAGGTATTACATGAAACTACAGGTAGTACATGCTACTACATATAGTACATGTTACTACGCACAGTACATGATACCACAGATATTACATGATACTACAGACAGTTCATGCTACTAAAGATAGTACATGCTACTACAGACAGTACATGCTACTACAGATAGTACAAAATACTACAGATAGTTACTGCTACTAAAGATAGTACATGCTACTACAGACAGTACATGCTACTACAGATAGTACAAGAGACTACAGATAGTACATTGCTACCACAGATAGTACACGCTACTACAGAAAGTACATGATACCACGGATATCGCATGATACTACAGATAGTACATGCTACTACATATAGTACATGTTACTACAGACAGTACATGCTACTACATGAAGTATATGATACTACAGACAGTAAATGATACTACAGTTAGTACATGCTACCACATATAGTACATGATACTACAGATAGTACATTATACTACAGATAGGACATGATACTACAAACACTACTTGATGCTACAGATCGTACATGCTAAAACAGATAGTACATGCTACTATAGACAGTACATGCTACTACAGACAGTACATGTTATTACAGACAGTACCAGCTACTACAGATAGTACATGATACTACAGATAGTACATTATACTACAGACAGGACATGATACTACAGACAGTACATGCTACTACAGATAGTACATGCTACTACAGATAGTACAAGATACTACAGATAGTACATGATACTACAGATGGTACATGATACTACAGATAGTACATGCTACTACAGATAGTACATGATACTGCAGATAGTACATGCTACTACAGATAGTACATGATACTACAGATAGTACATGCTAGTACAGACAGTACATGCTACTACAGATAGTACATCCTACTACAGATAGTACATGATACTACAGACAGTACATGATACTACAGATAGTACATGCTACTACAGATAGTACATGCTACTACAGACAGTACATGCTACTACAGACAGTACATGCTATTACAGACAGTACATGCAACTACAGATAGTACATGATACTACAGAGAGTACATGCTATTACAGATAGTACATGATACTACAGAGAGTACATGCTAAAACATATAGTACATGATACTACAGATAGTACATTATACTACAGATAAGACATGATACTACATACACTACTTGATGCTACAGCTCGTACATGCTAAAACAGATAGTACATGCTACTATAGACAGTACATGCTACTACAGACAGTACATGTTATTACAGTAAGTACAAGCTACTACAGACAGGACATGATACTACAGACAGTACATGCTACTACAGATAGTACATGCTACTACAGATAGTACATGATACTACAGATAGTACATGATACTACAGATAGGACATGATACTACAGAAAGTACATGATACTACAGATAGTGCATGATACTACAGATAGTACATGATACTACAGATAGTACATGATACTACAGATGGTACATGATACTACAGATAGTACATGCTACTACAGATATTAATGCTATTACAGACAGTACATGCGACTTCAGACAGTTTACGCTATTACAAACAGAACAAGGTTTTACAGATAGTACACGATACTACAGGTATTACATGAAACTACAGGTAGTACATGCTACTACATATAGTACATGTTACTACAGACAGTACATGATACCACAGATAGTACATAATACTACAGACAGTTCATGCTACTAAAGATAGTACATGCTACTACAGACAGTACATGCTACTACAGATAGTACAAGATACTACAGATAGTACATTGCTACCACAGATAGTACACGCTACTACAGAAAGTACATGATACCACGGATAGTACATGACTACAGATAGGACATGATACTACAGATAGAACATGTTACTACAGATAGCACATGACACTACAGATAGTACATGCTACTACATATAGTACATGTTACTACAGACAGTACATGCTACTACATATAGTATATGATACTACATACAGTAAATGATACTACAGTTAGTACATGCTACCACATATAGTACATGACACTACAGACAGTACATGCTACTACAGATAGTAAATGATGCTACAGACAGTACATGATACTACAGAAAGTACATGTTACTACAGATAGTACATGCTACTACAGACAGTACATGCTACTACAGATAGTACTTGCTACTACAGATAGTACATGCTACTACAGATAGTACATGACACTACAGATAGTACATGATACTACAGATAGTACATGCTACTACAGGTGGTACATGCTACTACAGATAGTACACGATACTACAGACAGTACATGATACTACAGACAGTACATGATACTACAGATAGTACATGCTACTACAGATAGTACATGACCTTACAGATAGTACATGATACTACAGATAGTACATGCTACTACAGGTGGTACATGCTACTACAGATGGTACAGGATACTACAGACAGTAAATGATACTACAGATAGTACATGCTACTACAGATAGTACATGACACTACAGATAGTACATGATACTACAGATAGTACATGCTACTACAGGTGGAACATGCTACTACAGATAGTACATGATACTACAGACAGTACATGATACTACTGATAGTACATGCTACTACAGATAATAAATGCTACTACAGACAGTACATGCAACTTCAGACAGTTTACGCTATTACAAACAGTACAAGCTTTTACAGATAGTACACGATACTACAGGTATTACATGAAACTACAGGTAGTACATGCTACTACATATAGTACATGTTACTACAGACAGTACATGATACCACAGACAGTACACGATACTACAGACAGTTCATGCTACTAAAGATAGTACATGCTACTACAGATAGTACAAGATACTACAGATAGTACAAGATACTACAGACAGTACACTGCTACCACAGATAGTACACGCTACTACACAAAGTACATGATACCACGGATATTACATGATACTACAGATAGTACATGCTACTACATAAAGTACATGTTACTACAGACAGTACATGCTACTACATATAGTATATGATACTACAGACAATAAATGATACTACAGTTAGTACATGCTACCACATAAAGTACATGATACTACAGACAGTACATTATACTACAGATAGGACATGATACTACAGACACTACTTGATGCTACAGATCGTACATGCTAAAACAGATAGTACATGCTACTATAGACAGTACATGCTACTACAGACAGTAAATGTTATTACAGACAGTACAAGCTACTACAGATAGTACATGATACTACAGATAGTACATTATACTACAGACAGGACATGATACTACAGACAGTACATGCTACTACAGATAGTACATGCTACTACAGATAGTACATGATACTACAGAAAGTACAGGATACTACAGATGGTACATGATACTACAGATAGTACATGCTACTACAGATAGTACATGATACTACAGATAGTACATGCTACTACAGATAGTACATGATACTACAGATAGTACGTGCTAGTACAGACAGTACATGCTACTACAGATAGTACATGCTACTACAGACAGTACATGATACTACAGATAGTAAATGCTACTACAGACAGTACATGCAACTACAGATAGTACATGCTACTACAGATAGTAAATGCTACTACAGACAGTACATGCGACTTCAGACAGTTTACGCTATTACAAACAGAACAAGCTTTTACAGATAGTACACGATACTACAGGTATTACATGAAACTACAGGTAGTACATGCTACTACATATAGTACATGTTACTACAGACAGTACATGATACCACAGATAGTACATGATACTACAGACAGTTCATGCTACTAAAGATAGTACATGCTACTACAGACAGTACATGCTACTACAGATAGTACAAGATACTACAGATAGTACATTGCTACCACAGATAGTACGCGCTACTACAGAAAGTACATGATACCACGGATAGTACATGACACTACAGATAGAACATGTTACTACAGATAGCACATGACACTACAGATAGTACATGCTACTACATATAGTACATGTTACTACAGACAGTACATTCTACTACATATAGTATATGATACTACATACAGTAAATGATACTACAGTTAGTACATGCTACCACATATAGTACATGATACTACAGATAGTACATTATACTACAGATAGGACATGATACTACAGAAAGTACATGACACTACAGATAGTGCATGATACTACAGATAGTACATGATACTACAGATAGTACATGCTAGTACAGACAGTACATGCTACTACAGATAGTACATCCTACTACAGATAGTACATGACACTACAGACAGTACATGATACTACAGATAGTACATGCTACTACAGATAGTACATGCTACTACAGACAGTACATGCTACTACAGACAGTACATGCTATTACAGACAGTACATGCAACTACAGATAGTACATGATACTACAGAGAGTACATGCTATTACAGACAGTACATGCAACTACAGATAGTACATGATACTACAGAGAGTACATGCTACCACATATAGTACATGATACTACAGAGAGTACATGCTACCACATATAGTACATGATACTACAGATAGTACATTATACTACAGATAAGACATGATACTACATACACTACTTGATGCTACAGCTCGTACATGCTAAAACAGATAGTACATGCTACTATAGACAGTACATGCTACTACAGACGGTACATGTTATTACAGACAGTACAAGCTACTACAGATAGTACATGATACTACAGATAGTACATTATACTAGAGACAGGACATGATACTACAGACAGTACATGCTACTACAGATAGTACATGCTACTACAGATAGTACATGATACTACAGATAGTACATGATACTACAGATGGTACATGATACTACAGATAGTATATGCTACTACAGATAGTACATGATACTACAGATAGTACATGCTACTACAGATAGTACATGATACTACAGATAGTACATGCTAGTACAGACAGTACATGCTACTACAGATAGTACATGCTACTACAGATAGTACATGATACTACAGATAGTAAATGCTACTACAGACAGTACATGCAACTACAGATAGTACATGATACTACAGAGAGTACATGCTACTACAGACAACACATGCTACCACAGACAGTACAAGCTACTACAGACAGTACATGATACTACAGATAGTACATGATACTACAGATAGTACATGCTACTACAGATAGTACATGATACTACAGATAGTACATGCTAGTACAGACAGTACATGCTACTACAGATAGTACATGCTACTACAGATAGTACATGATACTACAGATAGTAAATGCTACTACAGACAGTACATGCAACTACAGATAGTACATGATACTACAGAGAGTACATGCTACTACAGACAACACATGCTACCACAGACAGGACATGATACTACAGATGGTACATGATACTACAGATAGTACATGCTACTACAGATAGTACATGATACTGCAGATAGTACATGCTACTACAGATAATACATGATACTACAGATAGTACATGCTAGTACAGACAGTACATGCTACTACAGATAGTACATCCTACTACAGATAGTACATGATACTACAGACAGTACATGATACTACAGATAGTACATGCTACTACAGACAGTACACGCTACTACAGACAGTACATGCTACTACAGACAGTACATGCTATTACAGACAGTACATGCAACTACAGTCAGTACATGATACTACAGAGAGTACATGCTATTACAGATAGTACATGATACTACAGAGAGTACATGCTACCACATATAGTACATGATACTACAGATAGTACATTATACTACAGATAAGACATGATACTACATACACTACTTGATGCTACAGCTCGTACATGCTAAAACAGATAGTACATGCTACTATAGACAGTACATGCTACTACAGACAGTACATGTTATTACAGTAAGTACAAGCTACTACAGACAGGACATGATACTACAGACAGTACATGCTACTACAGATAGTACATGCTACTACAGATAGTACATGATACTACAGATAGTACATGATACTACAGATAGGACATGATACACAGAAAGTACATGATACTACAGATAGTGCATGATACTACAGATAGTACATCATACTACAGATGGTACATGATACTACAGATAGTACATGCTACTACAGATATTAATGCTACTACAGACAGTACATGCGACTTCAGACAGTTTACGCTATTACAAACAGAACAAGGTTTTACAGATAGTACACGATACTACAGGTATTACATGAAACTACAGGTAGTACATGCTACTACATATAGTACATGTTACTACAGACAGTACATGATACCACAGATAGTACATGATACTACAGACAGTTCATGCTACTAAAGATAGTACATGCTACTACAGACAGTACATGCTACTACAGATAGTACAAGATACTACAGATAGTACATTGCTACCAGAGATAGTACACGCTACTACAGAAAGTACATGATACCACGGATAGAACATGTTACTACAGATAGCACATGACACTACAGATAGTACATGCTACTACATATAGTACATGTTACTACAGACAGTACATGCTACTACATATAGTATATGATACTACATACAGTAAATGATACTACAGTTAGTACATGCTACCACATATAGTACATGACACTACAGACAGTACATGCTACTACAGATAGTAAATGATGCTACAGACAGTACATGATACTACAGAAAGTACATGTTACTACAGATAGTACATGCTACTACAGACAGTACATGCTACTACAGATAGTACTTGCTACTACAGATAGTACATGCTACTACAGATAGTACATGACACTACAGATAGTACATGATACTACAGATAGTACATGCTACTACAGGTGGTACATGCTACTACAGATAGTACATGATACTACAGACAGTGCATGATACTACAGACAGTACATGATACTACAGATAGTACATGCTACTACAGATAGTACATGACCTTACAGATAGTACATGATACTACAGATAGTACATGCTACTACAGGTGGTACATGCTACTACAGATGGTACATGATACTACAGACAGTAAATGATACTACAGATAGTACATGCTACTACAGATAGTACATGACACTACAGTTAGTACATGATACTACAGATAGTACATGCTACTACAGGTGGAACATGCTACTACAGATAGTACATGATACTACAGACAGTACATGATACTACTGATAGTACATGCTACTACAGATATCAAATGCTACTACAGACAGTACATGCAACTTCAGACAGTTTACGCTATTACAAACAGTACAAGCTTTTACAGATAGTACACGATACTACAGGTATTACATGAAACTACAGGTAGTACATGCTACTACATATAGTACATGTTACTACAGACAGTACATGATACCACAGATAGTGCATGATACTACAGACAGTTCATGCTACTAAAGATAGTACATGCTACTACAGATAGTACAAGATACTACAGATAGTACATTGCTACCACAGATAGTACACGCTACTACACAAAGTACATGATACCACGGATATTACATGATACTACAGATAGTACATGCTACTACATATAGTACATGTTACTACAGACAGTACATGCTACTACATATAGTATATGATACTACAGACATCAAATGATACTACAGTTAGTACATGCTACCACATAAAGTACATGATACTACAGACAGTACATTATACTACAGATAGGACATGATACTACAGACACTACTTGATGCTACAGATCGTACATGCTAAAACAGATAGTACATGCTACTATAGACAGTACATGCTACTACAGACAGTAAATGTTATTACAGACAGTACAAGCTACTACAGATAGTACATGATACTACAGATAGTACATTATACTACAGACAGGACATGATACTACAGACAGTACATGCTACTACAGATAGTACATGCTACTACAGATAGTACATGATACTACAGATAGTACATGATACTACAGATGATACATGATACTACAGATAGTACATGCTACTACAGATAGTACATGATACTACAGATAGTACATGCTACTACAGATAGTACATGATACTACAGATAGTACGTGCTAGTACAGACAGTACATGCTACTACAGATAGTACATGCTACTACAGACAGTACATGATACTACAGATAGTAAATGCTACTACAGACAGTACATGCAACTACAGATAGTACATGCTACTACAGATAGTAAATGCTACTACAGACAGTACATGCGACTTCAGACAGTTTACGCTATTACAAACAGAACAAGCTTTTACAGATAGTACACGATACTACAGGTATTACATGAAACTACAGGTAGTACATGCTACTACATATAGTACATGTTACTACAGACAGTACATGATACCACAGATAGTACATGATACTACAGACAGTTCATGCTACTAAAGATAGTACATGCTACTACAGACAGTACAGGCTACTACAGATAGTACAAGATACTACAGATAGTACATTGCTACCACAGATAGTACGCGCTACTACAGAAAGTACATGATACCACGGATAGTACATGATACTACAGATAGGACATGATACTACAGATAGAACATGTTACTACAGATAGCACATAACACTACAGATAGTACATGCTACTACATATAGTACATGTTACTACAGACAGTACATGCTACTACATATAGTATATGATACTACATACAGTAAATGATACTACAGTTAGTACATGCTACCACATATAGTACATGATCCTACAGATAGTACATTATACTACAGATAGGACATGATACTACAGAAAGTACATGATACTACAGATAGTGCATGATACTACAGATAGTACATGATACTACAGATAGTACATGCTAGTACAGACAGTACATGCTACTACAGATAGTACATCCTACTACAGATAGTACATGACACTACAGACAGTACATGATACTACAGATAGTACATGCTACTACAGATAGTACATGCTACTACAGACAGTACATGCTACTACAGACAGTACATGCTATTACAGACAGTACATGCAACTACAGATAGTACATGATACTACAGAGAGTACATGCTATTACAGACAGTACATGCAACTAGAGATAGTACATGATACTACAGAGAGTACATGCTACCACATATAGTACATGATACTACAGAGAGTACATGCTACCACATGAAGTACATGATACTACAGATAGTACATTATACTACAGATAAGACATGATACTACATACACTACTTGATGCTACAGCTCGTACATGCTAAAACAGATAGTACATGCTACTATAGACAGTACATGCTACTACAGACGGTACATGTTATTACAGACAGTACAAGCTACTACAGATAGTACATGATACTACAGATAGTACATTATACTACAGACAGGACATGATACTACAGACAGTACATGCTACTACAGATAGTACATGCTACTACAGATAGTACATGCTACTACAGATAGTACATGATACTACAGATAGTAAATGCTACTACAGACAGTACATGCAACTACAGATAGTACATGATACTACAGAGAGTACATGCTACTACAGACAACACATGCTACCACAGACAGTACAAGCTACTACAGACAGTACATGATACTACAGACAGTACATGCTACTACAGATAGTACATGATACTACAGATAGTGCGAGCTACTACAGACAGTACATGCTGTTATAAGTACAAGTAAGTCAGCAGCTAACTTTGAATTTATCACAAGGTACATCGGCAAGAAAAGCTCCAGACTCCATCAATCATATCTACCAAGTAATATGCCATAACAGGAGAGGATCGAAGTCACCACTAATCTCAAGACAATGAGCTGGCAGCCAGGATCTTGACAGCCTTGTGTAACAACACCTCACCACTAAGCTCTAGAGATTACGCTGGTAAACAGGATCTTCTGCAGAGTTGTGTAACAGTTTCTCACCACTAAGCTCCAAGGAATAATCTGGCAAACAGCCTTGTGTAACAATAATCCGCCGCGACTTCAACATAATAAGATGTACTCCAGGGATCCTAAAAGAAAGTAATAAAAATACACAAATGTAGGGAAGGACGCGATGTAACACGGGACCTCAGGCTGTTCCCAAATTAGCACACATGCGTCAGCACATACCACACACTAACTTTAGTATAAATACAGAGGCTTGACATACAGTCATCCTCTTTCCTCAACCGAACAGGTAGTACACGATACTACAGATAGTACACGATACTACAGACAGTAAATGATACTACAGAAAGTACATGCTATTACAGATAGTACATGACACTACAGATAGCACATGATACTATAGATAGTACATGCTACTACAGATAATAAATGCTACTACAGACAGTACATCCAACTTCAGACAGTTTACGCTATTACAAACAGTACAAGCTTTTACAGATAGTACACGATACTACAGGTATTACATGAAACTACAGGTAGTACATGCTACGACATATAGTACATGTTACTACAGACAGTACATGATACCACAGATAGTACATGATACGACAGACAGTTCATGCTACTAAAGATAGTACATGCTACTACAGACAGTACATGCTACTACAGATAGTACAAGATACTACAGATAGTACATTGCTACCACAGATAGTACACGCTACTACAGAAAGTACATGATACCACGGATATGACATGATACTACAGATAGTACATGCTACTACATATAGTACATGTTACTACAGACAGTACATGCTACTACATATAGTATATGATACTACAGACAGTAAATGATACCACAGTTAGTACATGCTACCACATATAGTACATGATACTACAGACAGTACATTATACTACAGATAGGGCATGATACTACAGACACTACTTGATGCTACAGATCGTACATGCTAAAACAGATAGTACATGCTACTATAGACAGTACATGCTACTACAGACAGTACATGTTATTACAGACAGTACAAGCTACTACAGATAGTACATGATACTACAGATAGTACATTATACTACAGACAGGACATGATACTACAGACAGTACATGCTACTACAGATAGTACATGATACTACAGATAGTACATGATACTACAGATGGTACATGACACTACATATAGTACATGCTACTACAGATAGTACATGATACTACAGATAGTACATGCTACTACAGAAAGTACATGATACTACAGATAGTACATGCTAGTACAGACAGTACATGCTACTACAGATAGTACATGCTACTACAGATAGTACATGATACTACAGATAGTAAATGCTACTACAGACAGTACATGCAACTACAGATAGTACATGCTACTACAGATAGTAAATGCTACTACAGACAGTACTCGCGACTTCAGACAGTTTACGCTATTACAAACAGAACAAGCTTTTACAGATAGTACACGATACTACAGGTATTACATGAAACTACAGGTAGTACATGCTACTACATATAGTACATGTTACTACAGACAGTACATGATACCACAGATAGTACATGATACTACAGACAGTTCATGCTACTAAAGATAGTATATGCTACTACAGACAGTACATGATACCACGGATAGTACATGATACTACAGATAGGACATGATACTACAGATAGAACATGTTACTACAGATAGCACATGACACTACAGATAGTACATGCTACTACATATAGTGCATGTTACTACAGACAGTACATGCTACTACATATAGTATATGATACAACATACAGTAAATGATACTACAGTTAGTACATGCTACCACATATAGTACATGATACTACAGATAGTGCATTTTACTACAGATAAGACATGATACTACAGAAAGTACATGATACTACAGATAGTGCATGATACTACAGATAGTACATGATACTACAGATGGTACATGATACTACAGATAGTACATGCTACTACAGATAGTACATGATACTACAGATAGTACATGCTACTACAGATAGTACATGATACTACAGATAGTACATGCTAGTACAGACAGTACATGCTACTACAGATAGTACATCCTACTACAGATAGTACATGATACTACAGACAGTACATGATACGACAGATAGTACATGCTACTACAGATAGTACATGCTACTACAGACAGTACATGCTACTACAGACAGTACATGCTATTACAGACAGTACATGCAACTACAGATAGTACATGATACTACAGAGAGTACATGCTATTACAGACAGTACATGCAACTACAGATAGTACATGATACTACAGAGAGTACATGCTACTACAGATAGTACATGCTACTACAGATAGTACATGATACTACAGATAGTACATGATACTACAGATGGTACATGATACTACAGATAGTACATGCTACTACAGATAGTACATGATACTATAGATAGTACATGCTACTACATATAGTACATGTTACTACAGACAGTACATGCTACTACATATAGTATATGATACTACCGACAGTAAATGATACTACAGTTAGTACATGCTACCACATATAGTACATGATACTACAGACAGTACATTATACTACAGATAGGACATGATACTACAGACACTACTTGATGCTACAGATCGTACATGCTAAAACAGATAGTACGTGCTACTATAGACAGTACATGCTACTACAGACAGTACATGTTATTACAGTAAGTACAAGCTACTACAGACAGGACATGATACTACAGACAGTACATGCTACTACAGATAGTACATGCTACTACAGATAGTACATGATACTACAGATAGTACATGATACTACAGATAGGACATGATACAACAGAAAGTACTTGATACTACAGATAGTGCATGATACTACAGATAGTACATGATACTACAGATGGTACATGATACTACAGATAGTACATGCTACTACAGATATTAATGCTACTACAGACAGTACATGCGACTTCAGACAGTTTACGCTATTACAAACAGAACAAGGTTTTACAGATAGTACACGATACTACAGGTATTACATGAAACTACAGGTAGTACATGCTACTACATATAGTACATGTTACTACAGACAGTACATGATACCACATATAGTACATGATACTACAGACAGTTCATGCTACTAAAGATAGGACATGCTACTACAGACAGTACATGCTACTACAGATAGTACAATATACTACAGATAGTACATTGCTACCACAGATAGTACACGCTACTACAGAAAGTACATGATACCACGGATAGTACATGACTACAGATAGGACATGATACTACAGATAGAACATGTTACTACAGATAGCACATGACACTACAGATAGTACATGCTACTACATATAGTACATGTTACTACAGACAGTACATGCTACTACATATAGTATATGATACTACATACAGTAAATGATACTACAGCCAGTACATGCTACCACATATAGTACATGACACTACAGACAGTACATGCTACTACAGATAGTAAATGATGCTACAGACAATACATGATACTACAGATAGTACATGTTACTACAGATAGTACATGCTACTACAGACAGTACATGCTACTACAAATAGTACTTGCTACTACAGATAGTACATGCTACTACAGATAATACATGACACTACAGATAGTACATGATACTACAGATAGTACATGCTACTACAGGTGGTACATGCTACTACAGATAGTACATGATACTACAGACAGTACATGATACTACAGACAGTACATGATACTACAGATAGTACATGCTACTACAGATAGTACATGACCTTACAGATAGTACATAATACTACAGATAGTACATGCTACTACAGGTGGTACATGCTACTACAGATGGTACATGATACTACAGACAGTAAATGATACTACAGATAGTACATGCTACTACAGATAGTACATGACACTACAGATAGTACATGATACTACAGATAGTACATGCTACTACAGGTGGAACATGCTACTACAGATAGTACATGCTACTATAGACAGTACATGCTACTACAGACAGTAAATGTTATTACAGACAGTACAAGCTACTACAGATAGTACATGATACTACAGATAGTACATTATACTACAGACAGGACATGATACTACAGACAGTACATGCTACTACAGATAGTACATGCTACTACAGATAGTACATGATACTACAGATAGTACATGATACTACAGATGGTACATGATACTACAGATAGTACATGCTACTACAGATAGTACATGATACTACAGATAGTACATGCTACTACAGATAGTACATGATACTACAGATAGTACGTGCTAGTACAGACAGTACATGCTACTACAGATAGTACATGCTACTACAGACAGTACATGATACTACAGATAGTAAATGCTACTACAGACAGTACATGCAACTACAGATAGTACATGCTACTACAGATAGTAAATGCTACTACAGACAGTACATGCGACTTCAGACAGTTTACGCTATTACAAACAGAACAAGCTTTTACAGATAGTACATGATACTACAGGTATTACATGAAACTACAGGTAGTACATGCTACTACATATAGTACATAATACTACAGACAGTACATGATACCACAGATAGTACATGATACTACAGACAGTTCATGCTACTAAAGATAGTACATGCTACTACATACAGTACATGCTACTACAGATAGTACAAGATACTACAGATAGTACATTGCTACCACAGATAGTACGCGCTACTACAGAAAGAACATGATACCACGGATAGTACATGATACTACAGATAGGACATGATACTACAGATAGAACATGTTACTACAGATAGCACATGACACTACAGATAGTACATGCTACTACATATAGTACATGTTACTACAGACAGTACATGCTACTACATAGAGTATATGATACTACATACAGTAAATGATACTACAGTTAGTACATGCTACCACATATAGTACATGATACTACAGATAGTACATTATACTACATATAGGACATGATACTACAGAAAGTACATGATACTACAGATAGTGCATGATACTACAGATAGTACATGATACTACAGATGGTACATGATACTAGAGATAGTACATGCTACTACAGATAGTACATGTTACTACAGATAGCACATGACACTACAGATAGTACATGCTACTACATATAGTACATGTTACTACAGACAGTACATGCTACTACATATAGTATATGATACAACATACAGTAAATGAAACTACAGTTAGTACATGCTACCACATATAGTACATGATACTACAGATAGTGCATTATACTACAGATAGGACATGATACTACAGAAAGTACATGATACTACAGATAGTGCATGATACTACAGATAGTACATGATACTACAGATGGTACATGATACTACAGATAGTACATGCTACTACAGATAGTACATGATACTACAGATAGTACATGCTACTACAGATAGTACATGATACTACAGATAGTACATGCTAGTACAGACAGTACATGCTACTACAGATAGTACATCCTACTACAGATAGTACATGATACTACAGACAGTACATGATACGACAGATAGTACATGCTACTACAGATAGTACATGCTACTACAGACAGTACATGCTACTACAGACAGTACATGCTATTACAGACAGTACATGCAACTACAGATAGTACCTGATACTACAGCTCGTACATGCTATTACAGACAGTACATGCAACTACAGATAGTACATGATACTACAGAGAGTACATGCTACCACATATAGTACATGATACTACAGATAGTACATTATACTACAGATAAGACACGATACTACATACACTACTTGATGCTACAGCTCGTACATGCTAAAACAGATAGTACATGCTACTATAGACAGTACATGCTACTACAGACAGTACATGTTATTACAGACAGTACAAGCTACTACAGATAGTACATGATACTACAGATAGTACATTTTACTACAGACAGGACATGATACTACAGACAGTACATGCTACTACAGATAGTACATGCTACTACAGATAGTACATGATACTACAGATAGTACATGCTAGTACAGACAGTACATGCTACTACAGATAGTACATCCTACTACAGATAGTACATGATACTACAGACAGTACATGATACGACAGATAGTACATGCTACTACAGATAGTACATGCTACTACAGACAGTACATGCTACTACAGACAGTACATGCTATTACAGACAGTACATGCAACTACAGATAGTACATGATACTACAGCTCGTACATGCTATTACAGACAGTACATGCGACTACAGATAGTACATGATACTACAGAGAGTACATGCTACCACATATAGTACATGATACTACAGATAGTACATTATACTACAGATAAGACACGATACTACATACACTACTTGATGCTACAGCTCGTACATGCTAAAACAGATAGTACATGCTACTATAGACAGTACATGCTACTACAGACAGTACATGTTATTACAGACAGTACAAGCTACTACAGATAGTACATGATACTACAGATAGTACATTTTACTACAGACAGGACATGATACTACAGACAGTACATGCTACTACAGATAGTACATGCTACTACAGATAGTACATGATACTACAGATAGTACATGATACTACAGATGGTACATGATACTACAGATAGTACATGCTACTACAGATAGTACATGATACTACAGATAGTACATGCTGCTACATATAGTACATGTTACTACAGACAGTACATGCTACTACATGAAGTATATGATACTACAGACAGTAAATGATACTACAGTTAGTACATGCTACCACATATAGTACATGATACTACAGATAGTACATTATACTACAGATAGGACATGATACTACAAACACTACTTGATGCTACAGATCTTTCATGCTAAAACAGATAGTACATGCTACTATAGACAGTACATGCTACTACAGACAGTACATGTTATTACAGACAGTACCAGCTACTACAGATAGTACATGATACTACAGATAGTACATGCTAGTACAGACAGTACATGTTACTACAGATATTAATGCTACTACAGACAGTACATGCGACTTCAGACAGTTTACGCTATTACAAACAGAACAAGGTTTTACAGATAGTACACGATACTACAGGTATTACATGAAACTACAGGTAGTACATGCTACTACATATAGTACATGTTACTACAGACAGTACATGATACCACAGATAGTACATGATACTACAGACAGTTCATGCTACTAAAGATAGTACATGCTACTACAGACAGTACATGCTACTACAGATAGTACAAGATACTACAGATAGTACATTGCTACCAGAGATAGTACACGCTACTACAGAAAGTACATGATACCACGGATAGAACATGTTACTACAGATAGCACATGACACTACAGATAGTACATGCTACTACATATAGTACATGTTACTACAGACAGTACATGCTACTACATATAGTATATGATACTACATACAGTAAATGATACTACAGTTAGTACATGCTACCACATATAGTACATGACACTACAGACAGTACATGCTACTACAGATAGTAAATGATGCTACAGACAGTACATGATACTACAGAAAGTACATGTTACTACAGATAGTACATGCTACTACAGACAGTACATGCTACTACAGATAGTACTTGCTACTACAGATAGTACATGCTACTACAGATAGTACATGACACTACAGATAGTACATGATACTACAGATAGTACATGCTACTACAGGTGGTACATGCTACTACAGATAGTACATGATACTACAGACAGTGCATGATACTACAGACAGTACATGATACTACAGATAGTACATGCTACTACAGATAGTACATGACCTTACAGATAGTACATGATACTACAGATAGTACATGCTACTACAGGTGGTACATGCTACTACAGATGGTACATGATACTACAGACAGTAAATGATACTACAGATAGTACATGCTACTACAGATAGTACATGACACTACAGTTAGTACATGATACTACAGATAGTACATGCTACTACAGGTGGAACATGCTACTACAGATAGTACATGATACTACAGACAGTACATGATACTACTGATAGTACATGCTACTACAGATAATAAATGCTACTACAGACAGTACATGCAACTTCAGACAGTTTACGCTATTACAAACAGTACAAGCTTTTACAGATAGTACACGATACTACAGGTATTACATGAAACTACAGGTAGTACATGCTACTACATATAGTACATGTTACTACAGACAGTACATGATACCACAGATAGTGCATGATACTACAGACAGTTCATGCTACTAAAGATAGTACATGCTACTACAGATAGTACAAGATACTACAGATAGTACATTGCTACCACAGATAGTACACGCTACTACACAAAGTACATGATACCACGGATATTACATGATACTACAGATAGTACATGCTACTACATATAGTACATGTTACTACAGACAGTACATGCTACTACATATAGTATATGATACTACAGACATCAAATGATACTACAGTTAGTACATGCTACCACATAAAGTACATGATACTACAGACAGTACATTATACTACAGATAGGACATGATACTACAGACACTACTTGATGCTACAGATCGTACATGCTAAAACAGATAGTACATGCTACTATAGACAGTACATGCTACTACAGACAGTAAATGTTATTACAGACAGTACAAGCTACTACAGATAGTACATGATACTACAGATAGTACATTATACTACAGACAGGACATGATACTACAGACAGTACATGCTACTACAGATAGTACATGCTACTACAGATAGTACATGATACTACAGATAGTACATGATACTACAGATGATACATGATACTACAGATAGTACATGCTACTACAGATAGTACATGATACTACAGATAGTACATGCTACTACAGATAGTACATGATACTACAGATAGTACGTGCTAGTACAGACAGTACATGCTACTACAGATAGTACATGCTACTACAGACAGTACATGATACTACAGATAGTAAATGCTACTACAGACAGTACATGCAACTACAGATAGTACATGCTACTACAGATAGTAAATGCTACTACAGACAGTACATGCGACTTCAGACAGTTTACGCTATTACAAACAGAACAAGCTTTTACAGATAGTACACGATACTACAGGTATTACATGAAACTACAGGTAGTACATGCTACTACATATAGTACATGTTACTACAGACAGTACATGATACCACAGATAGTACATGATACTACAGACAGTTCATGCTACTAAAGATAGTACATGCTACTACAGACAGTACAGGCTACTACAGATAGTACAAGATACTACAGATAGTACATTGCTACCACAGATAGTACGCGCTACTACAGAAAGTACATGATACCACGGATAGTACATGATACTACAGATAGGACATGATACTACAGATAGAACATGTTACTACAGATAGCACATAACACTACAGATAGTACATGCTACTACATATAGTACATGTTACTACAGACAGTACATGCTACTACATATAGTATATGATACTACATACAGTAAATGATACTACAGTTAGTACATGCTACCACATATAGTACATGATCCTACAGATAGTACATTATACTACAGATAGGACATGATACTACAGAAAGTACATGATACTACAGATAGTGCATGATACTACAGATAGTACATGATACTACATATAGTACATGCTAGTACAGACAGTACATGCTACTACAGATAGTACATCCTACTACAGATAGTACATGACACTACAGACAGTACATGATACTACAGATAGTACATGCTACTACAGATAGTACATGCTACTACAGACAGTACATGCTACTACAGACAGTACATGCTATTACAGACAGTACATGCAACTACAGATAGTACATGATACTACAGAGAGTACATGCTATTACAGACAGTACATGCAACTAGAGATAGTACATGATACTACAGAGAGTACATGCTACCACATATAGTACATGATACTACAGAGAGTACATGCTACCACATGAAGTACATGATACTACAGATAGTACATTATACTACAGATAAGACATGATACTACATACACTACTTGATGCTACAGCTCGTACATGCTAAAACAGATAGTACATGCTACTATAGACAGTACATGCTACTACAGACGGTACATGTTATTACAGACAGTACAAGCTACTACAGATAGTACATGATACTACAGATAGTACATTATACTACAGACAGGACATGATACTACAGACAGTACATGCTACTACAGATAGTACATGCTACTACAGATAGTACATGCTACTACAGATAGTACATGATACTACAGATAGTAAATGCTACTACAGACAGTACATGCAACTACAGATAGTGCATGATACTACAGAGAGTACATGCTACTACAGACAACACATGCTACCACAGACAGTACAAGCTACTACAGACAGTACATGATACTACAGACAGTACATGCTACTACAGATAGTACATGATACTACAGATAGTGCGAGCTACTACAGACAGTACATGCTGTTATAAGTACAAGTAAGTCAGCAGCTAACTTTGAATTTATCACAAGGTACATCGGCAAGAAAAGCTCCAGACTCCATCAATCATATCTACCAAGTAATATGCCATAACAGGAGAGGATCGAAGTCACCACTAATCTCAAGACAATGAGCTGGCAGCCAGGATCTTGACAGCCTTGTGTAACAACACCTCACCACTAAGCTCTAGAGATTACGCTGGCAAACAGGATCTTCTGCAGAGTTGTGTAACAGTTTCTCACCACTAAGCTCCAAGGAATAATCTGGCAAACAGCCTTGTGTAACAATAATCCGCCGCGACTTCAACATAATAAGATGTACTCCAGGGATCCTAAAAGAAAGTAATAAAAATACACAAATGTAGTGAAGGACGCGATGTAACACGGGACCTCAGACTGTTCCCAAATTAGCACACATGCGTCAGCACATACCGCACACTAACTTTAGTATAAATACAGAGGCTTGACATACAGTCATCCTCTTTCCTCAACCGAACAGGTAGTACACGATACTACAGATAGTACACGATACTACAGACAGTAAATGATACTACAGAAAGTACATGCTATTACAGATAGTACATGACACTACAGATAGCACATGATACTATAGATAGTACATGCTACTACAGATAATAAATGCTACTACAGACAGTACATCCAACTTCAGACAGTTTACGCTATTACAAACAGTACAAGCTTTTACAGATAGTACACGATACTACAGGTATTACATGAAACTACAGGTAGTACATGCTACGACATATAGTACATGTTACTACAGACAGTACATGATACCACAGATAGTACATGATACGACAGACAGTTCATGCTACTAAAGATAGTACATGCTACTACAGACAGTACATGCTACTACAGATAGTACAAGATACTACAGATAGTACATTGCTACCACAGATAGTACACGCTACTACAGAAAGTACATGATACCACGGATATGACATGATACTACAGATAGTACATGCTACTACATATAGTACATGTTACTACAGACAGTGCATGATACTACAGACAGTACATGATACTACAGATAGTACATGCTACTACAGATAGTACATGACCTTACAGATAGTACATGATACTACAGATAGTACATGCTACTACAGGTGGTACATGCTACTACAGATAGTACATGATACTACAGACAGTGCATGATACTACAGACAGTACATGATACTACAGATAGTACATGCTACTACAGATAGTACATGACCTTACAGATAGTACATGATACTACAGATAGTACATGCTACTACAGGTGGTACATGCTACTACAGATGGTACATGATACTACAGACAGTAAATGATACTACAGATAGTACATGCTACTACAGATAGTACATGACACTACAGTTAGTACATGATACTACAGATAGTACATGCTACTACAGGTGGAACATGCTACTACAGATAGTACATGATACTACAGACAGTACATGATACTACTGATAGTACATGCTACTACAGATAATAAATGCTACTACAGACAGTACATGCAACTTCAGACAGTTTACGCTATTACAAACAGTACAAGCTTTTACAGATAGTACACGATACTACAGGTATTACATGAAACTACAGGTAGTACATGCTACTACATATAGTACATGTTACTACAGACAGTACATGATACCACAGATAGTGCATGATACTACAGACAGTTCATGCTACTAAAGATAGTACATGCTACTACAGATAGTACAAGATACTACAGATAGTACATTGCTACCACAGATAGTACACGCTACTACACAAAGTACATGATACCACGGATATTACATGATACTACAGATAGTACATGCTACTACATATAGTACATGTTACTACAGACAGTACATGCTACTACATATAGTATATGATACTACAGACATCAAATGATACTACAGTTAGTACATGCTACCACATAAAGTACATGATACTACAGACAGTACATTATACTACAGATAGGACATGATACTACAGACACTACTTGATGCTACAGATCGTACATGCTAAAACAGATAGTACATGCTACTATAGACAGTACATGCTACTACAGACAGTAAATGTTATTACAGACAGTACAAGCTACTACAGATAGTACATGATACTACAGATAGTACATTATACTACAGACAGGACATGATACTACAGACAGTACATGCTACTACAGATAGTACATGCTACTACAGATAGTACATGATACTACAGATAGTACATGATACTACAGATGGTACATGATACTAGAGATAGTACATGCTACTACAGATAGTACATGATACTACAGATAGTACATGCTACTACAGATAGTACATGATACTACAGATAGTACGTGCTAGTACAGACAGTACATGCTACTACAGATAGTACATGCTACTACAGACAGTACATGATACTACAGATAGTAAATGCTACTACAGACAGTACATGCAACTACAGATAGTACATGCTACTACAGATAGTAAATGCAACTACAGACAGTACATGCGACTTCAGACAGTTTACGCTATTACAAACAGAACAAGCTTTTACAGATAGTACACGATACTACAGGTATTACATGAAACTACAGGTAGTACATGCTACTACATATAGTACATGTTACTACAGACAGTACATGATACCACAGATAGTACATGATACTACAGACAGTTCATGCTACTAAAGATAGTACATGCTACTACAGACAGTACAGGCTACTACAGATAGTACAAGATACTACAGATAGTACATTGCTACCACAGATAGTACGCGCTACTACAGAAAGTACATGATACCACGGATAGTACATGATACTACAGATAGGACATGATACTACAGATAGAACATGTTACTACAGATAGCACATAACACTACAGATAGTACATGCTACTACATATAGTACATGTTACTACAGACAGTACATGCTACTACATATAGTATATGATACTACATACAGTAAATGATACTACAGTTAGTACATGCTACCACATATAGTACATGATCCTACAGATAGTACATTATACTACAGATAGGACATGATACTACAGAAAGTACATGATACTACAGATAGTGCATGATACTACAGATAGTACATGATACTACAGATAGTACATGCTAGTACAGACAGTACATGCTACTACAGATAGTACATCCTACTACAGATAGTACATGACACTACAGACAGTACATGATACTACAGATAGTACATGCTACTACAGATAGTACATGCTACTACAGACAGTACATGCTACTACAGACAGTACATGCTATTACAGACAGTACATGCAACTACAGATAGTACATGATACTACAGAGAGTACATGCTATTACAGACAGTACATGCAACTAGAGATAGTACATGATACTACAGAGAGTACATGCTACCACATATAGTACATGATACTACAGAGAGTACATGCTACCACATGAAGTACATGATACTACAGATAGTACATTATACTACAGATAAGACATGATACTACATACACTACTTGATGCTACAGCTCGTACATGCTAAAACAGATAGTACATGCTACTATAGACAGTACATGCTACTACAGACGGTACATGTTATTACAGACAGTACAAGCTACTACAGATAGTACATGATACTACAGATAGTACATTATACTACAGACAGGACATGATACTACAGACAGTACATGCTACTACAGATAGTACATGCTACTACAGATAGTACATGCTACTACAGATAGTACATGATACTACAGATAGTAAATGCTACTACAGACAGTACATGCAACTACAGATAGTACATGATACTACAGAGAGTACATGCTACTACAGACAACACATGCTACCACAGACAGTACAAGCTACTACAGACAGTACATGATACTACAGACAGTACATGCTACTACAGATAGTACATGATACTACAGATAGTGCGAGCTACTACAGACAGTACATGCTGTTATAAGTACAAGTAAGTCAGCAGCTAACTTTGAATTTATCACAAGGTACATCGGCAAGAAAAGCTCCAGACTCCATCAATCATATCTACCAAGTAATATGCCATAACAGGAGAGGATCGAAGTCACCACTAATCTCAAGACAATGAGCTGGCAGCCAGGATCTTGACAGCCTTGTGTAACAACACCTCACCACTAAGCTCTAGAGATTACGCTGGCAAACAGGATCTTCTGCAGAGTTGTGTAACAGTTTCTCACCACTAAGCTCCAAGGAATAATCTGGCAAACAGCCTTGTGTAACAATAATCCGCCGCGACTTCAACATAATAAGATGTACTCCAGGGATCCTAAAAGAAAGTAATAAAAATACACAAATGTAGGGAAGGACGCGATGTAACACGGGACCTCAGGCTGTTCCCAAATTAACACACATGCGTCAGCACATACCACACACTAACTTTAGTATAAATACAGAGGCTTGACATACAGTCATCCTCTTTCCTCAACCGAACAGGTAGTACACGATACTACAGATAGTACACGATACTACAGACAGTAAATGATACTACAGAAAGTACATGCTATTACAGATAGTACATGACACTACAGATAGCACATGATACTATAGATAGTACATGCTACTACAGATAATAAATGCTACTACAGACAGTACATCCAACTTCAGACAGTTTACGCTATTACAAACAGTAAAAGCTTTTACAGATAGTACACGATACTACAGGTATTACATGAAACTACAGGTAGTACATGCTACGACATATAGTACATGTTACTACAGACAGTACATGATACCACAGATAGTACATGATACGACAGACAGTTCATGCTACTAAAGATAGTACATGCTACTACAGACAGTACATGCTACTACAGATAGTACAAGATACTACAGATAGTACATTGCTACCACAGATAGTACACGCTACTACAGAAAGTACATGATACCACGGATATGACATGATACTACAGATAGTACATGCTACTACATATAGTACATGTTACTACAGACAGTACATGCTACTACATATAGTATATGATACTACAGACAGTAAATGATACCACAGTTAGTACATGCTACCACATATAGTACATGATACTACAGACAGTACATTATACTACAGATAGGGCATGATACTACAGACACTACTTGATGCTACAGATCGTACATGCTAAAACAGATAGTACATGCTACTATAGACAGTACATGCTACTACAGACAGTACATGTTATTACAGACAGTACAAGCTACTACAGATAGTACATGATACTACAGATAGTACATTATACTACAGACAGGACATGATACTACAGACAGTACATGCTACTACAGATAGTACATGATACTACAGATAGTACATGATACTACAGATGGTACATGACACTACATATAGTACATGCTACTACAGATAGTACATGATACTACAGATAGTACATGCTACTACAGATAGTACATGATACTACAGATAGTACATGCTAGTACAGACAGTACATGCTACTACAGATAGTACATGCTACTACAGATAGTACATGATACTACAGATAGTAAATGCTACTACAGACAGTACATGCAACTACAGATAGTACATGCTACTACAGATAGTAAATGCTACTACAGACAGTACTCGCGACTTCAGACAGTTTACGCTATTACAAACAGAACAAGCTTTTACAGATAGTACACGATACTACAGGTATTACATGAAACTACAGGTAGTACATGCTACTACATATAGTACATGTTACTACAGACAGTACATGATACCACAGATAGTACACGATACTACAGACAGTTCATGCTACTAAAGATAGTATATGCTACTACAGACAGTACATGATACCACGGATAGTACATGATACTACAGATAGGACATGATACTACAGATAGAACATGTTACTACAGATAGCACATGACACTACAGATAGTACATGCTACTACATATAGTACATGTTACTACAGACAGTACATGCTACTACATATAGTATATGATACAACATACAGTAAATGATACTACAGTTAGTACATGCTACCACATATAGTACATGATACTACAGATAGTGCATTTTACTACAGATAAGACATGATACTACAGAAAGTACATGATACTACAGATAGTGCATGATACTACAGATAGTACATGATACTACAGATGGTACATGATACTACAGATAGTACATGCTACTACAGATAGTACATGATACTACAGATAGTACATGCTACTACAGATAGTACATGATACTACAGATAGTACATGCTAGTACAGACAGTACATGCTACTACAGATAGTACATCCTACTACAGATAGTACATGATACTACAGACAGTACATGATACGACAGATAGTACATGCTACTACAGATAGTACATGCTACTACAGACAGTACATGCTACTACAGACAGTACATGCTATTACAGACAGTACATGCAACTACAGATAGTACATGATACTACAGAGAGTACATGCTATTACAGACAGTACATGCAACTACAGATAGTACATGATACTACAGAGAGTACATGCTACTACAGATAGTACATGCTACTACAGATAGTACATGATACTACAGATAGTACATGATACTACAGATGGTACATGATACTACAGATAGTACATGCTACTACAGATAGTACATGATACTACAGATAGTACATGCTACTACATATAGTACATGTTACTACAGACAGTACATGCTACTACATATAGTATATGATACTACCGACAGTAAATGATACTACAGTTAGTACATGCTACCACATATAGTACATGATACTACAGACAGTACATTATACTACAGATAGGACATGATACTACAGACACTACTTGATGCTACAGATCGTACATGCTAAAACAGATAGTACGTGCTACTATAGACAGTACATGCTACTACAGACAGTACATGTTATTACAGTAAGTACAAGCTACTACAGACAGGACATGATACTACAGACAGTACATGCTACTACAGATAGTACATGCTACTACAGATAGTACATGATACTACAGATAGTACATGATACTACAGATAGGACATGATACAACAGAAAGTACTTGATACTACAGATAGTGCATGATACTACAGATAGTACATGATACTACAGATGGTACATGATACTACAGATAGTACATGCTACTACAGATATTAATGCTACTACAGACAGTACATGCGACTTCAGACAGTTTACGCTATTACAAACAGAACAAGGTTTTACAGATAGTACACGATACTACAGGTATTACATGAAACTACAGGTAGTACATGCTACTACATATAGTACATGTTACTACAGACAGTACATGATACCACATATAGTACATGATACTACAGACAGTTCATGCTACTAAAGATAGGACATGCTACTAGAGACAGTACATGCTACTACAGATAGTACAATATACTACAGATAGTACATTGCTACCACAGATAGTACACGCTACTACAGAAAGTACATGATACCACGGATAGTACATGACTACAGATAGGACATGATACTACAGATAGAACATGTTACTACAGATAGCACATGACACTACAGATAGTACATGCTACTACATATAGTACATGTTACTACAGACAGTACATGCTACTACATATAGTATATGATACTACATACAGTAAATGATACTACAGCCAGTACATGCTACCACATATAGTACATGACACTACAGACAGTACATGCTACTACAGATAGTAAATGATGCTACAGACAATACATGATACTACAGATAGTACATGTTACTACAGATAATACATGACACTACAGATAGTACATGATACTACAGATAGTACATGCTACTACAGGTGGTACATGCTACTACAGATAGTACATGATACTACAGACAGTACATGATACTACAGACAGTACATGATACTACAGATAGTACATGCTACTACAGATAGTACATGACCTTACAGATAGTACATAATACTACAGATAGTACATGCTACTACAGGTGGTACATGCTACTACAGATGGTACATGATACTACAGACAGTAAATGATACTACAGATAGTACATGCTACTACAGATAGTACATGACACTACAGATAGTACATGATACTACAGATAGTACATGCTACTACAGGTGGAACATGCTACTACAGATAGTACATGCTACTATAGACAGTACATGCTACTACAGACAGTAAATGTTATTACAGACAGTACAAGCTACTACAGATAGTACATGATACTACAGATAGTACATTATACTACAGACAGGACATGATACTACAGACAGTACATGCTACTACAGATAGTACATGCTACTACAGATAGTACATGATACTACAGATAGTACATGATACTACAGATGGTACATGATACTACAGATAGTACATGCTACTACAGATAGTACATGATACTACAGACAGTACATGCTACTACAGATAGTACATGATACTACAGATAGTACGTGCTAGTACAGACAGTACATGCTACTACAGATAGTACATGTTACTACAGACAGTACATGATACTACAGATAGTAAATGCTACTACAGACAGTACATGCAACTACAGATAGTACATGCTACTACAGATAGTAAATGCTACTACAGACAGTACATGCGACTTCAGACAGTTTACGCTATTACAAACAGAACAAGCTTTTACAGATAGTACATGATACTACAGGTATTACATGAAACTACAGGTAGTACATGCTACTACATATAGTACATAATACTACAGACAGTACATGATACCACAGATAGTACATGATACTACAGACAGTTCATGCTACTAAAGATAGTACATGCTACTACATACAGTACATGCTACTACAGATAGTACAAGATACTACAGATAGTACATTGCTACCACAGATAGTACGCGCTACTACAGAAAGAACATGATACCACGGATAGTACATGATACTACAGATAGGACATGATACTACAGATAGAACATGTTACTACAGATAGCACATGACACTACAGATAGTACATGCTACTACATATAGTACATGTTACTACAGACAGTACATGCTACTACATAGAGTATATGATACTACATACAGTAAATGATACTACAGTTAGTACATGCTACCACATATAGTACATGATACTACAGATAGTACATTATACTACAGATAGGACATGATACTACAGAAAGTACATGATACTACAGATAGTGCATGATACTACAGATAGTACATGATACTACAGATGGTACATGATACTAGAGATAGTACATGCTACTACAGATAGTACATGATACTACAGATAGTACATGCTACTACAGATAGTACATGATACTACAGATAGTACATGCTAGTACAGACAGTACATGCTACTACAGATAGTACATCCTACTACAGATAGTACATGACACTACAGACAGTACATGATACTACAGATAGTACATGCTACTACAGATAGTACATGCTACTACAGACAGTACATGCTACTACAGACAGTACATGCTATTACAGACAGTACATGCAACTACAGATAGTACATGATACTACAGAGAGTACATGCTATCACAAACAGTACATGCAACTACAGATAGTACATGATACTACAGAGAGTACATGCTACCACATATAGTACATGATACTACAGAGAGTACATGCTACCACATATAGTACATGATACTACAGATAGTACATTATACTACAGATAAGACATGATACTACATACACTACTTGATGCTACAGCTCGTACATGCTAAAACAGATAGTACATGCTACTATAGACAGTACATGCTACTACAGACGGTACATGTTATTACAGACAGTACAAGCTACTACAGATAGTACATGATACTACAGATAGTACATTATACTACAGACAGGACATGATACTACAGACAGTACATGCTACTACAGATATTACATGCTACTACAGATAGTACATGATACTACAGATAGTACATGATACTACAGATGGTACATGATACTACAGATAGTATATGCTACTATAGATAGTACATGATACTACAGATAGTACATGCTACTACAGATAGTACATGATACTACAGATAGTACATGCTAGTACAGACAGTACATGCTACTACAGATAGTACATGCTACTACAGATAGTACATGATACTACAGATAGTAAATGCTACTACAGACAGTACATGCAACTACAGATAGTACATGATACTACAGAGAGTACATGCTACTACAGACAACACATGCTACCACAGGCAGTACAAGCTACTACAGACAGTACATGATACTACAGACAGTACATGCTACTACAGATAGTACATGATACTACAGATAGTGCGAGCTACTACAGACAGTACATGCTGTTATAAGTACAAGTAAGTCAGCAGCTAACTTTGAATTTATCACAAGGTACATCGGCAAGAAAAGCTCCAGACTCCATCAATCATATCTACCAAGTAATATGCCATAACAGGAGAGGATCGAAGTCACCACTAATCTCAAGACAATGAGCTGGCAGCCAGGATCTTGACAGCCTTGTGTAACAACACCTCACCACTAAGCTCTAGATATTACGCTGGCAAACAGGATCTTCTGCAGAGTTGTGTGACAGTTTCTCACCACTAAGCTCCAAGGAATAATCTGGCAAACAGCCTTGTGTAACAATAATCCGCCGCGACTTCAACATAATAAGATGTACTCCAGGGATCCTAAAAGAAAGTAATAAAAATACACAAATGTAGTGAAGGACGCGATGTAACACGGGACCTCAGGCTGTTCCCAAACTAGCACACATGCGTCAGCACATACCACACACCAACTTTAGTATAAATACAGAGGCTTGACATACAGTCATCCTCTTTCCTCAACCGAACAGGTAGTACACGATACTACAGATAGTACACGATACTACAGACAGTAAATGATACTACAGAAAGTACATGCTACTACAGATAGTACATGACACTACAGATAGCACATGATACTACAGATAGTACATGCTACTACAGATAATAAATGCTACTACAGACAGTTCATCCAACTTCAGACAGTTTACGCTATTACAAACAGTACGAGCTTTTACAGATAGTACACGATACTACAGGTATTACATGAAACTACAGGTAGTACATGCTACTACATATAGTACATGTTACTACAGACAGTACATGATACCACAGATAGTACATGATACTACAGACAGTTCATGCTACTAAAGATAGTACATGCTACTACAGACAGTACATGCTACTACAGATAGTACAAGATACTACAGATAGTACATTGCTACCACAGATAGTACACGCTACTACAGAAAGTACATGATACCACGGATATGACATGATACTACAGATAGTACATGCTACTACATATAGTACATGTTACTACAGACAGTACATGCTACTACATATAGTATATGATACTAAAGACAGTAAACGATACTACAGTTAGTACATGCTACCACATATAGTACATGATACTACAGACAGTACATTATACTACAGATAGGGCATGATACTACAGACACTACTTGATGCTACAGATCGTACATGCTAAAACAGACAGTACATGCTACTATAGACAGTACATGCTACTACAGACAGTACATGTTATTACAGACAGTACAAGCTACTACAGATAGTACATGATACTACAGATAGTACATTATACTACAGACAGGACATGATACTACAGACAGTACATGCTACTACAGATAGTACATGCTACTACAGATAGTACATGATACTACAGATAGTACATGATACTACAGATGGTACATGATACTACAGATAGTACATGATACTACAGATGGTACATGATACTACAGATAGTACATGCTACTACAGATAGTACATGATACTACAGATAGTACATGCTACTACAGATAGTACATGATACTACAGATAGTACATGCTAGTACAGACAGTACAAGCTACTACAGATAGTACATGCTACTACAGATAGTACATGATACTACAGATAGTAAATGCTACTACAGACAGTACATGCAACTACAGATAGTACATGCTACTCCAGATAGTAAATGCTACTACAGACAGTACTCGCGACATCAGACAGTTTACGCTATTACAAACAGAACAAGCTTTTACAGATAGTACACGATACTACAGGTATTACATGAAACTACAGGTAGTACATGCTACTACATATAGTACATGTTACTACAGACAGTACATGATACCACAGATAGTACATGATACTACAGACAGTTCATGCTACTAAATATAGTATATGCTACTACAGACAGTACATGCTACTACAGAAAGTACATGATACCACGGATAGTACATGATACTACAGATAGGACATGATACTACAGATAGAACATGTTACTACAGATAGCACATGACACTACAGATAGTACATGCTACTACATATAGTACATGTTACTACAGACAGTACATGCTACTACATATAGTATATGATACAACATACAGTAAATGAAACTACAGTTAGTACATGCTACCACATATAGTACATGATACTACAGATAGTGCATTATACTACAGATAGGACATGATACTACAGAAAGTACATGATACTACAGATAGTGCATGATACTACAGATAGTACATGATACTACAGATGGTACATGATACTACAGATAGTACATGCTACTACAGATAGTACATGATACTACAGATAGTACATGCTACTACAGATAGTACATGATACTACAGATAGTACATGCTAGTACAGACAGTACATGCTACTACAGATAGTACATCCTACTACAGATAGTACATGATACTACAGACAGTACATGATACGACAGATAGTACATGCTACTACAGATAGTACATGCTACTACAGACAGTACATGCTACTACAGACAGTACATGCTATTACAGACAGTACATGCAACTACAGATAGTACCTGATACTACAGCTCGTACATGCTATTACAGACAGTACATGCAACTACAGATAGTACATGATACTACAGAGAGTACATGCTACCACATATAGTACATGATACTACAGATAGTACATTATACTACAGATAAGACACGATACTACATACACTACTTGATGCTACAGCTCGTACATGCTAAAACAGATAGTAGATGCTACTATAGACAGTACATGCTACTACAGACAGTACATGTTATTACAGACAGTACAAGCTACTACAGATAGTACATGATACTACAGATAGTACATTTTACTACAGACAGGACATGATACTACAGACAGTACATGCTACTACAGATAGTACATGCTACTACAGATAGTACATGATACTACAGATAGTACATGCTAGTACAGACAGTACATGCTACTACAGATAGTACATCCTACTACAGATAGTACATGATACTACAGACAGTACATGATACGACAGATAGTACATGCTACTACAGATAGTACATGCTACTACAGACAGTACATGCTACTACAGACAGTACATGCTATTACAGACAGTACATGCAACTACAGATAGTACATGATACTACAGCTCGTACATGCTATTACAGACAGTACATGCGACTACAGATAGTACATGATACTACAGATAGTACATGCTAGTACAGACAGTACATGATACTACAGATAGTACATGCTACTACAGATAGTACATGATACTACAGATAGTACATGCTACTACATATAGTACATGTTACTACAGACAGTACATGCTACTACATATAGTATATGATACTACAGACAGTAAATGATACTACAGTTAGTACATGCTACCACATATAGTACATGATACTACAGACAGTACATTATACTACAGATAGGACATGATACTACAGACACTACTTGATGCTACAGATCGTACATGCTAAAACAGATAGTACATGCTACTATAGACAGTACATGCTACTACAGACAGTACATGTTATTACAGACAGTACAAGCTACTACAGATAGTACATGATACTACAGATAGTACATTATACTACAGACAGGACATGATACTACAGACAGTACATGCTACTACAGATAGTACATGCTACTACAGATACTACATGATACTACAGATAGTACATGATACTACAGATGGTACATGATACTACAGATAGTACATGCTACTACAGATAGTACATCATACTACAGATAGTACATGCTACTACAGATAGTACATGATACTACAGATAGTAAATGCTACTACAGACAGTACATGCGACTTCAGACAGTTTACGCTATTACAAACAGAACAAGCGTTTACAGATAGTACACGATACTACAGGTATTACATGAAACTACAGGTAGTACATGCTACTACATATAGTACATGTTACTACAGACAGTTCATGCTACTAAAGATAGTACATGCTACTACAGACAGTACATGCTACTACAGATAGTACAATATACTACAGATAGTACATTGCTACAACAGATAGTACACGCTACTACAGAAAGTACATGATACCACGGATAGTACATGATACTACAGATAGGACATGACACTACAGATAGTACATGCTACTACATATAGTACATGTTACTACAGACAGTACATGCTACTACATATAGTATATGATACTACATACAGTAAATTATACTACAGTTAGTACATGCTACCACATATAGTACATGATACTACAGATAGTGCATGATACTACAGATAGTACATGATACTACAGATGGTACATGATACTACAGATAGTACATGATACTAAAGATAGTACATGATACTACAGATAGTACATGCTACTACAGATAGTACATGATACTACAGATAGTACATGCTAGTACAGACAGTACATGCTACTACAGATAGTACATCCTACTACAGATAGTACATGATACTACAGATAGTATATGATACTACGGATAGTACATGATACTACATGCACTACATGATGAGACATATAGCACATATTAATACAGATAGTACATGCTATTATAGACAGTACATGCTACTACAGAGAGTACATGTTATTACAGACAGTACAAGCTACTACAGATAGTACATGATACTACAGACAGTACATGATACTACAGACAGTAAATGATACTACAGACAGTACATGATACTACAGATAGTACATGATACGGCAGATAGTACACGACACTACAGAAAGTACATTATACTACAGATAGTACATGATACTACAGATAGTACATGATACTACAAATAGTACATGATACTACAGACAGTACATACTACTACAGATAGTAAATGCGACCACATATAGGACATGACACTACAGACAGTACATGCTACTACAGATAGTAAATGATACTACAGACAGTACATGATACTACAGAGAGTTCATGTTACTACAGATAGTACATGCTACTACAGACAGTACATGCTACTACAGATAGTACTTGCTACTACAGATAGTACATGCTACTACAGATAGTACATGACACTACAGATAGTACATGATACTACAGATAGTACATGCTACTACAGGTGGTACATGCTACTACAGATAGTACATGATACTACAGACAGTACAGGATACTACAGACAGTGCATGATCCTACAGATAGTACATGCCACTACAGATAGTACATGACACTACAGATAGTACATGATACTACAGAAAGTACATGCTACTACAGGTGGTACATGCTACTACAGATAGTACATGATACTACAGACAGTAAATGATACTACAGATAGTACATGCTACTACAGATAGTACATGACACTACAGATAGTACATGATACTACAGATAGTACATGCTACTACAGGTGGTACATGCTACTACAGATAGTACATGATACTACAGACAGTACATGACACTACTGATAGTACATGCTACTACAGATAATAAATGCTACTACAGACAGTACATGCAACTTCAGACAGTTTACGCTATTACAAACAGTACAAGCTTTTACAGATAGTACACGATACTACAGGTATTACATGAAATTACAGGTAGTACATGCTACTACATATAGTACATGTTACTACAGACAGTACATGATACCACAGATAGTACATGATACTACAGACAGTTCATGCTACTAAAGATAGTACATGCTACTACAGACAGTACATGCTACTACAGATAGTACAAGATACTACAGATAGTACATTGCTACCACAGATAGTACACGCTACTACAGAAAGTACATGATACCACGGATATTACATGATACTACAGATAGAACATGCTACTACATATAGTACATGTTACTACAGACAGTACATGCTACTACATGAAGTATATGATACTACATACAGTAAATGATACTACAGTTAGTACATGCTACCACATATAGTACATGATACTACAGATAGTACATTATACTACAGATAGGACATGATACTACAAACACTACTTGATGCTACAGATCGTACATGCTAAAACAGATAGTACATGCTACTATAGACAGTACATGCTACTACAGACAGTACATGTTATTACAGACAGTACCAGCTACTACAGATAGTACATGATACTACAGATAGTACATGCTAGTACAGACAGTACATGCTATTTCAGATAGTACATCCTACTACAGATAGTACATGATACTACAGACAGTACATGATACGACAGATAGTACATGCTACTACAGATAGTACATGCTACTACAGACAGTACATGCTACTACAGACAGTACATGCTATTACAGACAGTACATGCAACTACAGATAGTTCATGATACTACAGAGAGTACATGCTATTACAGACAGTACATGCAACTACAGATAGTACATGATACTACAGAGAGTACATGCTACCACATATAGTACATGATACTACAGATAGTACATTATACTACAGATAAGACACGATACTACATACACTACTTGATGCTACAGCTCGTACATGCTAAAACAGATAGCACATGCTACTATAGACAGTACATGCTACTACAGACAGTACATGTTATTACAGACAGTACAAGCTACTACAGATAGTACATGATACTACAGATAGTACATTTTACTACAGACAGGACATGACACTACAGACAGTACATGCTACTACAGATAGTACATGCTACTACAGATAGTACGCGCTACTACAGAAAGTACATGATACCACGGATAGTATATGATACTACAGATAGGACATGATACTACAGATAGAACATGTTACTACAGATAGCACATGACACTACAGATAGTACATGCTACTACATATAGTACATGTTACTACAGACAGTACATGCTACTACATATAGTATATGATACTACATACAGTAAATGAGACTACAGTTAGTACATGCTACCACATATAGTACGTGATACTACAGATAGTACATTATACTACAGATAGGACATGATACTACAGAAAGTACATGATACTACAGATAGTGCATGATACTACAGATAGTACATGATACTACAGATAGTACATGCTAGTACAGACAGTACATGCTACTACAGATAGTACATCCTACTACAGATAGTACATGACACTACAGACAGTACATGATACTACAGATAGTACATGCTACTACAGATAGTACATGCTACTACAGACAGTACATGCTACTACAGACAGTACATGCTAATACAGACAGTACATGCAACTACAGATAGTACATGATACTACAGAGAGTACATGCTATTACAGACAGTACAAGCGACTACAGATGGTACATGATACTACAGAGAATACATGCTACCACATATAGTACATGCTACTACAGAGAGTACATGCTACCACATGAAGTACATGATACTACAGATAGTACATTATACTACAGATAAGACATGATACTACATACACTACTTGATGCTACAGCTCGTACATGCTAAAACAGATAGTACATGCTACTATAGACAGTACATGCTACTACAGACGGTACATGTTATTACAGACAGTACAAGCTACTACAGATAGTACATGATACTACAGATAGTACATTATACTACAGACAGGACATGATACTACAGACAGTACATGCTACTACAGATAGTACATGCTACTACAGATAGTACATGCTACTACAGATAGTACATGATACTACAGATAGTACATGATACTACAGATGGTACATGATACTACAGATAGTATATGCTACTACAGATAGTACATGATACTACAGATAGTACATGCTACTACAGATAGTACATGATACTACAGATAGTACATGCTAGTACAGACAGTACATGCTACTACAGATAGTACATGCTACTACAGATAGTACATGATACTACAGATAGTAAATGCTACTACAGACAGTACATGCAACTACAGATAGTACATGATACTACAGAGAGTACATGCTACTACAGACAACACATGCTACCACAGACAGTACAAGCTACTACAGACAGTACATGATACTACAGACAGTACATGCTACTACAGATAGTACATGATACTACAGATAGTGCGAGCTACTACAGACAGTACATGCTGTTATAAGTACAAGTAAGTCAGCAGCTAACTTTGAATTTATCACAAGGTACATCGGCAAGAAAAGCTCCAGACTCCATCAATCATATCTACCAAGTAATATGCCATAACAGGAGAGGATCGGAGTCACCACTAATCTCAAGACAATGAGCTGGCAGCCAGGATCTTGACAGCCTTGTGTAACAACACCTCACCACTAAGCTCTAGAGATTACGCTGGCAAACATGATCTTCTGCAGAGTTGTGTAACAGTTTCTCACCACTAAGCTCCAAGGAATAATCTGGCAAACAACCTTGTGTAACAATAATCCGCCGCGACTTCAACATAATAAGATGTACTCTAGGGATCCTAAAAGAAAGTAATAAAAATACACAAATGTAGTGAAGGACGCGATGTAACACGGGACCTCAGGCTGTTCCCAAATTAGCACACATGCGTCAGCACATACCACACACTAACTTTAGTATAAATACAGAGGCTTGACATACAGTCATCCTCTTTCCTCAACCGAACAGGTAGTACACGATACTACAGATAGTACACGATACTACAGACAGTAAATGATACTACAGAAAGTACATGCTACTACAGATAGTACATGACACTACAGAAAGCACATGATACTACAGATAGTACATGCTACTACAGATAATAAATGCTATTACAGACAGTACATCCAACTTCAGACAGTTTACGCTATTACAAACAGTACAAGCTTTTACAGATAGTACACGATACTACAGGTATTACATGAAACTACAGGTAGTACATGCTACTACATATAGTACATGTTACTACAGACAGTACATGATACCACAGATAGTACATGATACTACAGACAGTTCATGCTACTAAAGATAGTACATGCTACTACAGACAGTACATGCTACTACAGATAGTACAAGATACTACAGATAGTTACTGCTACTAAAGATAGTACATGCTACTACAGACAGTACATGCTACTACAGATAGTACAAGATACTACAGATAGTACATTGCTACCACAGATAGTACACGCTACTACAGAAAGTACATGATACCACGGATATTACATGATACTACAGATAGTACATGCTACTACATATAGTACATGTTACTACAGACAGTACATGCTACTACATGAAGTATATGATACTACAGACAGTAAATGATACTACATATAGTACATGCTACCACATATAGTACATGATACTACAGATAGTACATTATACTACAGATAGGACATGATACTACAAACACTACTTGATGCTACAGATCGTACATGCTGAAACAGATAGTACATGCTACTATAGACAGTACATGCTACTACAGACAGTACATGTTATTACAGACAGTACCAGCTACTACAGATAGTACATGATACTACAGATAGTACATTATACTACAGACAGGACATGATACTACAGACAGTACATGCTACTACAGATAGTACATGCTACTACAGATAGTACACGACACTACAGAAAGTACATTATACTACAGATAGTACATGATACTACAGATAGTACATGATACTACAAATAGTACATGATACTACAGACAGTACATACTACTACAGATAGTAAATGCGACCACATATAGGACATGACACTACAGACAGTACATGCTACTACAGATAGTAAATGATACTACAGACAGTACATGATACTACAGAGAGTTCATGTTACTACAGATAGTACATGCTACTACAGACAGTACATGCTACTACAGATAGTACTTGCTACTACAGATAGTACATGCTACTACAGATAGTACATGACACTACAGATAGTACATGATACTACAGATAGTACATGCTACTACAGGTGGTACATGCTACTACAGATAGTACATGATACTACAGACAGTACAGGATACTACAGACAGTGCATGATCCTACAGATAGCACATGCCACTACAGATAGTACATGACACTACAGATAGTACATGATACTACAGAAAGTACATGCTACTACAGGTGGTACATGCTACTACAGATAGTACATGATACTACAGACAGTAAATGATACTACAGATAGTACATGCTACTACAGATAGTACATGACACTACAGATAGTACATGATACTACAGATAGTACATGCTACTACAGGTGGTACATGCTACTACAGATAGTACATGATACTACAGACAGTACATGACACTACTGATAGTACATGCTACTACAGATAATAAATGCTACTACAGACAGTACATGCAACTTCAGACAGTTTACGCTATTACAAACAGTACAAGCTTTTACAGATAGTACACGATACTACAGGTATTACATGAAATTACAGGTAGTACATGCTACTACATATAGTACATGTTACTACAGACAGTACATGATACCACAGATAGTACATGATACTACAGACAGTTCATGCTACTAAAGATAGTACATGCTACTACAGACAGTACATGCTACTACAGATAGTACAAGATACTACAGATAGTACATTGCTACCACAGATAGTACACGCTACTACAGAAAGTACATGATACCACGGATATTACATGATACTACAGATAGAACATGCTACTACATATAGTACATGTTACTACAGACAGTACATGCTACTACATGAAGTATATGATACTACAGACAGTAAATGATACTACAGTTAGTACATGCTACCACATATAGTACATGATACTACAGATAGTACATTATACTACAGACAGTACATGCTACTACAGATAGTACTTGCTACTACAGATAGTACATGCTACTACAGATAGTACATGATACTACAGATAGTACATGCTACTACAGATAGTACATGATACTACAGATAGTACATGCTAGTACAGACAGTACATGCTACTACAGATAGTACATGCTACTACATATAGTACATGATACTACAGATAGTAAATGCTACTACAGACAGTACATGCAACTACAGATAGTACATGCTACTCCAGATAGTAAATGCTACTACAGACAGTACTCGCGACTTCAGACAGTTTACGCTATTACAAACAGAACAAGCTTTTACAGAAAGTACACGATACTACGGGTATTACATGAAACTACAGGTAGTACATGCTACTACATATAGTACATGTTACTACAGACAGTACATGATACCACAGATAGTACATGATACTACAGACAGTTCATGCTACTAAATATAGTATATGCTACTACAGACAGTACATGCTACTACAGAAAGTACATGATACCACGGATAGTACATGATACTACAGATAGGACATGATACTACAGATAGAACATGTTACTACAGATAGCACATGACACTACAGATAGTACATGCTACTACATATAGTACATGTTACTACAGACAGTACATGCTACTACATATAGTATATGATACAACATACAGTAAATGATACTACAGTTAGTACATGCTACCACATATAGTACATGATACTACAGATAGTGCATTATACTACAGATAGGACATGATACTACAGAAAGTACATGATACTACAGATAGTGCATGATACTACAGATAGTACATGATACTACAGATGGTACATGATACTACAGATAGTACATGCTACTACAGATAGTACATGATACTACAGATAGTACATGCTACTACAGATAGTACATGATACTACAGATAGTACATGCTAGTACAGACAGTACATGCTACTACAGATAGTACATCCTACTACAGATAGTACATGATACTACAGACAGTACATGATACGACAGATAGTACATGCTACTACAGATAGTACATGCTACTACAGACAGTACATGCTACTACAGACAGTACATGCTATTACAGACAGTACATGCAACTACAGATAGTACATGATACTACAGCTCGTACATGCTATTACAGACAGTACATGCAACTACAGATAGTACATGATACTACAGAGAGTACATGCTACCACATATAGTACATGATACTACAGATAGTACATTATACTACATATAAGACACGATACTACATACACTACTTGATGCTACAGCTCGTACATGCTAAAACAGATAGTACATGCTACTATAGACAGTACATGCTACTACAGACAGTACATGTTATTACAGACAGTACAAGCTACTACAGATAGTACATGATACTACAGATAGTACATTTTACTACAGACAGGACATGATACTACAGACAGTACATGCTACTACAGATAGTACATGCTACTACAGATAGTACATGATACTACAGATAGTACATGATACTACAGATGGTACATGATACTACAGATAGTACATGCTACTACAGATAGTACATGATACTACAGATAGTACATGCTACTACATATAGTACATGTTACTACAGACAGTACATGCTACTACATATAGTATATGATACTACAGACAGTAAATGATACTACAGTTAGTACATGCTACCACATATAGTACATGATACTACAGACAGTACATTATACTACAGATAGGACATGATACTACAGACACTACTTGATGCTACAGATCGTACATGCTAAAACAGATAGTACATGCTACTATAGACAGTACATGCTACTACAGACAGTACATGTTATTACAGACAGTACAAGCTACTACAGATAGTACATGATACTACAGATAGTACATTATACTACAGACAGGACATGATACTACAGACAGTACATGCTACTACAGATAGTACATGCTACTACAGATACTACATGATACTACAGATAGTACATGATACTACAGATGGTACATGATACTACAGATAGTACATGCTACTACAGATAGTACATCATACTACAGATAGTACATGCTACTACAGATAGTACATGATACTACAGATAGTAAATGCTACTACAGACAGTACATGCGACTTCAGACAGTTTACGCTATTACAAACAGAACAAGCGTTTACAGATAGTACACGATACTACAGGTATTACATGAAACTACAGGTAGTACATGCTACTACATATAGTACATGTTACTACAGACAGTTCATGCTACTAAAGATAGTACATGCTACTACAGACAGTACATGCTACTACAGATAGTACAATATACTACAGATAGTACATTGCTACAACAGATAGTACACGCTACTACAGAAAGTACATGATACCACGGATAGTACATGATACTACAGATAGGACATGACACTACAGATAGTACATGCTACTACATATAGTACATGTTACTACAGACAGTACATGCTACTACATATAGTATATGATACTACAAACAGTAAATGATACTACAGTTAGTACATGCTACCACATATAGTACATGATACTACAGATAGTGCATGATACTACAGATAGTACATGATACTACAGATGGTACATGATACTACAGATAGTACATGATACTAAAGAAAGTACATGATACTACAGATAGTACATGCTACTACAGATAGTACATGATACTACAGATAGTACATGCTAGTACAGACAGTACATGCTACTACAGATAGTACATCCTACTACAGATAGTACATGATACTACAGATAGTATATGATACTACGGATAGTACATGATACTACATGCACTACATGATGAGACATATAGCACATATTAATACAGATAGTACATGCTATTATAGACAGTACATGCTACTACAGAGAGTACATGTTATTACAGACAGTACAAGCTACTACAGATAGTACATGATACTACAGACAGTACATGATACTACAGACAGTAAATGATACTACAGACAGTACATGATACTACAGATAGTACATGATACGGCAGATAGTACACGACACTACAGAAAGTACATTATACTACAGATAGTACATGATACTACAGATAGTACATGATACTACAAATAGTACATGATACTACAGACAGTACATACTACTACAGATAGTAAATGCGACCACATATAGGACATGACACTACAGACAGTACATGCTACTACAGATAGTAAATGATACTACAGACAGTACATGATACTACAGAGAGTTCATGTTACTACAGATAGTACATGCTACTACAGACAGTACATGCTACTACAGATAGTACTTGCTACTACAGATAGTACATGCTACTACAGATAGTACATGACACTACAGATAGTACATGATACTACAGATAGTACATGCTACTACAGGTGGTACATGCTACTACAGATAGTACATGATACTACAGACAGTACAGGATACTACAGACAGTGCATGATCCTACAGATAGTACATGCCACTACAGATAGTACATGACACTACAGATAGTACATGATACTACAGAAAGTACATGCTACTACAGGTGGTACATGCTACTACAGATAGTACATGATACTACAGACAGTAAATGATACTACAGATAGTACATGCTACTACAGATAGTACATGACACTACAGATAGTACATGATACTACAGATAGTACATGCTACTACAGGTGGTACATGCTACTACAGATAGTACATGATACTACAGACAGTACATGACACTACTGATAGTACATACTACTACAGATAATAAATGCTACTACAGACAGTACATGCAACTTCAGACAGTTTACGCTATTACAAACAGTACAAGCTTTTACAGATAGTACACGATACTACAGGTATTACATGAAATTACAGGTAGTACATGCTACTACATATAGTACATGTTACTACAGACAGTACATGATACCACAGATAGTACATGATACTACAGACAGTTCATGCTACTAAAGATAGTACATGCTACTACAGACAGTACATGCTACTACAGATAGTACAAGATACTACAGATAGTACATTGCTACCACAGATAGTACACGCTACTACAGAAAGTACATGATACCACGGATATTACATGATACTACAGATAGAACATGCTACTACATATAGTACATGTTACTACAGACAGTACATGCTACTACATGAAGTATATGATACTACAGACAGTAAATGAAACTACAGTTAGTACATGCTACCACATATAGTACATGATACTACAGATAGTACATTATACTACAGATAGGACATGATACTACAAACACTACTTGATGCTACAGATCGTACATGCTAAAACAGATAGTACATGCTACTATAGACAGTACATGCTACTACAGACAGTACATGTTATTACAGACAGTACCAGCTACTACAGATAGTACATGATACTACAGATAGTACATGCTAGTACAGACAGTACATGCTATTACAGATAGTACATCCTACTACAGATAGTACATGATACTACAGACAGTACATGATACGACAGATAGTACATGCTACTACAGATAGTACATGCTACTACAGACAGTACATGCTACTACAGACAGTACATGCTATTACAGACAGTACATGCAACTACAGATAGTTCATGATACTACAGAGAGTACATGCTATTACAGACAGTACATGCAACTACAGATAGTACATGATACTACAGAGAGTACATGCTACCACATATAGTACATGATACTACAGATAGTACATTATACTACAGATAAGACACGATACTACATACACTACTTGATGCTACAGCTCGTACATGCTAAAACAGATAGCACATGCTACTATAGACAGTACATGCTACTACAGACAGTACATGTTATTACAGACAGTACAAGCTACTACAGATAGTACATGATACTACAGATAGTACATTTTACTACAGACAGGACATGATACTACAGACAGTACATGCTACTACAGATAGTACATGCTACTACAGATAGTACGCGCTACTACAGAAAGTACATGATACCACGGATAGTACATGATACTACAGATAGGACATGATACTACAGATAGAACATGTTACTACAGATAGCACATGACACTACAGATAGTACATGCTACTACATATAGTACATGTTACTACAGACAGTACATGCTACTACATATAGTATATGATACAACATACAGTAAATGATACTACAGTTAGTACATGCTACCACATATAGTACATGATACTACAGATAGTGCATTATACTACAGATAGGACATGATACTACAGAAAGTACATGATACTACAGATAGTGCATGATACTACAGATAGTACATGATACTACAGATGGTACATGATACTACAGATAGTACATGCTACTACAGATAGTACATGATACTACAGATAGTACATGCTACTACAGATAGTACATGATACTACAGATAGTACATGCTAGTACAGACAGTACATGCTACTACAGATAGTACATCCTACTACAGATAGTACATGATACTACAGACAGTACATGATACGACAGATAGTACATGCTACTACAGATAGTACATGCTACTACAGACAGTACATGCTACTACAGACAGTACATGCTATTACAGACAGTACATGCAACTACAGATAGTACATGATACTACAGCTCGTACATGCTATTACAGACAGTACATGCAACTACAGATAGTACATGATACTACAGAGAGTACATGCTACCACATATAGTACATGATACTACAGATAGTACATTATACTACATATAAGACACGATACTACATACACTACTTGATGCTACAGCTCGTACATGCTAAAACAGATAGTACATGCTACTATAGACAGTACATGCTACTACAGACAGTACATGTTATTACAGACAGTACAAGCTACTACAGATAGTACATGATACTACAGATAGTACATTTTACTACAGACAGGACATGATACTACAGACAGTACATGCTACTACAGATAGTACATGCTACTACAGATAGTACATGATACTACAGATAGTACATGATACTACAGATGGTACATGATACTACAGATAGTACATGCTACTACAGATAGTACATGATACTACAGATAGTACATGCTACTACATATAGTACATGTTACTACAGACAGTACATGCTACTACATATAGTATATGATACTACAGACAGTAAAAGATACTACAGTTAGTACATGCTACCACATATAGTACATGATACTACAGACAGTACATTATACTACAGATAGGACATGATACTACAGACACTACTTGATGCTACAGATCGTACATGCTAAAACAGATAGTACATGCTACTATAGACAGTACATGCTACTACAGACAGTACATGTTATTACAGACAGTACAAGCTACTACAGATAGTACATGATACTACAGATAGTACATTATACTACAGACAGGACATGATACTACAGACAGTACATGCTACTACAGATAGTACATGCTACTACAGATACTACATGATACTACAGATAGTACATGATACTACAGATGGTACATGATACTACAGATAGTACATGCTACTACAGATAGTACATCATACTACAGATAGTACATGCTACTACAGATAGTACATGATACTACAGATAGTAAATGCTACTACAGACAGTACATGCGACTTCAGACAGTTTACGCTATTACAAACAGAACAAGCGTTTACAGATAGTACACGATACTACAGGTATTACATGAAACTACAGGTAGTACATGCTACTACATATAGTACATGTTACTACAGACAGTTCATGCTACTAAAGATAGTACATGCTACTACAGACAGTACATGCTACTACAGATAGTACAATATACTACAGATAGTACATTGCTACAACAGATAGTACACGCTACTACAGAAAGTACATGATACCACGGATAGTACATGATACTACAGATAGGACATGACACTACAGATAGTACATGCTACTACATATAGTACATGTTACTACAGACAGTACATGCTACTACATATAGTATATGATACTACATACAGTAAATGATACTACAGTTACTACATGCTACCACATATAGTACATGATACTACAGATAGTGCATGATACTACAGATAGTACATGATACTACAGATGGTACATGATACTACAGATAGTACATGATACTAAAGATAGTACATGATACTACAGATAGTACATGCTACTACAGATAGTACATGATACTACAGATAGTACATGCTAGTACAGACAGTACATGCTACTACAGATAGTACATCCTACTACAGATAGTACATGATACTACAGATAGTATATGATACTACAGATAGTACATGATACTACATGCACTACATGATGAGACATATAGCACATATTAATACAGATAGTACATGCTATTATAGACAGTACATGCTACTACAGAGAGTACATGTTATTACAGACAGTACAAGCTACTACAGATAGTACATGATACTACAGACAGTACATGATACTACAGACAGTAAATGATACTACAGACAGTACATGATACTACAGATAGTACATGATACGGCAGATAGTACACGACACTACAGAAAGTACATTATACTACAGATAGTACATGATACTACAGATAGTACATGATACTACAAATAGTACATGCTACTACAGACAGTACATGCTATTACAGACAGTACATGCAACTACAGATAGTTCATGATACTACAGAGAGTACATGCTATTACAGACAGTACATGCAACTACAGATAGTACATGATACTACAGAGAGTACATGCTACCACATATAGTACATGATACTACAGATAGTACATTATACTACAGATAAGACACGATACTACATACACTACTTGATGCTACAGCTCGTACATGCTAAAACAGATAGCACATGCTACTATAGACAGTACATGCTACTACAGACAGTACATGTTATTACAGACAGTACAAGCTACTACAGATAGTACATGATACTACAGATAGTACATTTTACTACAGACAGGACATGACACTACAGACAGTACATGCTACTACAGATAGTACATGCTACTACAGATAGTACGCGCTACTACAGAAAGTACATGATACCACGGATAGTATATGATACTACAGATAGGACATGATACTACAGATAGAACATGTTACTACAGATAGCACATGACACTACAGATAGTACATGCTACTACATATAGTACATGTTACTACAGACAGTACATGCTACTACATATAGTATATGATACTACATACAGTAAATGAGACTACAGTTAGTACATGCTACCACATATAGTACGTGATACTACAGATAGTACATTATACTACAGATAGGACATGATACTACAGAAAGTACATGATACTACAGATAGTGCATGATACTACAGATAGTACATGATACTACAGATAGTACATGCTAGTACAGACAGTACATGCTACTACAGATAGTACATCCTACTACAGATAGTACATGACACTACAGACAGTACATGATACTACAGATAGTACATGCTACTACAGATAGTACATGCTACTACAGACAGTACATGCTACTACAGACAGTACATGCTATTACAGACAGTACATGCAACTACAGATAGTACATGATACTACAGAGAGTACATGCTATTACAGACAGTACAAGCGACTACAGATAGTACATGATACTACAGAGAATACATGCTACCACATATAGTACATGCTACTACAGAGAGTACATGCTACCACATGAAGTACATGATACTACAGATAGTACATTATACTACAGATAAGACATGATACTACATACACTACTTGATGCTACAGCTCGTACATGCTAAAACAGATAGTACATGCTACTATAGACAGTACATGCTACTACAGACGGTACATGTTATTACAGACAGTACAAGCTACTACAGATAGTACATGATACTACAGATAGTACATTATACTACAGACAGGACATGATACTACAGACAGTACATGCTACTACAGATAGTACATGCTACTACAGATAGTACATGCTACTACAGATAGTACATGATACTACAGATAGTACATGATACTACAGATGGTACATGATACTACAGATAGTATATGCTACTACAGATAGTACATGATACTACAGATAGTACATGCTACTACAGATAGTACATGATACTACAGATAGTACATGCTAGTACAGACAGTACATGCTACTACAGATAGTACATGCTACTACAGATAGTACATGATACTACAGATAGTAAATGCTACTACAGACAGTACATGCAACTACAGATAGTACATGATACTACAGAGAGTACATGCTACTACAGACAACACATGCTACCACAGACAGTACAAGCTACTACAGACAGTACATGATACTACAGACAGTACATGCTACTACAGATAGTACATGATACTACAGATAGTGCGAGCTACTACAGACAGTACATGCTGTTATAAGTACAAGTAAGTCAGCAGCTAACTTTGAATTTATCACAAGGTACATCGGCAAGAAAAGCTCCAGACTCCATCAATCATATCTACCAAGTAATATGCCATAACAGGAGAGGATCGGAGTCACCACTAATCTCAAGACAATGAGCTGGCAGCCAGGATCTTGACAGCCTTGTGTAACAACACCTCACCACTAAGCTCTAGAGATTACGCTGGCAAACATGATCTTCTGCAGAGTTGTGTAACAGTTTCTCACCACTAAGCTCCAAGGAATAATCTGGCAAACAACCTTGTGTAACAATAATCCGCCGCGACTTCAACATAATAAGATGTACTCTAGGGATCCTAAAAGAAAGTAATAAAAATACACAAATGTAGTGAAGGACGCGATGTAACACGGGACCTCAGGCTGTTCCCAAATTAGCACACATGCGTCAGCACATACCACACACTAACTTTAGTATAAATACAGAGGCTTGACATACAGTCATCCTCTTTCCTCAACCGAACAGGTAGTACACGATACTACAGATAGTACACGATACTACAGACAGTAAATGATACTACAGAAAGTACATGCTACTACAGATAGTACATGACACTACAGAAAGCACATGATACTACAGATAGTACATGCTACTACAGATAATAAATGCTATTACAGACAGTACATCCAACTTCAGACAGTTTACGCTATTACAAACAGTACAAGCTTTTACAGATAGTACACGATACTACAGGTATTACATGAAACTACAGGTAGTACATGCTACTACATATAGTACATGTTACTACAGACAGTACATGATACCACAGATAGTACATGATACTACAGACAGTTCATGCTACTAAAGATAGTACATGCTACTACAGACAGTACATGCTACTACAGATAGTACAAGATACTACAGATAGTTACTGCTACTAAAGATAGTACATGCTACTACAGACAGTACATGCTACTACAGATAGTACAAGATACTACAGATAGTACATTGCTACCACAGATAGTACACGCTACTACAGAAAGTACATGATACCACGGATATTACATGATACTACAGATAGTACATGCTACTACATATAGTACATGTTACTACAGACAGTACATGCTACTACATGAAGTATATGATACTACAGACAGTAAATGATACTACAGTTAGTACATGCTACCACATATAGTACATGATACTACAGATAGTACATTATACTACAGATAGGACATGATACTACAAACACTACTTGATGCTACAGATCGTACATGCTGAAACAGATAGTACATGCTACTATAGACAGTACATGCTACTACAGACAGTACATGTTATTACAGACAGTACCAGCTACTACAGATAGTACATGATACTACAGATAGTACATTATACTACAGACAGGACATGATACTACAGACAGTACATGCTACTACAGATAGTACATGCTACTACAGATAGTACACGACACCACAGAAAGTACATTATACTACAGATAGTACATGATACTACAGATAGTACATGATACTACAAATAGTACATGATACTACAGACAGTACATACTACTACAGATAGTAAATGCGACCACATATAGGACATGACACTACAGACAGTACATGCTACTACAGATAGTAAATGATACTACAGACAGTACATGATACTACAGAGAGTTCATGTTACTACAGATAGTACATGCTACTACAGACAGTACATGCTACTACAGATAGTACTTGCTACTACAGATAGTACATGCTACTACAGATAGTACATGACACTACAGATAGTACATGATACTACAGATAGTACATGCTACTACAGGTGGTACATGCTACTACAGATAGTACATGATACTACAGACAGTACAGGATACTACAGACAGTGCATGATCCTACAGATAGCACATGCCACTACAGATAGTACATGACACTACAGATAGTACATGATACTACAGAAAGTACATGCTACTACAGGTGGTACATGCTACTACAGATAGTACATGATACTACAGACAGTAAATGATACTACAGATAGTACATGCTACTACAGATAGTACATGACACTACAGATAGTACATGATACTACAGATAGTACATGCTACTACAGGTGGTACATGCTACTACAGATAGTACATGATACTACAGACAGTACATGACACTACTGATAGTACATGCTACTACAGATAATAAATGCTACTACAGACAGTACATGCAACTTCAGACAGTTTACGCTATTACAAACAGTACAAGCTTTTACAGATAGTACACGATACTACAGGTATTACATGAAATTACAGGTAGTACATGCTACTACATATAGTACATGTTACTACAGACAGTACATGATACCACAGATAGTACATGATACTACAGACAGTTCATGCTACTAAAGATAGTACATGCTACTACAGACAGTACATGCTACTACAGATAGTACAAGATACTACAGATAGTACATTGCTACCACAGATAGTACACGCTACTACAGAAAGTACATGATACCACGGATATTACATGATACTACAGATAGAACATGCTACTACATATAGTACATGTTACTACAGACAGTACATGCTACTACATGAAGTATATGATACTACAGACAGTAAATGATACTACAGTTAGTACATGCTACCACATATAGTACATGATACTACAGATAGTACATTATACTACAGACAGTACATGCTACTACAGATAGTACTTGCTACTACAGATAGTCCATGCTACTACAGATAGTACATGATACTACAGATAGTACATGCTACTACAGATAGTACATGATACTACAGATAGTACATGCTAGTACAGACAGTACATGCTACTACAGATAGTACATGCTACTACATATAGTACATGATACTACAGATAGTAAATGCTACTACAGACAGTACATGCAACTACAGATAGTACATGCTACTCCAGATAGTAAATGCTACTACAGACAGTACTCGCGACTTCAGACAGTTTACGCTATTACAAACAGAACAAGCTTTTACAGAAAGTACACGATACTACGGGTATTACATGAAACTACAGGTAGTACATGCTACTACATATAGTACATGTTACTACAGACAGTACATGATACCACAGATAGTACATGATACTACAGACAGTTCATGCTACTAAATATAGTATATGCTACTACAGACAGTACATGCTACTACAGAAAGTACATGATACCACGGATAGTACATGATACTACAGATAGGACATGATACTACAGATAGAACATGTTACTACAGATAGCACATGACACTACAGATAGTACATGCTACTACATATAGTACATGTTACTACAGACAGTACATGCTACTACATATAGTATATGATACAACATACAGTAAATGATACTACAGTTAGTACATGCTACCACATATAGTACATGATACTACAGATAGTGCATTATACTACAGATAGGACATGATACTACAGAAAGTACATGATACTACAGATAGTGCATGATACTACAGATAGTACATGATACTACAGATGGTACATGATACTACAGATAGTACATGCTACTACAGATAGTACATGATACTACAGATAGTACATGCTACTACAGATAGTACATGATACTACAGATAGTACATGCTAGTACAGACAGTACATGCTACTACAGATAGTACATCCTACTACAGATAGTACATGATACTACAGACAGTACATGATACGACAGATAGTACATGCTACTACAGATAGTACATGCTACTACAGACAGTACATGCTACTACAGACAGTACATGCTATTACAGACAGTACATGCAACTACAGATAGTACATGATACTACAGCTCGTACATGCTATTACAGACAGTACATGCAACTACAGATAGTACATGATACTACAGAGAGTACATGCTACCACATATAGTACATGATACTACAGATAGTACATTATACTACATATAAGACACGATACTACATACACTACTTGATGCTACAGCTCGTACATGCTAAAACAGATAGTACATGCTACTATAGACAGTACATGCTACTACAGACAGTACATGTTATTACAGACAGTACAAGCTACTACAGATAGTACATGATACTACAGATAGTACATTTTACTACAGACAGGACATGATACTACAGACAGTACATGCTACTACAGATAGTACATGCTACTACAGATAGTACATGATACTACAGATAGTACATGATACTACAGATGGTACATGATACTACAGATAGTACATGCTACTACAGATAGTACATGATACTACAGATAGTACATGCTACTACATATAGTACATGTTACTACAGACAGTACATGCTACTACATATAGTATATGATACTACAGACAGTAAATGATACTACAGTTAGTACATGCTACCACATATAGTACATGATACTACAGACAGTACATTATACTACAGATAGGACATGATACTACAGACACTACTTGATGCTACAGATCGTACATGCTAAAACAGATAGTACATGCTACTATAGACAGTACATGCTACTACAGACAGTACATGTTATTACAGACAGTACAAGCTACTACAGATAGTACATGATACTACAGATAGTACATTATACTACAGACAGGACATGATACTACAGACAGTACATGCTACTACAGATAGTACATGCTACTACAGATACTACATGATACTACAGATAGTACATGATACTACAGATGGTACATGATACTACAGATAGTACATGCTACTACAGATAGTACATCATACTACAGATAGTACATGCTACTACAGATAGTACATGATACTACAGATAGTAAATGCTACTACAGACAGTACATGCGACTTCAGACAGTTTACGCTATTACAAACAGAACAAGCGTTTACAGATAGTACACGATACTACAGGTATTACATGAAACTACAGGTAGTACATGCTACTACATATAGTACATGTTACTACAGACAGTTCATGCTACTAAAGATAGTACATGCTACTACAGACAGTACATGCTACTACAGATAGTACAATATACTACAGATAGTACATTGCTACAACAGATAGTACACGCTACTACAGAAAGTACATGATACCACGGATAGTACATGATACTACAGATAGGACATGACACTACAGATAGTACATGCTACTACATATAGTACATGTTACTACAGACAGTACATGCTACTACATATAGTATATGATACTACATACAGTAAATGATACTACAGTTAGTACATGCTACCACATATAGTACATGATACTACAGATAGTGCATGATACTACAGATAGTACATGATACTACAGATGGTACATGATACTACAGATAGTACATGATACTAAAGATAGTACATGATACTACAGATAGTACATGCTACTACAGATAGTACATGATACTACAGATAGTACATGCTAGTACAGACAGTACATGCTACTACAGATAGTACATCCTACTACAGATAGTACATGATACTACAGATAGTATATGATACTACGGATAGTACATGATACTACATGCACTACATGATGAGACATATAGCACATATTAATACAGATAGTACATGCTATTATAGACAGTACATGCTACTACAGAGAGTACATGTTATTACAGACAGTACAAGCTACTACAGATAGTACATGATACTACAGACAGTACATGATACTACAGACAGTAAATGATACTACAGACAGTACATGATACTACAGATAGTACATGATACGGCAGATAGTACACGACACTACAGAAAGTACATTATACTACAGATAGTACATGATACTACAGATAGTACATGATACTACAAATAGTACATGATACTACAGACAGTACATACTACTACAGATAGTAAATGCGACCACATATAGGACATGACACTACAGACAGTACATGCTACTACAGATAGTAAATGATACTACAGACAGTACATGATACTACAGAGAGTTCATGTTACTACAGATAGTACATGCTACTACAGACAGTACATGCTACTACAGATAGTACTTGCTACTACAGATAGTACATGCTACTACAGATAGTACATGACACTACAGATAGTACATGATACTACAGATAGTACATGCTACTACAGGTGGTACATGCTACTACAGATAGTACATGATACTACAGACAGTACAGGATACTACAGACAGTGCATGATCCTACAGATAGTACATGCCACTACAGATAGTACATGACACTACAGATAGTACATGATACTACAGAAAGTACATGCTACTACAGGTGGTACATGCTACTACAGATAGTACATGATACTACAGACAGTAAATGATACTACAGATAGTACATGCTACTACAGATAGTACATGACACTACAGATAGTACATGATACTACAGATAGTACATGCTACTACAGGTGGTACATGCTACTACAGATAGTACATGATACTACAGACAGTACATGACACTACTGATAGTACATGCTACTACAGATAATAAATGCTACTACAGACAGTACATGCAACTTCAGACAGTTTACGCTATTACAAACAGTACAAGCTTTTACAGATAGTACACGATACTACAGGTATTACATGAAATTACAGGTAGTACATGCTACTACATATAGTACATGTTACTACAGACAGTACATGATACCACAGATAGTACATGATACTACAGACAGTTCATGCTACTAAAGATAGTACATGCTACTACAGACAGTACATGCTACTACAGATAGTACAAGATACTACAGATAGTACATTGCTACCACAGATAGTACACGCTACTACAGAAAGTACATGATACCACGGATATTACATGATACTACAGATAGAACATGCTACTACATATAGTACATGTTACTACAGACAGTACATGCTACTACATGAAGTATATGATACTACATACAGTAAATGATACTACAGTTAGTACATGCTACCACATATAGTACATGATACTACAGATAGTACATTATACTACAGATAGGACATGATACTACAAACACTACTTGATGCTACAGATCGTACATGCTAAAACAGATAGTACATGCTACTATAGACAGTACATGCTACTACAGACAGTACATGTTATTACAGACAGTACCAGCTACTACAGATAGTACATGATACTACAGATAGTACATGCTAGTACAGACAGTACATGCTATTACAGATAGTACATCCTACTACAGATAGTACATGATACTACAGACAGTACATGATACGACAGATAGTACATGCTACTACAGATAGTACATGCTACTACAGACAGTACATGCTACTACAGACAGTACATGCTATTACAGACAGTACATGCAACTACAGATAGTTCATGATACTACAGAGAGTACATGCTATTACAGACAGTACATGCAACTACAGATAGTACATGATACTACAGAGAGTACATGCTACCACATATAGTACATGATACTACAGATAGTACATTATACTACAGATAAGACACGATACTACATACACTACTTGATGCTACAGCTCGTACATGCTAAAACAGATAGCACATGCTACTATAGACAGTACATGCTACTACAGACAGTACATGTTATTACAGACAGTACAAGCTACTACAGATAGTACATGATACTACAGATAGTACATTTTACTACAGACAGGACATGATACTACAGACAGTACATGCTACTACAGATAGTACATGCTACTACAGATAGTACGCGCTACTACAGAAAGTACATGATACCACGGATAGTACATGATACTACAGATAGGACATGATACTACAGATAGAACATGTTACTACAGATAGCACATGACACTACAGATAGTACATGCTACTACATATAGTACATGTTACTACAGACAGTACATGCTACTACATATAGTATATGATACAACATACAGTAAATGATACTACAGTTAGTACATGCTACCACATATAGTACATGATACTACAGATAGTGCATTATACTACAGATAGGACATGATACTACAGAAAGTACATGATACTACAGATAGTGCATGATACTACAGATAGTACATGATACTACAGATGGTACATGATACTACAGATAGTACATGCTACTACAGATAGTACATGATACTACAGATAGTACATGCTACTACAGATAGTACATGATACTACAGATAGTACATGCTAGTACAGACAGTACATGCTACTACAGATAGTACATCCTACTACAGATAGTACATGATACTACAGACAGTACATGATACGACAGATAGTACATGCTACTACAGATAGTACATGCTACTACAGACAGTACATGCTACTACAGACAGTACATGCTATTACAGACAGTACATGCAACTACAGATAGTACATGATACTACAGCTCGTACATGCTATTACAGACAGTACATGCAACTACAGATAGTACATGATACTACAGAGAGTACATGCTACCACATATAGTACATGATACTACAGATAGTACATTATACTACATATAAGACACGATACTACATACACTACTTGATGCTACAGCTCGTACATGCTAAAACAGATAGTACATGCTACTATAGACAGTACATGCTACTACAGACAGTACATGTTATTACAGACAGTACAAGCTACTACAGATAGTACATGATACTACAGATAGTACATTTTACTACAGACAGGACATGATACTACAGACAGTACATGCTACTACAGATAGTACATGCTACTACAGATAGTACATGATACTACAGATAGTACATGATACTACAGATGGTACATGATACTACAGATAGTACATGCTACTACAGATAGTACATGATACTACAGATAGTACATGCTACTACATATAGTACATGTTACTACAGACAGTACATGCTACTACATATAGTATATGATACTACAGACAGTAAATGATACTACAGTTAGTACATGCTACCACATATAGTACATGATACTACAGACAGTACATTATACTACAGATAGGACATGATACTACAGACACTACTTGATGCTACAGATCGTACATGCTAAAACAGATAGTACATGCTACTATAGACAGTACATGCTACTACAGACAGTACATGTTATTACAGACAGTACAAGCTACTACAGATAGTACATGATACTACAGATAGTACATTATACTACAGACAGGACATGATACTACAGACAGTACATGCTACTACAGATAGTACATGCTACTACAGATACTACATGATACTACAGATAGTACATGATACTACAGATGGTACATGATACTACAGATAGTACATGCTACTACAGATAGTACATCATACTACAGATAGTACATGCTACTACAGATAGTACATGATACTACAGATAGTAAATGCTACTACAGACAGTACATGCGACTTCAGACAGTTTACGCTATTACAAACAGAACAAGCGTTTACAGATAGTACACGATACTACAGGTATTACATGAAACTACAGGTAGTACATGCTACTACATATAGTACATGTTACTACAGACAGTTCATGCTACTAAAGATAGTACATGCTACTACAGACAGTACATGCTACTACAGATAGTACAATATACTACAGATAGTACATTGCTACAACAGATAGTACACGCTACTACAGAAAGTACATGATACCACGGATAGTACATGATACTACAGATAGGACATGACACTACAGATAGTACATGCTACTACATATAGTACATGTTACTACAGACAGTACATGCTACTACATATAGTATATGATACTACATACAGTAAATGATACTACAGTTAGTACATGCTACCACATATAGTACATGATACTACAGATAGTGCATGATACTACAGATAGTACATGATACTACAGATGGTACATGATACTACAGATAGTACATGATACTAAAGATAGTACATGATACTACAGATAGTACATGCTACTACAGATAGTACATGATACTACAGATAGTACATGCTAGTACAGACAGTACATGCTACTACAGATAGTACATCCTACTACAGATAGTACATGATACTACAGATAGTATATGATACTACGGATAGTACATGATACTACATGCACTACATGATGAGACATATAGCACATATTAATACAGATAGTACATGCTATTATAGACAGTACATGCTACTACAGAGAGTACATGTTATTACAGACAGTACAAGCTACTACAGATAGTACATGATACTACAGACAGTACATGATACTACAGACAGTAAATGATACTACAGACAGTACATGATACTACAGATAGTACATGATACGGCAGATAGTACACGACACTACAGAAAGTACATTATACTACAGATAGTACATGATACTACAGATAGTACATGATACTACAAATAGTACATGATACTACAGACAGTACATACTACTACAGATAGTAAATGCGACCACATATAGGACATGACACTACAGACAGTACATGCTACTACAGATAGTAAATGATACTACAGACAGTACATGATACTACAGAGAGTTCATGTTACTACAGATAGTACATGCTACTACAGACAGTACATGCTACTACAGATAGTACTTGCTACTACAGATAGTACATGCTACTACAGATAGTACATGACACTACAGATAGTACATGATACTACAGATAGTACATGCTACTACAGGTGGTACATGCTACTACAGATAGTACATGATACTACAGACAGTACAGGATACTACAGACAGTGCATGATCCTACAGATAGTACATGCCACTACAGATAGTACATGACACTACAGATAGTACATGATACTACAGAAAGTACATGCTACTACAGGTGGTACATGCTACTACAGATAGTACATGATACTACAGACAGTAAATGATACTACAGATAGTACATGCTACTACAGATAGTACATGACACTACAGATAGTACATGATACTACAGATAGTACATGCTACTACAGGTGGTACATGCTACTACAGATAGTACATGATACTACAGACAGTACATGACACTACTGATAGTACATGCTACTACAGATAATAAATGCTACTACAGACAGTACATGCAACTTCAGACAGTTTACGCTATTACAAACAGTACAAGCTTTTACAGATAGTACACGATACTACAGGTATTACATGAAATTACAGGTAGTACATGCTACTACATATAGTACATGTTACTACAGACAGTACATGATACCACAGATAGTACATGATACTACAGACAGTTCATGCTACTAAAGATAGTACATGCTACTACAGACAGTACATGCTACTACAGATAGTACAAGATACTACAGATAGTACATTGCTACCACAGATAGTACACGCTACTACAGAAAGTACATGATACCACGGATATTACATGATACTACAGATAGAACATGCTACTACATATAGTACATGTTACTACAGACAGTACATGCTACTACATGAAGTATATGATACTACATACAGTAAATGATACTACAGTTAGTACATGCTACCACATATAGTACATGATACTACAGATAGTACATTATACTACAGATAGGACATGATACTACAAACACTACTTGATGCTACAGATCGTACATGCTAAAACAGATAGTACATGCTACTATAGACAGTACATGCTACTACAGACAGTACATGTTATTACAGACAGTACCAGCTACTACAGATAGTACATGATACTACAGATAGTACATGCTAGTACAGACAGTACATGCTATTACAGATAGTACATCCTACTACAGATAGTACATGATACTACAGACAGTACATGATACGACAGATAGTACATGCTACTACAGATAGTACATGCTACTACAGACAGTACATGCTACTACAGACAGTACATGCTATTACAGACAGTACATGCAACTACAGATAGTTCATGATACTACAGAGAGTACATGCTATTACAGACAGTACATGCAACTACAGATAGTACATGATACTACAGAGAGTACATGCTACCACATATAGTACATGATACTACAGATAGTACATTATACTACAGATAAGACACGATACTACATACACTACTTGATGCTACAGCTCGTACATGCTAAAACAGATAGCACATGCTACTATAGACAGTACATGCTACTACAGACAGTACATGTTATTACAGACAGTACAAGCTACTACAGATAGTACATGATACTACAGATAGTACATTTTACTACAGACAGGACATGATACTACAGACAGTACATGCTACTACAGATAGTACATGCTACTACAGATAGTACGCGCTACTACAGAAAGTACATGATACCACGGATAGTATATGATACTACAGATAGGACATGATACTACAGATAGAACATGTTACTACAGATAGCACATGACACTACAGATAGTACATGCTACTACATATAGTACATGTTACTACAGACAGTACATGCTACTACATATAGTATATGATACTACATACAGTAAATGAGACTACAGTTAGTACATGCTACCACATATAGTACGTGATACTACAGATAGTACATTATACTACAGATAGGACATGATACTACAGAAAGTACATGATACTACAGATAGTGCATGATACTACAGATAGTACATGATACTACAGATAGTACATGCTAGTACAGACAGTACATGCTACTACAGATAGTACATCCTACTACAGATAGTACATGACACTACAGACAGTACATGATACTACAGATAGTACATGCTACTACAGATAGTACATGCTACTACAGACAGTACATGCTACTACAGACAGTACATGCTATTACAGACAGTACATGCAACTACAGATAGTACATGATACTACAGAGAGTACAAGCTATTACAGACAGTACAAGCGACTACAGATAGTACATGATACTACAGAGAATACATGCTACCACATATAGTACATGCTACTACAGAGAGTACATGCTACCACATGAAGTACATGATACTACAGATAGTACATTATACTACAGATAAGACATGATACTACATACACTACTTGATGCTACAGCTCGTACATGCTAAAACAGATAGTACATGCTACTATAGACAGTACATGCTACTACAGACGGTACATGTTATTACAGACAGTACAAGCTACTACAGATAGTACATGATACTACAGATAGTACATTATACTACAGACAGGACATGATACTACAGACAGTACATGCTACTACAGATAGTACATGCTACTACAGATAGTACATGCTACTACAGATAGTACATGATACTACAGATAGTACATGATACTACAGATGGTACATGATACTACAGATAGTATATGCTACTACAGATAGTACATGATACTACAGATAGTACATGCTACTACAGATAGTACATGATACTACAGATAGTACATGCTAGTACAGACAGTACATGCTACTACAGATAGTACATGCTACTACAGATAGTACATGATACTACAGATAGTAAATGCTACTACAGACAGTACATGCAACTACAGATAGTACATGATACTACAGAGAGTACATGCTACTACAGACAACACATGCTACCACAGACAGTACAAGCTACTACAGACAGTACATGATACTACAGACAGTACATGCTACTACAGATAGTACATGATACTACAGATAGTGCGAGCTACTACAGACAGTACATGCTGTTATAAGTACAAGTAAGTCAGCAGCTAACTTTGAATTTATCACAAGGTACATCGGCAAGAAAAGCTCCAGACTCCATCAATCATATCTACCAAGTAATATGCCATAACAGGAGAGGATCGGAGTCACCACTAATCTCAAGACAATGAGCTGGCAGCCAGGATCTTGACAGCCTTGTGTAACAACACCTCACCACTAAGCTCTAGAGATTATGCTGGCAAACATGATCTTCTGCAGAGTTGTGTAACAGTTTCTCACCACTAAGCTCCAAGGAATAATCTGGCAAACAGCCTTGTGTAACAATAATCCGCCGCGACTTCAACATAATAAGATGTACTCCAGGGATCCTAAAAGAAAGTAATAAAAATACACAAATGTAGTGAAGGACGCGATGTAACACGGGACCTCAGGCTGTTCCCAAATTAGCACACATGCGTCAGCACATACCACACACTAACTTTAGTATAAATACAGAGGCTTGACATACAGTCATCCTCTTTCCTCAACCGAACAGGTAGTACACGATACTACAGATAGTACACGATACTACAGACAGTAAATGATACTACAGAAAGTACATGCTACTACAGATAGTACATGACACTACAGAAAGCACATGATACTACAGATAGTACATGCTACTACAGATAATAAATGCTATTACAGACAGTACATCCAACTTCAGACAGTTTACGCTATTACAAACAGTACAAGCTTTTACAGATAGTACACGATACTACAGGTATTACATGAAACTACAGGTAGTACATGCTACTACATATAGTACATGTTACTACAGACAGTACATGATACCACAGATAGTACATGATACTACAGACAGTTCATGCTACTAAAGATAGTACATGCTACTACAGACAGTACATGCTACTACAGATAGTACAAGATACTACAGATAGTTACTGCTACTAAAGATAGTACATGCTACTACAGACAGTACATGCTACTACAGATAGTACAAGATACTACAGATAGTACATTGCTACCACAGATAGTACACGCTACTACAGAAAGTACATGATACCACGGATATTACATGATACTACAGATAGTACATGCTACTACATATAGTACATGTTACTACAGACAGTACATGCTACTACATGAAGTATATGATACTACAGACAGTAAATGATACTACAGTTAGTACATGCTACCACATATAGTACATGATACTACAGATAGTACATTATACTACAGATAGGACATGATACTACAAACACTACTTGATGCTACAGATCGTACATGCTAAAACAGATAGTACATGCTACTATAGACAGTACATGCTACTACAGACAGTACATGTTATTACAGACAGTACCAGCTACTACAGATAGTACATGATACTACAGATAGTACATTATACTACAGACAGGACATGATACTACAGACAGTACATGCTACTACAGATAGTACATGCTACTACAGATAGTACACGACACTACAGAAAGTACATTATACTACAGATAGTACATGATACTACAGATAGTACATGATACTACAAATAGTACATGATACTACAGACAGTACATACTACTACAGATAGTAAATGCGACCACATATAGGACATGACACTACAGACAGTACATGCTACTACAGATAGTAAATGATACTACAGACAGTACATGATACTACAGAGAGTTCATGTTACTACAGATAGTACATGCTACTACAGACAGTACATGCTACTACAGATAGTACTTGCTACTACAGATAGTACATGCTACTACAGATAGTACATGACACTACAGATAGTACATGATACTACAGATAGTACATGCTACTACAGGTGGTACATGCTACTACAGATAGTACATGATACTACAGACAGTACAGGATACTACAGACAGTGCATGATCCTACAGATAGCACATGCCACTACAGATAGTACATGACACTACAGATAGTACATGATACTACAGAAAGTACATGCTACTACAGGTGGTACATGCTACTACAGATAGTACATGATACTACAGACAGTAAATGATACTACAGATAGTACATGCTACTACAGATAGTACATGACACTACAGATAGTACATGATACTACAGATAGTACATGCTACTACAGGTGGTACATGCTACTACAGATAGTACATGATACTACAGACAGTACATGACACTACTGATAGTACATGCTACTACAGATAATAAATGCTACTACAGACAGTACATGCAACTTCAGACAGTTTACGCTATTACAAACAGTACAAGCTTTTACAGATAGTACACGATACTACAGGTATTACATGAAATTACAGGTAGTACATGCTACTACATATAGTACATGTTACTACAGACAGTACATGATACCACAGATAGTACATGATACTACAGACAGTTCATGCTACTAAAGATAGTACATGCTACTACAGACAGTACATGCTACTACAGATAGTACAAGATACTACAGATAGTACATTGCTACCACAGATAGTACACGCTACTACAGAAAGTACATGATACCACGGATATTACATGATACTACAGATAGAACATGCTACTACATATAGTACATGTTACTACAGACAGTACATGCTACTACATGAAGTATATGATACTACAGACAGTAAATGATACTACAGTTAGTACATGCTACCACATATAGTACATGATACTACAGATAGTACATTATACTACAGATAGGACATGATACTACAAACACTACTTGATGCTACAGATCGTACATGCTAAAACAGATAGTACATGCTACTATAGACAGTACATGCTACTACAGACAGTACATGTTATTACAGACAGTACCAGCTACTACAGATAGTACATGATACTACAGATAGTACATGCTAGTACAGACAGTACATGCTATTACAGATAGTACATCCTACTACAGATAGTACATGATACTACAGACAGTACATGATACGACAGATAGTACATGCTACTACAGATAGTACATGCTACTACAGACAGTACATGCTACTACAGACAGTACATGCTATTACAGACAGTACATGCAACTACAGATAGTACATGATACTACAGAGAGTACATGCTATTACAGACAGTACATGCAACTACAGATAGTACATGATACTACAGAGAGTACATGCTACCACATATAGTACATGATACTACAGATAGTACATTATACTACAGATAATACACGATACTACATACACTACTTGATGCTACAGCTCGTACATGCTAAAACAGATAGTACATGCTACTATAGACAGTACATGCTACTACAGACAGTACATGTTATTACAGACAGTACAAGCTACTACAGATAGTACATGATACTACAGATAGTACATTTTACTACAGACAGGACATGATACTACAGACAGTACATGCTACTACAGATAGTACATGCTACTACAGATAGTACGCGCTACTACAGAAAGTACATGATACCACGGATAGTATATGATACTACAGATAGGACATGATACTACAGATAGAACATGTTACTACAGATAGCACATGACACTACAGATAGTACATGCTACTACATATAGTACATGTTACTACAGACAGTACATGCTACTACATATAGTATATGATACTACATACAGTAAATGAGACTACAGTTAGTACATGCTACCACATATAGTACGTGATACTACAGATAGTACATTATACTACAGATAGGACATGATACTACAGAAAGTACATGATACTACAGATAGTGCATGATACTACAGATAGTACATGATACTACAGATAGTACATGCTAGTACAGACAGTACATGCTACTACAGATAGTACATCCTACTACAGATAGTACATGACACTACAGACAGTACATGATACTACAGATAGTACATGCTACTACAGATAGTACATGCTACTACAGACAGTACATGCTACTACAGACAGTACATGCTATTACAGACAGTACATGCAACTACAGATAGTACATGATACTACAGAGAGTACATGCTATTACAGACAGTACAAGCGACTACAGATAGTACATGATACTACAGAGAACACATGCTACCACATATAGTACATGCTACTACAGAGAGTACATGCTACCACATGAAGTACATGATACTACAGATAGTACATTATACTACAGATAAGACATGATACTACATACACTACTTGATGCTACAGCTCGTACATGCTAAAACAGATAGTACATGCTACTATAGACAGTACATGCTACTACAGACGGTACATGTTATTACAGACAGTACAAGCTACTACAGATAGTACATGATACTACAGATAGTACATTATACTACAGACAGGACATGATACTACAGACAGTACATGCTACTACAGATAGTACATGCTACTACAGATAGTACATGCTACTACAGACAGTACATGATACTACAGATAGTACATGATACTACAGATGGTACATGATACTACAGATAGTATATGCTACTACAGATAGTACATGATACTACAGATAGTACATGCTACTACAGATAGTACATGATACTACAGATAGTACATGCTAGTACAGACAGTACATGCTACTACAGATAGTACATGCTACTACAGATAGTACATGATACTACAGATAGTAAATGCTACTACAGACAGTACATGCAACTACAGATAGTACATGATACTACAGAGAGTACATGCTACTACAGACAACACATGCTACCACAGACAGTACAAGCTACTACAGACAGTACATGATACTACAGACAGTACATGCTACTACAGATAGTACATGATACTACAGATAGTGCGAGCTACTACAGACAGTACATGCTGTTATAAGTACAAGTAAGTCAGCAGCTAACTTTGAATTTATCACAAGGTACATCGGCAAGAAAAGCTCCAGACTCCATCAATCATATCTACCAAGTAATATGCCATAACAGGAGAGGATCGGAGTCACCACTAATCTCAAGACAATGAGCTGGCAGCCAGGATCTTGACAGCCTTGTGTAACAACACCTCACCACTAAGCTCTAGAGATTACGCTGGCAAACATGATCTTCTGCAGAGTTGTGTAACAGTTTCTCACCACTAAGCTCCAAGGAATAATCTGGCAAACAGCCTTGTGTAACAATAATCCGCCGCGACTTCAACATAATAAGATGTACTCCAGGGATCCTAAAAGAAAGTAATAAAAATACACAAATGTAGTGAAGGACGCGATGTAACACGGGACCTCAGGCTGTTCCCAAATTAGCACACATGCGTCAGCACATACCACACACTAACTTTAGTATAAATACAGAGGCTTGACATACAGTCATCCTCTTTCCTCAACCGAACAGGTAGTACACGATACTACAGATAGTACACGATACTACAGACAGTAAATGATACTACAGAAAGTACATGCTACTACAGATAGTACATGACACTACAGAAAGCACATGATACTACAGATAGTACATGCTACTACAGATAATAAATGCTACTACAGACAGTACATCCAACTTCAGACAGTTTACGCTATTACAAACAGTACAAGCTTTTACAGATAGTACACGATACTACAGGTATTACATGAAACTACAGGTAGTACATGCTACTACATATAGTACATGTTACTACAGACAGTACATGATACCACAGATAGTACATGATACTACAGACAGTTCATGCTACTAAAGATAGTACATGCTACTACAGACAGTACATGCTACTACAGATAGTACAAGATACTACAGATAGTTACTGCTACTAAAGATAGTGCATGCTACTACAGACAGTACATGCTACTACAGATAGTACAAGATACTACAGATAGTACATTGCTACCACAGATAGTACACGCTACTACAGAAAGTACATGATACCACGGATATTACATGATACTACAGATAGTACATGCTACTACATATAGTACATGTTACTACAGACAGTACATGCTACTACATGAAGTATATGATACTACAGACAGTAAATGATACTACAGTTAGTACATGCTACCACATATAGTACATGATACTACAGATAGTACATTATACTACAGATAGGACATGATACTACAAACACTACTTGATGCTACAGATCGTACATGCTAAAACAGATAGTACATGCTACTATAGACAGTACATGCTACTACAGACAGTACATGTTATTACAGACAGTACCAGCTACTACAGATAGTACATGATACTACAGATAGTACATTATACTACAGACAGGACATGATACTACAGACAGTACATGCTACTACAGATAGTACATGCTACTACAGATAGTACACGACACTACAGAAAGTACATTATACTACAGATAGTACATGATACTACAGATAGTACATGATACTACAAATAGTACATGATACTACAGACAGTACATACTACTACAGATAGTAAATGCGACCACATATAGGACATGACACTACAGACAGTACATGCTACTACAGATAGTAAATGATACTACAGACAGTACATGATACTACAGAGAGTTCATGTTACTACAGATAGTACATGCTACTACAGACAGTACATGCTACTACAGATAGTACTTGCTACTACAGATAGTACATGCTACTACAGATAGTACATGACACTACAGATAGTACATGATACTACAGATAGTACATGCTACTACAGGTGGTACATGCTACTACAGATAGTACATGATACTACAGACAGTACAGGATACTACAGACAGTGCATGATCCTACAGATAGCACATGCCACTACAGATAGTACATGACACTACAGATAGTACATGATACTACAGAAAGTACATGCTACTACAGGTGGTACATGCTACTACAGATAGTACATGATACTACAGACAGTAAATGATACTACAGATAGTACATGCTACTACAGATAGTACATGACACTACAGATAGTACATGATACTACAGATAGTACATGCTACTACAGGTGGTACATGCTACTACAGATAGTACATGATACTACAGACAGTACATGACACTACTGATAGTACATGCTACTACAGATAATAAATGCTACTACAGACAGTACATGCAACTTCAGACAGTTTACGCTATTACAAACAGTACAAGCTTTTACAGATAGTACACGATACTACAGGTATTACATGAAATTACAGGTAGTACATGCTACTACATATAGTACATGTTACTACAGACAGTACATGATACCACAGATAGTACATGATACTACAGACAGTTCATGCTACTAAAGATAGTACATGCTACTACAGACAGTACATGCTACTACAGATAGTACAAGATACTACAGATAGTACATTGCTACCACAGATAGTACACGCTACTACAGAAAGTACATGATACCACGGATATTACATGATACTACAGATAGAACATGCTACTACATATAGTACATGTTACTACAGACAGTACATGCTACTACATGAAGTATATGATACTACAGACAGTAAATGATACTACAGTTAGTACATGCTACCACATATAGTACATGATACTACAGATAGTACATTATACTACAGATAGGACATGATACTACAAACACTACTTGATGCTACAGATCGTACATGCTAAAACAGATAGTACATGCTACTATAGACAGTACATGCTACTACAGACAGTACATGTTATTACAGACAGTACCAGCTACTACAGATAGTACATGATACTACAGATAGTACATGCTAGTACAGACAGTACATGCTATTACAGATAGTACATCCTACTACAGATAGTACATGATACTACAGACAGTACATGATACGACAGATAGTACATGCTACTACAGATAGTACATGCTACTACAGACAGTACATGCTACTACAGACAGTACATGCTATTACAGACAGTACATGCAACTACAGATAGTACATGATACTACAGAGAGTACATGCTATTACAGACAGTACATGCAACTACAGATAGTACATGATACTACAGAGAGTACATGCTACCACATATAGTACATGATACTACAGATAGTACATTATACTACAGATAATACACGATACTACATACACTACTTGATGCTACAGCTCGTACATGCTAAAACAGATAGTACATGCTACTATAGACAGTACATGCTACTACAGACAGTACATGTTATTACAGACAGTACAAGCTACTACAGATAGTACATGATACTACAGATAGTACATTTTACTACAGACAGGACATGATACTACAGACAGTACATGCTACTACAGATAGTACATGCTACTACAGATAGTACGCGCTACTACAGAAAGTACATGATACCACGGATAGTATATGATACTACAGATAGGACATGATACTACAGATAGAACATGTTACTACAGATAGCACATGACACTACAGATAGTACATGCTACTACATTTAGTACATGTTACTACAGACAGTACATGCTACTACATATAGTATATGATACTACATACAGTAAATGAGACTACAGTTAGTACATGCTACCACATATAGTACGTGATACTACAGATAGTACATTATACTACAGATAGGACATGATACTACAGAAAGTACATGATACTACAGATAGTGCATGATACTACAGATAGTACATGATACTACAGATAGTACATGCTAGTACAGACAGTACATGCTACTACAGATAGTACATCCTACTACAGATAGTACATGACACTACAGACAGTACATGATACTACAGATAGTACATGCTACTACAGATAGTACATGCTACTACAGACAGTACATGCTACTACAGACAGTACATGCTATTACAGACAGTACATGCAACTACAGATAATACATGATACTACAGAGAGTACATGCTATTACAGACAGTACAAGCGACTACAGATAGTACATGATACTACAGAGAATACATGCTACCACATATAGTACATGCTACTACAGAGAGTACATGCTACCACATGAAGTACATGATACTACAGATAATACATTATACTACAGATAAGACATGATACTACATACACTACTTGATGCTACAGCTCGTACATGCTAAAACAGATAGTACATGCTACTATAGACAGTACATGCTACTACAGACGGTACATGTTATTACAGACAGTACAAGCTACTACAGATAGTACATGATACTACAGATAGTACATTATACTACAGACAGGACATGATACTACAGACAGTACATGCTACTACAGATAGTACATGCTACTACAGATAGTACATGCTACTACAGATAGTACATGATACTACAGATAGTACATGATACTACAGATGGTACATGATACTACAGATAGTATATGCTACTACAGATAGTACATGATACTACAGATAGTACATGCTACTACAGATAGTACATGATACTACAGATAGTACATGCTAGTACAGACAGTACATGCTACTACAGATAGTACATGCTACTACAGATAGTACATGATACTACAGATAGTAAATGCTACTACAGACAGTACATGCAACTACAGATAGTACATGATACTACAGAGAGTACATGCTACTACAGACAACACATGCTACCACAGACAGTACAAGCTACTACAGACAGTACATGATACTACAGACAGTACATGCTACTACAGATAGTACATGATACTACAGATAGTGCGAGCTACTACAGACAGTACATGCTGTTATAAGTACAAGTAAGTCAGCAGCTAACTTTGAATTTATCACAAGGTACATCGGCAAGAAAAGCTCCAGACTCCATCAATCATATCTACCAAGTAATATGCCATAACAGGAGAGGATCGGAGTCACCACTAATCTCAAGACAATGAGCTGGCAGCCAGGATCTTGACAGCCTTGTGTAACAACACCTCACCACTAAGCTCTAGAGATTACGCTGGCAAACATGATCTTCTGCAGAGTTGTGTAACAGTTTCTCACCACTAAGCTCCAAGGAATAATCTGGCAAACAGCCTTGTGTAACAATAATCCGCCGCGACTTCAACATAATAAGATGTACTCCAGGGATCCTAAAAGAAAGTAATAAAAATACACAAATGTAGTGAAGGACGCGATGTAACACGGGACCTCAGGCTGTTCCCAAATTAGCACACATGCGTCAGCACATACCACACACTAACTTTAGTATAAATACAGAGGCTTGACATACAGTCATCCTCTTTCCTCAACCGAACAGGTAGTACACGATACTACAGATAGTACACGATACTACAGACAGTAAATGATACTACAGAAAGTACATGCTACTACAGATAGTACATGACACTACAGAAAGCACATGATACTACAGATAGTACATGCTACTACAGATAATAAATGCTACTACAGACAGTACATCCAACTTCAGACAGTTTACGCTATTACAAACAGTACAAGCTTTTACAGATAGTACACGATACTACAGGTATTACATGAAACTACAGGTAGTACATGCTACTACATATAGTACATGTTACTACAGACAGTACATGATACCACAGATAGTACATGATACTACAGACAGTTCATGCTACTAAAGATAGTACATGCTACTACAGACAGTACATGCTACTACAGATAGTACAAGATACTACAGATAGTTACTGCTACTAAAGATAGTGCATGCTACTACAGACAGTACATGCTACTACAGATAGTACAAGATACTACAGATAGTACATTGCTACCACAGATAGTACACGCTACTACAGAAAGTACATGATACCACGGATATTACATGATACTACAGATAGTACATGCTACTACATATAGTACATGTTACTACAGACAGTACATGCTACTACATGAAGTATATGATACTACAGACAGTAAATGATACTACAGTTAGTACATGCTACCACATATAGTACATGATACTACAGATAGTACATTATACTACAGATAGGACATGATACTACAAACACTACTTGATGCTACAGATCGTACATGCTAAAACAGATAGTACATGCTACTATAGACAGTACATGCTACTACAGACAGTACATGTTATTACAGACAGTACCAGCTACTACAGATAGTACATGATACTACAGATAGTACATTATACTACAGACAGGACATGATACTACAGACAGTACATGCTACTACAGATAGTACATGATACTACAGAGAATACATGCTACCACATATAGTACATGCTACTACAGAGAGTACATGCTACCACATGAAGTACATGATCCTACAGATAGTACATTATACTACAGATAAGACATGATACTACATACACTACTTGATGCTACAGCTCGTACATGCTAAAACAGATAGTACATGCTACTATAGACAGTACATGCTACTACAGACGGTACATGTTATTACAGACAGTACAAGCTACTACAGATAGTACATGATACTACAGATAGTACATTATACTACAGACAGGACATGATACTACAGACAGTACATGCTACTACAGATAGTACATGCTACTACAGATAGTACATGCTACTACAGATAGTACATGATACTACAGATAGTACATGATACTACAGATGGTACATGATACTACAGATAGTATATGCTACTACAGATAGTACATGATACTACAGATAGTACATGCTACTACAGATAGTACATGATACTACAGATAGTACATGCTAGTACAGACAGTACATGCTACTACAGATAGTACATGCTACTACAGATAGTACATGATACTACAGATAGTAAATGCTACTACAGACAGTACACGCAACTACAGATAGTACATGATACTACAGAGAGTACATGCTACTACAGACAACACATGCTACCACAGACAGTACAAGCTACTACAGACAGTACATGATACTACAGACAGTACATGCTACTACAGATAGTACATGATACTACAGATAGTGCGAGCTACTACAGACAGTACATGCTGTTATAAGTACAAGTAAGTCAGCAGCTAACTTTGAATTTATCACAAGGTACATCGGCAAGAAAAGCTCCAGACTCCATCAATCATATCTACCAAGTAATATGCCATAACAGGAGAAGATCGGAGTCACCACTAATCTCAAGACAATGAGCTGGCAGCCAGGATCTTGACAGCCTTGTGTAACAACACCTCACCACTAAGCTCTAGAGATTACGCTGGCAAACATGATCTTCTGCAGAGTTGTGTAACAGTTTCTCACCACTAAGCTCCAAGGAATAATCTGGCAAACAGCCTTGTGTAACAATAATCCGCCGCGACTTCAACATAATAAGATGTACTCCAGGGATCCTAAAAGAAAGTAATAAAAATACACAAATGTAGTGAAGGACGCGATGTAACACGGGACCTCAGGCTGTTCCCAAATTAGCACACATGCGTCAGCACATACCACACACTAACTTTAGTATAAATACAGAGACTTGACATACAGTCATCCTCTTTCCTCAACCGAACAGGTAGTACACGATACTACAGATAGTACACGATACTACAGACAGTAAATGATACTACAGAAAGTACATGCTACTACAGATAGTACATGACACTACAGAAAGCACATGATACTACAGATAGTACATGCTACTACAGATAATAAATGCTACTACAGACAGTACATCCAACTTCAGACAGTTTACGCTATTACAAACAGTACAAGCTTTTACAGATAGTACACGATACTACAGGTATTACATGAAACTACAGGTAGTACATGCTACTACATATAGTACATGTTACTACAGACAGTACATGATACCACAGATAGTACATGATACTACAGACAGTTCATGCTACTAAAGATAGTACATGCTACTACAGACAGTACATGCTACTACAGATCGTACAAGATACTACAGATAGTAACTGCTACTAAAGATAGTACATGCTACTACAGACAGTACATGCTACTACAGATAGTACAAGATACTACAGATAGTACATTGCTACCACAGATAGTACACGCTACTACAGAAAGTACATGATACCACGGATATTACATGATACTACAGATAGTACATGCTACTACATATAGTACATGTTACTACAGACAGTACATGCTACTACATGAAGTATATGATACTACAGACAGTAAATGATACTACAGTTAGTACATGCTACCACATATAGTACATGATACTACAGATAGTACATTATACTACAGATAGGACATGATACTACAAACACTACTTGATGCTACAGATCGTACATGCTAAAACAGATAGTACATGCTACTATAGGCAGTACATGCTACTACAGACAGTACATGTTATTACAGACAGTACCAGCTACTACAGATAGTACATGATACTACAGATAGTACATTATACTACAGACAGGACATGATACTACAGACAGTACATGCTACTACAGATATTACATGCTACTACAGATAGTACAAGATACTACAGATAGTACATGATACTACAGATGGTACATGATACTACAGATAGTACATGCTACTACAGATAGTACATGATACTGCAGATAGTACATGCTACTACAGATAATACATGATACTACAGATAGTACATGCTGGTACAGACAGTACATGCTACTACAGATAGTACATCCTACTACATATAGTACACGATACTACAGACAGTACATGATACTACAGATAGTACATGCTACTACAGACAGTACATGCTACTACAGACAGTACATGCTACTACAGACAGTACATGCTATTACAGACAGTACATGCAACTACAGATAGTACATGATACTACAGAGAGTACATGCTATTACAGATAGTACATGATACTACAGAGAGTACATGCTACCACATATAGTACATGATACTACAGATAGTACATTATACTACAGATAAGACATGATACTACATACACTACTTGATGCTACAGCTCGTACATGCTAAAACAGATAGTACATGCTACTATAGACAGTACATGCTACTACAGACAGTACATGTTATTACAGTAAGTACAAGCTACTACAGACAGGACATGATACTACAGACAGTACATGCTACTACAGATAGTACATGCTACTACAGATAGTACATGATACTACAGATAGTACATGATACTACAGATAGGACATGATACTACAGAAAGTACATGATACTACAGATAGTGCATGATACTACAGATAGTACATGATACTACAGATGGTACATGATACTACAGATAGTACATGCTACTACAGATATTAATGCTACTACAGACAGTACATGCGACTTCAGACAGTTTACGCTATTACAAACAGAACAAGGTTTTACAGATAGTACACGATACTACAGGTATTACATGAAACTACAGGTAGTACATGCTACTACATATAGTACATGTTACTACAGACAGTACATGATACCACAGATAGTACATGATACTACAGACAGTTCATGCTACTAAAGATAGTACATGCTACTACAGACAGTACATGCTACTACAGATAGTACTTGCTACTACAGATAGTACATGCTACTACAGATAGTACATGACACTACAGATAGTACATGATACTACAGATAGTACATGCTACTACAGGTGGTACATGCTACTACAGATAGTACATGATACTACAGACAGTACAGGATACTACAGACAGTGCATGATCCTACAGATAGCACATGCCACTACAGATAGTACATGACACTACAGATAGTACATGATACTACAGAAAGTACATGCTACTACAGGTGGTACATGCTACTACAGATAGTACATGATACTACAGACAGTAAATGATACTACAGATAGTACATGCTACTACAGATAGTACATGACACTACAGATAGTACATGATACTACAGATAGTACATGCTACTACAGGTGGTACATGCTACTACAGATAGTACATGATACTACAGACAGTACATGACACTACTGATAGTACATGCTACTACAGATAATAAATGCTACTACAGACAATACATGCAACTTCAGACAGTTTACGCTATTACAAACAGTACAAGCTTTTACAGATAGTACACGATACTACAGGTATTACATGAAATTACAGGTAGTACATGCTACTACATATAGTACATGTTACTACAGACAGTACATGATACCACAGATAGTACAAGATACTACAGATAGTTACTGCTACTAAAGATAGTGCATGCTACTACAGACAGTACATGCTACTACAGATAGTACAAGATACTACAGATAGTACATTGCTACCACAGATAGTACACGCTACTACAGAAAGTACATGATACCACGGATATTACATGATACTACAGATAGTACATGCTACTACATATAGTACATGTTACTACAGACAGTACATGCTACTACATGAAGTATATGATACTACAGACAGTAAATGATACTACAGTTAGTACATGCTACCACATATAGTACATGATACTACAGATAGTACATTATACTACAGATAGGACATGATACTACAAACACTACTTGATGCTACAGATCGTACATGCTAAAACAGATAGTACATGCTACTATAGACAGTACATGCTACTACAGACAGTACATGTTATTACAGACAGTACCAGCTACTACAGATAGTACATGATACTACAGATAGTACATTATACTACAGACAGGACATGATACTACAGACAGTACATGCTACTACAGATAGTACATGATACTACAGAGAATACATGCTACCACATATAGTACATGCTACTACAGAGAGTACATGCTACCACATGAAGTACATGATACTACAGATAGTACATTATACTACAGATAAGACATGATACTACATACACTACTTGATGCTACAGCTCGTACATGCTAAAACAGATAGTACATGCTACTATAGACAGTACATGCTACTACAGACGGTACATGTTATTACAGACAGTACAAGCTACTACAGATAGTACATGATACTACAGATAGTACATTATACTACAGACAGGACATGATACTACAGACAGTACATGCTACTACAGATAGTACATGCTACTACAGATAGTACATGCTACTACAGATAGTACATGATACTACAGATAGTACATGATACTACAGATGGTACATGATACTACAGATAGTATATGCTACTACAGATAGTACATGATACTACAGATAGTACATGCTACTACAGATAGTACATGATACTACAGATAGTACATGCTAGTACAGACAGTACATGCTACTACAGATAGTACATGCTACTACAGATAGTACATGATACTACAGATAGTAAATGCTACTACAGACAGTACACGCAACTACAGATAGTACATGATACTACAGAGAGTACATGCTACTACAGACAACACATGCTACCACAGACAGTACAAGCTACTACAGACAGTACATGATACTACAGACAGTACATGCTACTACAGATAGTACATGATACTACAGATAGTGCGAGCTACTACAGACAGTACATGCTGTTATAAGTACAAGTAAGTCAGCAGCTAACTTTGAATTTATCACAAGGTACATCGGCAAGAAAAGCTCCAGACTCCATCAATCATATCTACCAAGTAATATGCCATAACAGGAGAGGATCGGAGTCACCACTAATCTCAAGACAATGAGCTGGCAGCCAGGATCTTGACAGCCTTGTGTAACAACACCTCACCACTAAGCTCTAGAGATTACGCTGGCAAACATGATCTTCTGCAGAGTTGTGTAACAGTTTCTCACCACTAAGCTCCAAGGAATAATCTGGCAAACAGCCTTGTGTAACAATAATCCGCCGCGACTTCAACATAATAAGATGTACTCCAGGGATCCTAAAAGAAAGTAATAAAAATACACAAATGTAGTGAAGGACGCGATGTAACACGGGACCTCAGGCTGTTCCCAAATTAGCACACATGCGTCAGCACATACCACACACTAACTTTAGTATAAATACAGAGACTTGACATACAGTCATCCTCTTTCCTCAACCGAACAGGTAGTACACGATACTACAGATAGTACACGATACTACAGACAGTAAATGATACTACAGAAAGTACATGCTACTACAGATAGTACATGACACTACAGAAAGCACATGATACTACAGATAGTACATGCTACTACAGATAATAAATGCTACTACAGACAGTACATCCAACTTCAGACAGTTTACGCTATTACAAACAGTACAAGCTTTTACAGATAGTACACGATACTACAGGTATTACATGAAACTACAGGTAGTACATGCTACTACATATAGTACATGTTACTACAGACAGTACATGATACCACAGATAGTACATGATACTACAGACAGTACATGCTACTACAGACAGTACATGCTATTACAGACAGTACATGCAACTACAGATAGTACATGATACTACAGAGAGTACATGCTATTACAGATAGTACATGATACTACAGAGAGTACATGCTACCACATATAGTACATGATACTACAGATAGTACATTATACTACAGATAAGACATGATACTACATACACTACTTGATGCTACAGCTCGTACATGCTAAAACAGATAGTACATGCTACTATAGACAGTACATGCTACTACAGACAGTACATGTTATTACAGTAAGTACAAGCTACTACAGACAGGACATGATACTACAGACAGTACATGCTACTACAGATAGTACATGCTACTACAGATAGTACATGATACTACAGATAGTACATGATACTACAGATAGGACATGATACTACAGAAAGTACATGATACTACAGATAGTGCATGATACTACAGATAGTACATGATACTACAGATGGTACATGATACTACAGATAGTACATGCTACTACAGATATTAATGCTACTACAGACAGTACATGCGACTTCAGACAGTTTACGCTATTACAAACAGAACAAGGTTTTACAGATAGTACACGATACTACAGGTATTACATGAAACTACAGGTAGTACATGCTACTACATATAGTACATGTTACTACAGACAGTACATGATACCACAGATAGTACATGATACTACAGACAGTTCATGCTACTAAAGATAGTACATGCTACTACAGACAGTACATGCTACTACAGATAGTACAAGATACTACAGATAGTACATTGCTACCACAGATAGTACACGCTACTACAGAAAGTACATGATACCACGGATAGTACATGACTACAGATAGGACATGATACTACAGATAGAACATGTTACTACAGATAGCACATGACACTACAGATAGTACATGCTACTACATATAGTACATGTTACTACATACAGTACATGCTACTACATATAGTATATGATACTACATACAGTAAATGATACTACAGTTAGTACATGCTACCACATATAGTACATGACACTACAGACAGTACATGCTACTACAGATAGTAAATGATGCTACAGACAGTACATGATACTACAGAAAGTACATGTTACTACAGATAGTACATGCTACTACAGACAGTACATGCTACTACAGATAGTACTTGCTACTACAGATAGTACATGCTACTACAGATAGTACATGGCACTACAGATAGTACATGATACTACAGATAGTACATGCTACTACAGGTGGTACATGCTACTACAGATAGTACATGATACTACAGACAGTACATGATACTACAGACAGTACATGATACTACAGATAGTACATGCTACTACAGATAGTACATGACCTTACAGATAGTACATGATACTACAGATAGTACATGCTACTACAGGTGGTACATGCTACTACAGATGGTACATGATACTACAGACAGTAAATGATACTACAGATAGTACATGCTACTACAGATAGTACATGACACTACAGATAAGACATGATACTACATACACTACTTGATGCTACAGCGCGTACATGCTAAAACAGATAGTACATGCTACTATAGACAGTACATGCTACTACAGACGGTACATGTTATTACAGATAGTACATGCTACTACAGATAGTACATGATACTACAGATAGTACATTATACTACAGACAGGACATGATACTACAGACAGTACATGCTACTACAGATAGTACATGCTACTACAGATAGTACATGATACTACAGATAGTACATGATACTACAGATGGTACATGATACTACAGATAGTATATGCTACTACAGATAGTACATGATACTACAGATAGTACATGCTACTACAGATAGTACATGATACTACAGATAGTACATGCTAGTACAGACAGTACATGCTACTACAGATAGTACATGCTACTACAGATAGTACATGATACTACAGATAGTAAATGCTACTACAGACAGTACATGCAACTACAAATAGTACATGATACTACAGAGAGTACATGCTACTACAGACAACACATGCTACCACAGACAGTACAAGCTACTACAGACAGTACATGATACTACAGACAGTACATGCTACTACAGATAGTAAATGATACTACAGATAGTACATGCTACTACAGATAGTACATGACACTACAGATAAGACATGATACTACATACACTACTTGATGCTACAGCGCGTACATGCTAAAACAGATAGTACATGCTACTATAGACAGTACATGCTACTACAGACGGTACATGTTATTACAGATAGTACATGCTACTACAGATAGTACATGATACTACAGATAGTACATTATACTACAGACAGGACATGATACTACAGACAGTACATGCTACTACAGATAGTACATGCTACTACAGATAGTACATGATACTACAGATAGTACATGATACTACAGATGGTACATGATACTACAGATAGTATATGCTACTACAGATAGTACATGATACTACAGATAGTACATGCTACTACAGATAGTACATGATACTACAGATAGTACATGCTAGTACAGACAGTACATGCTACTACAGATAGTACATGCTACTACAGATAGTACATGATACTACAGATAGTAAATGCTACTACAGACAGTACATGCAACTACAAATAGTACATGATACTACAGAGAGTACATGCTACTACAGACAACACATGCTACCACAGACAGTACAAGCTACTACAGACAGTACATGATACTACAGACAGTACATGCTACTACAGATAGTACATGATACTACAGATAGTGCGAGCTACTACAGACAGTACATGCTGTTATAAGTACAAGTAAGTCAGCAGCTAACTTTGAATTTATCACAAGGTACATCGGCAAGAAAAGCTCCAGACTCCATCAATCATATCTACCAAGTAATATGCCATAACAGGAGAGGATCGAAGTCACCACTAATCTCAAGACAATGAGCTGGCAGCCAGGATCTTGACAGCCTTGTGTAACAACACCTCACCACTAAGCTCTAGAGATTACGCTGGCAAACAGGATCTTCTGCAGAGTTGTGTAACAGTTTCTCACCACTAAGCTCCAAGGAATAATCTGGCAAACAGCCTTGTGTAACAATAATCCGTCGCGACTTCAACATAATAAGATGTACTCCAGGGATCCTAAAAGAAAGGAATAAAAATACACAAATGTAGTGAAGGACGCGATGTAACACGGGACCTCAGGCTGTTCCCAAATTAGCACACATGCCTCAGCACATACCACACACTAACTTTAGTATAAATACAGAGGCTTGACATACAGTCATCCTCTTTCCTCAACCGAACAGGTAGTACACGATACTACAGATAGTACACGATACTACAGACAGTAAATGATACTACAGAAAGTACATGCTACTACAGATAGTACATGACACTACAGATAGCACATGATACTACAGATAGTACATGCTACTACAGATAATAAATGCTACTACAGACAGTACATCCAACTTCAGACAGTTTACGCTATTACAAACCGTACAAGCTTTTACAGATAGTACACGATACTACAGGTATTACATGAAACTACAGGTAGTACATGCTACTACATATAGTACATGTTACTACAGACAGTACATGATACCACAGATAGTACATGATACTACAGACAGTTCATGCTACTAAAGATAGTACATGCTACTACAGACAGTACATGCTACTACAGATAGTACAAGATACTACAGATAGTACATTGCTACCACAGGTAGTACACGCTACTACAGAAAGTACATGATACCACGGATATGACATGATACTACAGATAGTACATGCTACTACATATAGTACATGTTACTACAGACAGTACATGCTACTACATATAGTATATGATACTACAGACAGTAAATGATACTACAGTTAGTACATGCTACCACATATAGTACATGATACTACAGACAGTACATTATACTACAGATAGGGCATGATACTACAGACACTACTTGATGCTACAGATCGTACATGCTAAAACAGATAGTACATGCTACTATAGACAGTACATGCTACTACAGACAGTACATGTTATTACAGACAGTACAAGCTACTACAGATAGTACATGATACTACAGATAGTACATTATACTACAGACAGGACATGATACTACAGACAGTACATGCTACTACAGATAGTACATGCTACTACAGATAGTACATGATACTACAGATAGTACATGATACTACAGATGGTACATGACATTACAGATAGTACATGCTACTACAGATAGTACATGATACTACAGATAGTACATGCTACTACAGATAGTACATGATACTACAGATAGTACATGCTAGTACAGACAGTACATGGTACTACAGATAGTACATGCTACTACAGATAGTACATGATACTACAGATAGTAAATGCTACTACAGACAGTACATGCAACTACAGATAGTACATGCTACTACAGATAGTAAATGCTACTACAGACAGTACTCGCGACTTCAGACAGTTTACGCTATTACAAACAGAACAAGCTTTTACAGATAGTACACGATACTACAGGTATTACATGAAACTACAGGTAGTACATGCTACTACATATAGTACATGTTACTACAGACAGTACATGATACCACAGATAGTACATGATACTACAGACAGTTCATGCTACTAAAGATAGTATATGCTACTACAGACAGTACATGATACCACGGATAGTACATGATACTACAGATAGGACATGATACTACAGATAGAACATGTTACTACAGATAGCACATGACACTACAGATAGTACATGCTACTACATATAGTACATGTTACTACAGACAGTACATGCTACTACATATAGTATATGATACAACATACAGTAAATGATACTACAGTTAGTACATGCTACCACATATAGTACATGATACTACAGATAGTGCATTTTACTACAGATAGGACATGATACTACAGAAAGTACATGATACTACAGATAGTGCATGATACTACAGATAGTACATGATACTACAGATGGTACATGATACTACAGATAGTACATGCTACTACAGATAGTACATGATACTACAGATAGTACATGCTACTACAGATAGTACATGATACTACAGATAGTACATGCTAGTACAGACAGTACATGCTACTACAGATAGTACATCCTACTACAGATAGTACATGATACTACAGACAGTACATGATACGACAGATAGTACATGCTACTACAGACAGTACATGCTACTACAGACAGTACATGCTACTACAGACAGTACATGCTATTACAGACAGTACATGCAACTACAGATAGTACATGATACTACAGAGAGTACATGCTATTACAGACAGTACATGCAACTACAGATAGTACATGATACTACAGAGAGTACATGCTACCACATATAGTACATGATACTACAGATAGTACATTATACTACAGATAAGACACGATACTACATACACTACTTGATGCTACAGCTCGTACAAGCTAAAACAGATAGTACAGGCTACTATGGACAGTACATGCTACTACAGACAGTACATGTTATTACAGACAGTACAAGTTACTACAGATAGTACATGATACTACAGATAGTACATTTTACTACAGACAGGACATGATACTACAGACAGTACATGCTACTACAGATAGTACATGCTACTACAGATAGTACATGATACTACAGATAGTACATGATACTACAGATGGTACATGATACTACAGATAGTACATGCTACTATAGATAGTACATGATACTACAGATAGTACATGCTACTACATAAAGTACATGTTACTACAGACAGTACATGCTACTACATATAGTATATGATACTACAGACAGTAAATGATACTACAGTTAGTACATGCTACCACATATAGTACATGATACTACAGACAGTACATTATCCTACAGATAGGACATGATACTACAGACACTACTTGATGCTACAGATCGTACATGCTAAAACAGATAGTACATGCTACTATAGACAGTACATGCTACTACAGACAGTACATGTTATTACAGACAGTACAAGCTACTACAGATAGTACATGATACTACAGATAGTACATTATACTACAGACAGGACATGATACTACAGACAGTACATGCTACTACAGATAGTACATGCTACTACAGATAGTACATGATACTACAGATAGTACATGATACTACAGATGGTACATGACATTACAGATAGTACATGCTACTACAGATAGTACATGATACTACAGATAGTACATGCTACTACAGATAGTACATGATACTACAGATAGTACATGCTAGTACAGACAGTACATGCTACTACAGATAGTACATGCTACTACAGATAGTACATGATACTACAGATAGTAAATGCTACTACAGACAGTACATGCAACTACAGATAGTACATGCTACTACAGATAGTAAATGCTACTACAGACAGTACTCGCGACTTCAGACAGTTTACGCTATTACAAACAGAACAAGCTTTTACAGATAGTACACGATACTACAGGTATTACATGAAACTACAGGTAGTACATGCTACTACATATAGTACATGTTACTACAGACAGTACATGATACCACAGATAGTACATGATCCTACAGACAGTTCATGCTACTAAAGATAGTATATGCTACTACAGACAGTACATGATACCACGGATAGTACATGATACTACAGATAGGACATGATACTACAGATAAAACATGTTACTACAGATAGCACATGACACTACAGATAGTACATGCTACTACATATAGTACATGTTACTACAGACAGTACATGCTACTACATATAGTATATGATACAACATACAGTAAATGATACTACAGTTAGTACATGCTACCACATATAGTACATGATACTACAGATAGTGCATTTTACGACAGATAGGACATGATACTACAGAAAGTACATGATACTACAGATAGTGCATGATACTACAGATAGTACATGATACTACAGATGGTACATGATACTACAGATAGTACATGCTACTACAGATAGTACATGATACTACAGATAGTACATGCTACTACAGATAGTACATGATACTACAGATAGTACATGCTAGTACAGACAGTACATGCTACTACAGATAGTACATCCTACTACAGATAGTACATGATACTACAGACAGTACATGATACGACAGATAGTACATGCTACTACAGATAGTACATGCTACTGCAGACAGTACATGCTACTACAGACAGTACATGCTATTACAGACAGTACATGCAACTACAGATAGTACATGATACTACAGAGAGTAGATGCTATTACAGACAGTACATGCAACTACAGATAGTACATGATACTACAGAGAGTACATGCTACCACATATAGTACATGATACTACAGATAGTACATTATACTACAGATAAGACACGATACTACATACACTACTTGATGCTACAGCTCGTACAAGCTAAAACAGATAGTACAGGCTACTATGGACAGTACACGCTACTACAGACAGTACATGTTATTACAGACAGTACAAGCTACTACAGATAGTACATGATACTACAGATAGTACATTTTACTACAGACAGGACATGATACTACAGACAGTACATGCTACTACAGATAGTACATGCTACTACAGAGAGTACATGATACTACAGATAGTACATGATACTACAGATGGTACATGATACTACAGATAGTACATGATACTACATGCACTACATGATGAGACATATAGCACATATTAATACAGATAGTACATGCTATTATAGACAGTACATGCTACTACAGAGAGTACATGTTATTACAGACAGTACAAGCTACTACAGATAGTACATGATACTACAGACTGTACATGATACTACAGACAGTAAATGATACTACAGACAGTACATGATACTACAGATAGTACATGATACGGCAGATAGTACACGACACTACAGAAAGTACATTATACTACAGATAGTACATGATACTACAGATAGTACATGATACTACAAATAGTACATGATACTACAGACAGTACATACTACTACAGATAGTAAATGCGACCACATATAGGACATGACACTACAGACAGTACATGCTACTACAGATAGTAAATGATACTACAGACAGTACATGATACTACAGAGAGTTCATGTTACTACAGATAGTACATGCTACTACAGACAGTACATGCTACTACAGATAGTACTTGCTACTACAGATAGTACATGCTACTACAGATAGTACATGACACTACAGATAGTGCATGATCCTACAGATAGTACATGCCACTACAGATAGTACATGACACTACAGATAGTACATGATACTACAGATAGTACATGCTACTACAGGTGGTACATGCTACTACAGATAGTACATGATACTACAGACAGTAAATGATACTACAGATAGTACATGCTACTACAGATAGTACATGACACTACAGATAGTACATGATACTACAGATAGTACATGCTACTACAGGTGGTACATGCTACTACAGATAGTACATGATACTACAGACAGTACATGATACTACTGATAGTACATGCTACTACAGATAATAAATGCTACTACAGACAGTACATGCAACTTCAGACAGTTTACGCTATTACAAACAGTACAAGCTTTTACAGATAGTACACGATACTACAGGTATTACATGAAATTACAGGTAGTACATGCTACTACATATAGTACATGTTACTACAGACAGTACATGATACCACAGATAGTACATGATACTACAGACAGTTCATGCTACTAAAGATAGTACATGCTACTACAGACAGTACATGCTACTACAGATAGTACAAGATACTACAGATAGTACATTGCTACCACAGATAGTACACGCTACTACAGAAAGTACATGATACCACGGATATTACATGATACTACAGATAGTACATGCTACTACATATAGTACATGTTACTACAGACAGTACATGCTACTACATGAAGTATATGATACTACAGACAGTAAATGATACTACAGTTAGTACATGCTACCACATATAGTACATGATACTACAGATAGTGCATGATACTACAGATAGTTCATGCTACTACTTATAGTACATGTTACTACAGACAGTACATGCTACTACATATAGTATATGATACTACAGACAGTAAATGATACTACAGTTAGTACATGCTACCACATATAGTACATGATACTACAGATAGTACATTATACTACAGATAGGACATGATACTACAGACACTACTTGATGCTACAGATCGTACATGCTAAAACAGAAAGTACATGCTACTATAGACAGTAGATGCTACTACAGACAGTACATGTTATTACAGACAGTACAAGCTACTACAGATAGTACATGATACTACAGATAGTACATTATACTACAGACAGGACATGATACTACAGACAGTACATGCTACTACAGATAGCACATGCTACTACAGATAGTACATGATACTACAGATAGTACATGATACTACAGATGGTACATGATACTACAGATAGTACATGCTACTACAGATAGTACATGATACTACAGATAGTACATGCTACTACAGATAGTACATGACACTACAGATAGTACATGCTAGTACAGACAGTACATGCTACTACAGATAGTACATGCTACTACAGATAGTACATGATACTACAGATAGTAAATGCTACTACAGACAGTACATGCAGCTACAGATAGCACATGCTACTACAGATAGTAAATGCTACTACAGACAGTACATGCGACTTCAGACAGTTTACGCTATTACAAACAGAACAAGCTTTTACAGATAGTACACGATACTACAGGTATTACATGAAACTACAGGTAGTACATGCTACTACATATAGTACATGCTACTACAGACAGTAAATGATACTACCGATAGTACATGCTATTACAGATAGTACGTGACACTACAGATAGTACATGATACTACAGATAGTACAAGCTACTACAGATAGTACATGCTACTACAGATAGTACATGATACTACAGAGAGTACATGATACTACAGACAGTACATGATACTACAGATAGTACATGCTACTACGGATAGTACATGCTACTACAGACAGTACATGCTACTACAGACAGTACATGCTATTACAGACAGTACATGCTACTACAGATAGTACATGATACCACAGATAGTACATGATACTACAGATAGCACATGATACTACAGACAGTACTTGCTACTACAGAGAGTACATGATACTACAGTTAGTAGATGATACTACAGACAGTACATGCTATTACAGACAGTACACGCTACAACAGATAGTACACGATACTACAGATAGTACACGATACTACAGACAGTACATGCTACTACAGATAGTACATGACACTACAGATAGTACATGATACTACAGATAGTACATGCCACTACAGACAGTACATGCTACTACAGACAGTACATGCTATTACAGACAGTACATGCTACTACAGATAGTACAAGATACTACAGATAGTACATGCTACTACAGATAGTACATGCTACTACAGATAGTACATGCTACTACAGATAGTACATGATACTACATAAAGTACGTGATGCCACAGATAAAACACGATACTACAGATAGTACATGATACTACAGATAGTACATGCTACTACAGAAAGTACATGACACTGGCGATAGTACATGCTACTACAGATAGTACATGATACTACAGATAGTGCATGATAATACAGACAGTACATGCTACTACAGATAGTATATGATACTACAGATAATACATGATACTACATACACTACATGATGAGACATATAGCACATATTAATACAGATAGTACATGCTATTATAGACAGTACATGCTACTACAGAGAGTACATGTTATTACAGACAGTGCAAGCTACTACAGATAGTACATGATACTACAGACAGTACATGATACTACAGACAGTAAATGATACTACAGACAGTACATGATACTACAGATAGTACATGATACGGCAGATACTACACGATACTACAGAAAGTACATGATACTACAGATAGTACATGATACTACAGATAGTACATGATACTACAAATAGTACATGATGTTACAGATAGTACATACTACTACAGATAGTAAATGCTAGCACATATAGTACATGACACTACAGACAGTACATGATACTACAGATAGTAAATGATACTACAGACAGTACATGATACTACAGATAGTACATGTTACTACAGATAGTACATGCTACTACAGACAGTACATGCTACTACAGAGAGTACTTGCTACTACAGATAGTACATGCTACTACAGATAGTACATGACGCTACAGATAGTACACGATACTACAGATAGTACATGCTACTACAGGTGGTACATGCTACTACAGATAGTACATGATACTACAGACAGTACATGATGCTACAGACAGTACATGATACTACAGATAGTACATGCTACTACAGATAGTACATGACACTACAGACAGTACATGATACTACAGATAGTACATGCTACTACAGGTGGTACATGCTACTACAGATAGTACATGATACTACAGACAGTAAATGATACTACAGATAGTACATGCTACTACAGATAGTACATGACACTACAGATAGTACATGATACTACAGATAGTACATGCTACTACAGGTGGTACATGCTACTACAGATAGTACATGATACTACAGACAGTACGTGATACTACTGATAGTACATGCTACTACAGATAATAAATGCTACTACAGACAGTACATGCAACTTCAGACAGTTTACGCTATTACAAACAGTACAAGCTTTTACAGATAGTACACGATACTACAGGTATTACATGAAACTTTAGGTAGTACATGCTACTACATATAGTACATGTTACTACAGACAGTACATGATACCACAGATAGTACATGGTACTACAGACAGTTCATGGTACTAAAGATAGTACATGCTACTACAGACAGTGCATGCTACTACAGATAGTACAAGATACTACAGATAGTACATTGCTACCACAGATAGTACACGCTACTACAGAAAGTACATGATACCACGGATATTACATGATACTACAGATAATACATGATACTACAGATAGAAGATGCTACTACAGATAGCACATGACACTACAGATAGTACATGCTACTACATATAGTACATGTTACTACAGACAGTCATGCTACTACATATAGTATATGATACTACAGACAGTAAATGATACTACAGTTAGTACATGCTACCACATATAGTACATGATACTACAGATAGTACATTATACTACAGATAGGACATGATACTACAGACACTACTTGATGCTACAGATCGTACATGCTAAAACAGATAGTACATACTACTATAGACAGTACATGCTACTACAGACAGTACATGTTATTACAGACAGTACAAGCTACTACAGATAGTACATGATACTACAGATAGTACATTATACTACAGACAGGACATGATACTACAGACAGTACATGCTACTACAGATAGTACATGCTACTACAGATAGTACATGATACTACAGATAGTATATGATACTACAGATGGTACATGACACTAAAGATAGTACATGCTACTACAGATAGTACATGATACTACAGATAGTACATGCTACAACAGATAGTACATGATACTACAGATAGTACATGCTAGTACAGACAGTACATGCTACTACAGATAGTACATGCTACTACAGATAGTACATGATACTACAGATAGTAAATGCTACTACAGACAGTACATGCAACTACAGATAGTACATGCTACTACAGATAGTAAATGCTACTACAGACAGTACATGCGACTTCAGACAGTTTACGCTATTACAAACAGAACGAGCTTTTACAGATAGTACACGATAGTACAGGTATTACATGAAACTACAGGTAGTACATGCTACTACATATAGTACATGTTACTACAGACAGTACATGATACCACAGATAGTACATGATACTACAGACAGTTCATGCTACTAAAGATAGTACATGCTACTACAGACAGTACATGCTACTACAGATAGTACAAGATACTACAGATAGTACATTGCTACCACAGATAGTACACGCTACTACAGAAAGTACATGATACCACGGATAGTACATGATACTACAGACAGTTCATGCTACTACAGATAGTACATGCTACTACAGACAGTACATGCTACTACAGATAGTACAAGATACTACAGATAGTTACTGCTACCACAGATAGTACACCCTACTACAGAAAGTACATGATACCACAGATAGTACATGATACTACAGATAGTACATGGTACTACAGATAGTACATGCTACTACAGATAGTACATGATACTACAGATAGTACATGCTACTACAGATAGTACATGACACTACAGATAGTACATGCTACTACATATAGTACGTGTTACTACAGACAGTACATGCTACTACATATGGTACATGATATTACAGACAGTAAATGATACTACAGTTCGTTCATGCTACCACAGATAGTACATGATACTACCGATAGTACATTATACTACAGATAGTACATGATACTACAGACACTACATGATGCTACAGATAGTAGATGCTAAAACAGATAGTACATACTACTTTAGACAGTACATGCTACTACAGACAGTACATGTTATTACAGACAGTACAAGCTACTACAGATAGTACATGATACTACAGATAGTACATGATACTACAGACAGTACATTATACTACAGACAGTACATGCTACTACAGATAGTACATGCTACTACAGATAGTACATGATACTACAGATAGTACATGATACTACAGATGGTACATGATACTACAGATAGTACATGCTACTACAGATAGTACATGATACTAAAGATAGTACATGCTACTACAGATAGTACATGATACTACAGATAGTACATGCTACTACAGAGAGTACATGCTACTACAGATAGTACATGCTACTACAGATAGTACATGATACTACAGATAGTAAATGCTATACAGACAGTACATGCAACTACAGATAGTACATGATACTACAGAGAGTAAATGATACTACAGATAGTTTATGATACTACAGATAGTACATGATACTACAGACAGTAAATGATACTACAGATAGTACTACAGATAGTAAATGCTACTACAGACAATACATGCTACCACAGACAGTAAAAGCTACTTCAGACAGGAAATGATACTACAGATAGTACATGCTACTACAGATAGTACATGACACTACACATAGTACATTATACTACAGATAGTACATGCTACTACAGGTGGTACACGCTACTACAGGTAGTACATGATACTACAGACAGTACATGATACTACTGATAGTACATGCTACTACAGATAGTAAATGCTACTACAGACAGTACAGGCGACTTCAGACAGTTTACGCTATTACAGACAGTACAAGCTTTTACAGATAGTACACGATACTACAGGTAGTATATGACACTACAGATAGTACATGCTACTACATATAGTACATGTTACTACAGACAGTACATGATACCACAGATAGTACATGATACTACAGACAGTTCATGCTACTACAGATAGTACATGCTACTACAGACAGTACATGCTACTACACATAGTACAAGATACTACAGATAGTTACTGCTACCACAGATAGTACACCCTACTACAGAAAGTACATGATACCACAGATAGTACATGAGACTACAGATAGTACATGATACTACAGATAGTACATGCTACTACAGATAGTACATGATACTACAGATAGTACATGCTACTACAGATAGTACATGACACTACAGACAGTACATGCTACTACATATAGTACATGATACTACAGACAGTAAATGATACTACAGTTAGTACATGCTACCACAGATAGTACATGATACTACAGATAGTACATTATACTACAGATAGTACATGATACTACAGACACTACATGATGCTACAGATAGTACATGCTAAAACAGATAGTACATGCTACTATAGACAGTACATGCTACTACAGACAGTACATATTATTACAGACAGTACAAGCTACTACAGTTAGTACATGATACTACAGATAGTACATGATACTACAGACAGTACATTATACTACAGACAGTACATGCTACTACAGATAGTACATGCTACTACAGATAGTACATGATACTACAGATAGTACATGATACTACAGATGGTACATGATACTACAGATAGTACATGCTACTACAGATAGCACATGATACTACAGATAGTACATTATACTACAGATGGTACATGATACTACAGACACTACATGATGATACAGATAGTACATACTAATACAGATAGTACATGCTACTACAGATAGTACATGATACTACGGACAGTACATGCTACTACTGATAGTACATGCTACTACAGATAGTAAATGCTACTACAGACAGTACAGGCGACTTCAGACAGTTTACGCTATTACAGACAGTACAAGCTTTTACAGATAGTACACGATACTACAGGTAGTACATGACACTACATATAGTACATGTTACTACAGACAGTACATGATACCACAGATAGTACATGATACTACAGACAGTTCATGCTACTACAGATAGTACATGCTACTACAGACAGTACATGCTACTACACATAGTACAAGATACTACAGATAGTTACTGCTACCACAGATAGTACACCCTACTACAGAAAGTACATGATACCACAGATAGTACATGATACTACAGATAGTACATGATACTACAGATAGTACATGCTACTACAGATAGTACATGATACTACAGATAGTACATGCTACTACAGATAGTACATGACACTACAGATAGTACATGATGCTACAGACAGTACATGTTACTACAGACAGTACATGCTACTACATATAGTACATGATACTACAGACAGTAAATGATACTACAGTTAGTACATGCTACCACAGATAGTACATGATACTACAGATAGTACATGCTACTACAGATAGTACATGATACTACAGATAGTACATGCTACTACATATAGTACATGAGACTACAGATAGTACATGCTAGTACAGACAGTACATGCTACTACAGACAGTACATGCTACTACAGATAGTACATGATACTACAGATAGTAAATGCTACTACAGACAGTACATGCAACTACAGATAGTACATGATACTACAGATAGTACATGATACTATAGGTAGTACATGCTACTACAGATAGTACATGATACTACAGATAGTACATGCTACTACAGATAGTACATGCTACTACAGATAGTACATGATACTACAGATAGTACATGATACTACAGATAGTATATTATACTACAGATGGTACATGATACTACAGACACTACATGATGAAACAGATAGTACATACTAATACAGATAGTACATGCTACTATATACAGTACATGCTACTACAGACAGTACATGTTATTACAGACAGTACAAGCTACTACAGATAGTACATGATACTACAGACAGTACATGATACTACAGACAGTAAATGATACTACAGACAGTACATGATACTACAGATAGTACAAGATACTACAGATAGTACATGCTACTACAGATAGTACGTGCTATTACAGATAGTACATGCTACTACAGATAGTACGTGATACTACAGAAAGTACATGATGCTACAGATAGTACATGCTACTACAGATAGTACATGCTACTACAGAAAGTACATGATACTACAGACAGTACATGGTACCACAGACAGTACATGCTATTACAGACAGTACAAGCCACTACAGATAGTACATGGTACCACAGATAGTACATGATACTACAGATAGTACATGATACTACAGATAGTACATGATACTACAGATAATACATGCTGCTACAGATAGTACATGATACTACAGATAGTACATGCTACTAAATAGTACATGCTACTACAGACAGTACATGCTACTACAGATAGTACAAGATACTACAGATAGTACATGCTACTACAGATAGTACATGCTACTACAGATAGTACATGCTACTACAGATAGTACATGATACTACAGAAAATACGTGATACTACAGATAATACACGATACTACAGATAGTACATGATACTACAGACAGTAAATGATATTACAGATAGTACATGCTACTACAGATAGTACATGACACTACAGATAGTACATGATACTACAGATAGTACATGCTACCACAGATAGCACATGCTACTACAGATAGTACATGATACTACAGGCAGTACATGTCACTACAGATAGTACATGCTACTACAGATAGTACTTGCTACTACAGACAGTACATGCTACTACAGACAGTACATACTACTACAGACAGTACATGCGACTTCAGACAGTTTACGCTATTACAGACAGTACAAGCTTTTACAGATAGTACCTGATACTACAGGTAGTACATTACACTACAGATACTACATGCTACTACATATAGTACATGTTAGTACGGACAGTACATGATACCACAGATAGTACATGATACTACAGACAGTTCATGCTACTACAGATAGTACATGCTACTACAGATAGTACATGATACTACAGATAGTACATGCTACTACAGATAGTACATGACACTACAGATAGTACATGCTACTACATATAGTATGTGTTACTACAGACAGTACATGCTACTACATATAGTACATGATACTACAGACAGTAAATGATACTACAGTTCGTTCATGCTACCACAGATAGTACATGATACTACCGATAGTACATTATACTACATATAGTACATGATACTACAGACACTACATGATGCTACAGATAATACATGCTAAAACAGATAGTACATGCTACTATAGACAGTACATGCTACTACAGACAGTACATATTATTACAGACAGTACAAGCTACTACAGATAGTACATGATACTACAGATAGTACATGATACTACAGACAGTACATTATACTACAGACAGTACATGCTACTACAGATAGTACATGCTACTACAGATAGTACATGATACTACAGATAGTACATGATACTACAGATGGTACATGATACTACAGATAGTACATGCTACTACAGATAGCACATGATACTACAGATAGTACATGCTACTACAGATAGTACATGATACTACAGATAGTACATGATAGTACAGACAGTACATGCTACTACAGACAGTACATGCTACTACAGATAGTACATGATACTACAGATAGCAAATGCTACTACAGACAGTACATGCAACTACAGATAGTACATGATACTACAGAGAGTAAATGATCCTACAGATAGTACATGCTACTACAGATAGTACATGATACTACAGACAGTAAATGATACTACAGATAGCACTACAGATAGTAAATGATACTACAGACAATACATGCTACCACAGACAGTACAAGCTACTTCAGACAGTACATGATACTACAGACAGTACATGCTACTACAGATAGTACATGGTACTACAGATAGTGCGAGCTACTGCAGACAGTACATGCTGTTATAAGTACAAGTAAGTCAGCAGCTAACTTTATATTCATCACAAGGTACATCGGCAAGAAAAGCTCCAGACTCCATAAATCATATCTACCAAGTAATATGCCATAACAGGAGAGGATCGAAGTCACCACTAATCTCAAGACAATGAGCTGGCAGCCAGGATCTTGACAGCCTTGTGTAACAACACCTCACCACTAAGCTCTAGAGATTATGCTGGCAAACAGGATCTTCTGCAGAGTTGTGTAACAGTTTCTCACCACTAAGCTCCAAGGATTAATCTGGCAAACAGCCTTGTGTAAAAATAATCCGCCGCGAGTTCAACATAATAAGATGTACTCCAGGGATCCTAAAAGAAAGTAATATAAATACACAAATGTAGCGAAGGACACGATGTAACACGGGACCTCAGGCTGTTCCCAAATTAGCACACATGCGTCAGCACATACCACACACTAACTTTAGTATAAATACAGAGGCTTGACATACATTCATCCTATTTCCGCAAACTAACATCATCATAGACGTATGACGATTGGACTGAGCGATTGCAGTCTAGGTCAGGTGTCTTAAGACTTTATAGCATCTTTTACTTATATCTGTTGTAATATCTTTGTAATTAATAACATCTATTATACAATCTTTTTGACAACCTCAAGCAATACACACACAACTCACATCTCTCTCTCTCATTGTATTACCATATTCAAAACTGAACATATTTACTCTATTCGCATAAGACGTCCATAGACTTAAGATTCCCGGCTAAAGTTATATAGGGTATTTCCCACTATAACATTTTGGTGGAGTCGCAGAAGTCTAATAGCTTGTTTTGACATTGCTATTTAATTTTCATTGATTTAGGCTCCATTCCTCCCTATTGAGGACAGCTGATTACAGCTTTATTGATTATTTTATTTCCGTGGTAAGACGTGCGCCCCGCCATTTGTCCCTGTGCAAGCTAGTTGGACGCTGCGCTTCATAAAACAGGTTGATTTGAGCAATTGATATTCAGGATTTTACTTGTTTGAACCAGGCCTTATTTACAGTTAATCTAAATTGACTAAATGATCATTGACAACTAAGTACATGCTGCAGCAATTAAAAACATTTCACTAGTCGACACTACCCCCTTTACAGTAACTGCTTATCTACGTTTTCCCATTAATTTCCATATCAAGCCTATTCATTATTCTGAATTTGCCTTAACTCCCAGAAATTCACCCCAATTCAATCAATACCATCCACCTTTTATTACCTAACACCTCACCTCACCACCACTAAACACATCAATCACCGTAAACTTTAAACGTAGATAAATTAGAATTAAACTCATAAGTTAACTTACTTGGTACCTAGGTCGACAGTATACTATCAGTCTGTTAAGTGTACTACCATCTGGCCACATATCATATTCACACGTGTTTATCCTAAAGTAGAAAGTATACTAACATAAATTGTTTATCGGTTGTTGAAATCTCGAGAATAACATCCAACAACAACCAAAGAAACCTCTAATTGTGCAAGTATTTATATTTGTGTCCTTATCAGGACAAAGCTAATTAATATTCCCCCCCCCCACCCGTTTATTTACTGCATTATTGGCCCACATTACAGGTAACAGCTTTAAAACCCATCCCATTTATCATTAATCAATCTAAAACAAAACAAAAAAAAATTTCTTCAGATTACTTCGCTTAAAACCGACTTTACCGTCCGATTTTTAAGATGTCAGCGAAAAGGGGAACTACCGATGAGCCACCCCTGGAAACCCCGACGTCATTTATCATAACCAGGGATTCACTGAGAACTAGACCATTTTCCAATCTATACGGAGGATCTGAACCAAAAACTCAGGCAAAACCCAGACCAATTACAAAGAAAGCAACAGTCAAGAAAATCGCTGAACCTGAACCTAGTAGTGACTTAACCAGCGGCAGCGAAAAGGACTCTTCATTCTTGTCACCAAGATCACCTCCATATCAACCCAAAACTTTGGCAATGGGCTTTGAAAAACTACTTGAAGACAGCCGTCGGAGGGAAAATCTCCCACCATTGAACGGAGCACCGAGAAACTCAAGTGGAGGCTATTTATACCCACCCATCAAAAGTACATTACCAGGAAGGGGAAGACAACCCACACCAGTGAGAGTCACCGCAAGTGCACCACCGGCCGACCTCATTGAACTAGGACCCATTACAGAACAAGCTACTTCTGCTGCCAAGGCATACACTCTAACACCATCAGCCGACAGCACCCCAACAAGGACTAAACACCCAGATGTCAACAATAGCGTAGCTAACACCAACAACCAGGGAAACTGCCCTATATTCACCATAGCACCCAGCATGGACCACATAGAGCCTTACAAAGAAGGTACCAGTTGGAGTGACTACATAGAAAAATGGGGAATCTTAATGGCTCAGTACCAATATCCAGATGAGCAATTAGTACTAGCTTTGCCCGCTAAACTCATTGGCTCAGGATGGGAAGTGTACAAGAACATCATCAAACTCCACCCTGACAAGGCCAGAGATTACTCATTTCTGAAAGAGGAGCTAGCAGAGGCATTTGAAGTTGAAAACCCGTTACAGGAGAAGAACCTATGGACTATTGCACAAGGCAAGAGGTCAGTGACTGATTACTACACTGAAATAGTGACAGCTGGCAGAGCTGTATTCAAGACCATGCCTGAAAGCAACCGCGACCAAGTAATCACTTCCGCATTCATCGGAGTTCTGAAGGAGAACTACCAGCGAGCTTTTCTCAGGAAGGGAGACATAACTCTACAAGAAGCACTAAGAGAGGCTAAAAACTTAGAAGCCATCGATAAGGCTTTGGTTAAAAACCAGATCGCTGCCATTGGAGACGAGATCATAGACCCATTGGGCCCACTAACCAAACAGGTTGAGGGGTTAGCACGGTTGGTCAATGAACAGGCCAATAGAATTAAGTCAAATGAAGAGTACCCAGGACACAGACCGACACAACAACGACAGCAACCAGGACAGCAAAACCAACGATTTCAGAATCCAAGACCAAATTACAGGAATTGTTACAACGGACGCCGACCTTATAACCCACATGCCAACCTTAGACAGGGATTTAACAACTACTATGACAGAAGAGGTCAAGGGAACAACAACCAATGGATGGACAGGCAAAACACACCAAGACAAAATAGAGGAGACAACTTCCAACAATCTGCACAACACAACAACAGAACCACCAACTACCAGCCCCGGCGACAGTTCATTCGACAGCCCAACTCAACACAAGATATCAGACAGGGAGAAAGGAGAAATTGTGCCAGATGTATGATATGCCACACAGCTCCCCATTGCCCTACCGTGAACAATGCTGATGAGTCAACTAGTACTGGAGGAGATCAAGCTAACGTTGATGATATGAGCCCACAGGGATTTGCTAGACATTACTGGTCACAAGCTCCAGACACTGTAAGCAGTATTGACGTAGTCACCAGCGATAATGAAAACAGGAACAGAAAACCCTCAACTGGATCAAGGAAGCAAGGAGGCGGAAAGATTAGCTTGATGAATAGTTTACCACTGGCTATCATTTGCTGCTTGACACTACTAACAGGCACAACAGCAGTAAGCTACCACCCCGATGATCCAATGATTTGCGGCAGCCGCGCAGAGGACGCCCCACATACATTTGAAATCAGCAACGACTACAAGTGCAACACAGACGGCAGCGACACATCTGGACAAGGCCCACAGGAAGTAAAACTTCAAGTATATCAGAAAAATATGATCGAGAAGGAGAGCCATGCCTACAACTGCACAAAGTTTACAACAAAGATCACGACGTTCATGCCATTTTTTAAGGATAACCCAGACAAGAAAATATCTAGCGTTAAGAAGAGCGTAACTAAAAGTGAATGTGAACAGATGATCACCAGAAAGGTGTGCGACGCTGGAACACTTCACGGATCTGATGGTGTATTATACATCACTAACAAAAAGGTTGATGCAAGCTATGTTTGGTGCTGCAAGAGACACACCTTTACCGCGGATCAGTGCAGCTTCATCGAATCAACGTTATACAAACGCTATGGAGAGAGTGCTTTTGAAAGTACAGCAGGAGACGTAAGCCATTGTGACTACGACGAAGGCCATTGTGAACTAAATGACGGTTCAATGCTAATCTGGGAACTGCAAACCTATAAAAATAGAGGAAACCATTTTCAGCACAGCCCACAGGTTGAATTGGGCAGATCAGGACAGTCACCACAGCCTGAACCAGATGTTTGCCACCCTTGACAGACAGAAAACAGTTCTTACTGCAATGGGTATGATTTCCAGTTCACACAACACTTTAGGCTACAACGTAATAGAAAGCCGCGAAAATATACTAGGGTCCTCTTACTTTAGTTTTCTCTTCGGCGGACATGTAGCAAATGCATATGAACTCTGGACTCTTGCTTGCAACATCACCATCACCATCACAGTAGGACTGGCAATAATAGGATCAATTGTCGAGAAATGTTGCATACCAAGATATCGACAATAAAAACAAGCAGGAATTGTAGCAAACATTGATATGGAACTAGATTCATATATGGACCAACCTAGTGATTGTTGTGTTCTCATAGAATGTGTATTTTCTAACCTGAGTTTACAATACAATGAAATGGTCAAAGATATCCCACTTATATATATGCAGAGAGCTGGTATAGCCAAAGTATAATCCATAGCTATCACAATAAGCAATATGTAACATTTCCATAAAGCCTAGCCATGTGATAATATGTTAATAGCACATAACAAATAATGTATACATGTGTAGTAATTGTCATGTCCTAACACCTCCCTGCTAGCTTGAAGTTATCCTTATTACTTCAGCGATTAGTATTTCTCTTTGAGCGTCTGGGATTATTCCTGTTGTATTCATTGCCATCAGGTAATCTAGGATTTCGACGTTTTGTTGGTGGTCGTGGTTCATGTGCTGTAGGTAATAGTTGTGGTTGCGGGTTTTGCGATGTAGTGGATATTTCATCCGGTGGTTCGTCATCTTCAGGAGAAGTATGCCTAGGACAGAGTTGATCCAAGTGTCTCTTCCAGGTTGGTCCTCTGGGCTGTACTCTGACGTTAACACTTCTGCTTCCGAACACCTTCACTACAACAGCTGCCACCCATTTAGGCTGTTTATCTCTTCTTGGTCCACAGTATAGAGCATAGCATGGTGTTCCTACTGTGTAATGATGTACTGTCTTGGTAGATCGATTCTCCTGCATCTGTTTACCTTGAGCTAATTGAGCAAGTGATGGCAGTAATGTGTCGATCTTTGTTCTGATCTGTCTTCCATTCAACAGTTCACTAGGTGAGTAGCCATAAGACAGTGGTGTCCTTCGATACTGCATCAAGAACTCTTGTAATGCCGGTTTGGCTGAATGAGTAGACTTCTTGAGAGCTTGTTTGAATGATTGAACCAGCCTTTCTGCTGCTCCGTTTGTGGCTGGATGGTATGGTGCACCAGTAAGATGAATGATTCCTCGGTTTCTGCACCAATCCTGAAATTCCTCGGAAGTAAAAGTTGCTCCGTTATCTGAAACTATAGTATGAGGGTATCCAAAATGAGCAAAATCCTCCTCGAGTAATTCGGTTGTTACTTTGGTTGATATAGAAGTGGTAGGATGTATACAGGGGTACTTAGTGTATGCATCTACTAACACCAACCAATTGGTTCCCATGAAGTTAATCGCATAGTCAATGTGTACTCTGCTCCATGGCTTCTCGGGCATCATCCAAGGGTGATTTGGTAACCGATCCGGCTTGTTTTGATGCTCATTGCAGGAAGTACACTTGTGAGCAGTGTCCGTGATGTCTTGATCCATCCTGGGCCAGTAGACTGCAGTTCTTGCGAGTTGCTTCATTCTCTGCATACCAAAATGTCCAAGATGTAAAAGTTGAAGAACTTGTCTCTGAAGAGAGAGAGGAATGACTACTCTCGTTCCATAAAGTAGACATCCGCTTTCTGCCGACAATGACATCTCCAGTTTCCTAAAATCTTGTATTGAATAGCCATCAGTCACAGTTCCAGCTTCATTGCTGTCATTTCCTTTTGGCCATCCATCCTTCAGGTATCTCATCACGGTACTAAGTACAGGATCCTTTGACGTTTCTTTCTTTAGAATCCCAGGATCTGTTGGTTTCAGTTGACTTCCAATGTGTTTGATTGTACAGACGGTATCAACATCTTCACCTTCTTCCTCCCCATCAAACTTGTCATCAGATCCAATGGGTAAGCGGCTGAGTGCGTCTGCATTTCCATGATTAGATGTTTTCCTATACTCAATGGTATAGTCATATTGATTTAGAGTAAGTGCCCATCTTGCTAGTCTGTTTGCTGCTAGTGCTGGAGTAGCTCTGTTAGGTCCAAACAGTGCTAGTAGTGGTTTGTGATCCGTTACCAAGATGAACTTCCTCCCATAGATAAATTGATGGAACTTGTTGAGTGCATATATAATTGCTAGAGCTTCTTTCTGTATTTGACTGTATCTTCCCTGAGTACTGGTCAGTGTCTTGCTAGCATGAGAGACAGGTCTTTCACTTCCATCCTTGTATCTGTGAAACAGAACAGCTCCAAGACCCACCTCCGATGCATCACAAGAGATCCCAATCTCCAGAGAAGGGTCGAAGTGCGTCAATACTGTCTCCTCACATAGCATTTCCTTTAGCTTTGAATATGATGTTTGTTGTTCCTTTTTCCAGTGCCACAATTCTCCTTTCTTCAGCAACTGTTGTAGTGGCACTGTTATTGTAGAAAGTTCTGGAAGAAATTTGTGATAAAACTGTATGGATCCCAGAAATGATTTGAGTGTAGCTACATTTGTCGGTGCTGGCATTTTCTTTAATGCTTCTACTCCAGCTCCTTTCGCTATTCCTTGGTTAGATAATCGATGTCCCAAGTAATCCACCGTTTCTTGAGCAAATGAGCATTTTTCCAGTCTACATCGTAGTCCTTTTTCTTGAAGTCGTTGTAGAATTCCACGAAGATTCCTCAGGTGATCTTCAGCTGTGGCTCCGCTTACAAGAATATCATCAAGATAAACAGCTACTCCTGGAAGATCCTGAGTAAGTTGTTCCATAATTTGTTGGAAATATCCTGGTGCAGAGCTAATCCCAAATGGTAATCTTTTCTGCAGTAGAACTCCTCTGTGTGTGCTGAGAGCTAATCTCCTCTGACTTTCTGGAGCCAAAGTAATCTGATTATATGAATCTGCTAAGTCAATTTTGGTGAAGCCATGTCCTCCTCCCAATTTCCTCATCAAATCTTCTGGTAATGGAATAGGTTGTCTGTGTGTTTCCAGTTGAGGGTTGACTGTTACAGAGTAATCTCCACATACACGAAGTTTCCTTTTCGTTTGTCCTGGCAGCAGTGCTTTTCGAATAGGTACAACTGGTGTCCCATATGTGTTGAACTGAACTGGTTCCCATATTCCTTTTGCAATTCCAGCATCATATGCTTGTGCTAGATCCTCTTGAATGGCAAAAGGTACCGGTCTGGCTTTGCAGAATACAGGTGTGGCCTCGTCTTTGAAGCGTATTTCCAGCTCAAAATCCTTCAGACATCCTAATTCTGGTTTAAAGAGATCAGGAAATTCTGAAGTAAGTCTTTTACATGCTGCTTGTAGACTCCTATCAAGTTTAATTTGATTGATCGGTTGCATTTGTTTTCCATGTACTAATCCGTCAACAGATATGCCAAGTTGCCGTATACCCTCCCTTCCAAGAAGGTTAAGATTAGGTACTTTGCTCACGACAAATTGTAATTGTTGCTTATGTTGACGTGAATCCTGATGTGTGTTGATAAGACAAACTCCTAGGATGTTAATCCGATCTTTGGTTGCTGATTCATAGCATACTTGTGTCATTGTTAGTGCTGGACTGCCAATTTTCTTCCAGTTGTCCATAGATAGGAAGTTGTCTCCTGCTCCTGTGTCTACTTCCAAGGTAATTGGATGACCTTGTAAATTGACATCAACTTGAAGTTGTGGATTTGTGCCGACTGTTTGGACTGCCTTGACCAACTTCAAAGTTTTTGCACCTTTCTGCTTTCTTCGGCAGACGACTTCCAGGTGTCCTGTAAGTTTACAGTAATTGCAAACCGAATTACTGTACCTACATTCGACAGCTTTGTGGTTATCTTTCCCACATCTGTAGCAGCTCTGCTGAGTAGAATTAGTTGCAGGCTTTGGATTTGTCTTCTTTTTGTTTACTATTTGTACAGGATTTGCTGCCCCATGTACAGTTTCTTTTGCTACCTTTGCCGCTTCTTCCATCTCTATGGCGATGTCAATAGTTCTGGCAAAAGTGAGTTCTCCATCTTTAATTTTGAAGAGTGTTTTCAAAATTGCTTCATTCCCGACCGAGCAGATAAATCTAGTGCGTAAAGCTTCATCCTGCGCGTCGGTAATAGATGCAAAGTCACAAGTTGTAGCATCATGCCTGATTCTTGCTGCCAACTCTTGAATTGTTTCTCCTGGATTTCTTTTCATATTGCTCCAGTAACGATATCTTTCTCTGATGATGAAAGTTCTGGGGTTATATTGAGTCATCATGTAATCCTCAATTTCCTCCATTGTTAGCTTGTTTACTTCTTTCTTAGGAGTTTGCTGATCTGACCAATCTGTTAACTGTTTGTAGATAACTTTCGATTGATTGGTTAGAAAAATCTGCGGTATTCTTTCTTCAGTAATAGAATTAGCTCCTACGAATGTCCTGAAGCGTAGCAAGTAGTCTGTCCACAGCTCTACGTTGGGATCAAAAGCAGTAAAATTTGGAGTTGTTCCTCCTGTTTGAGCTTGTGTTTTCTGTGTAAGTAGTTCCATCAGCTGTTGATTTTCTATCTTCTGTTGTTCCATCTGCTCCCTCTGTTGTTCCATCTGCTCCCTCTGTTGTTCCATCTGCTCCTTTTGAAGCGCCATCTGCTGAGTGAGCAGTTGAATGAGCTGGTCAGTAGGAGTAGACATGTTGATCGACCAATAACTCTTGTTAAATTCAAGTAATTTAAACTATGTCCACTGCTCAAAACAATTTCTTTTAAGCAGTGTAATATATCAAGACGTAAACAGATGTCAAGTGATGATGCAGAAGTAAAGAAATCTCCAGCTGAATAATCCTATCCTCGTCGCCAATTGTTGTGTTCTCATAGAATGTGTATTTTCTAACCTGAGTTTACAATACAATGAAATGGTCAAAGATATCCCACTTATATATATGCAGAGAGCTGGTATAGCCAAAGCATAATCCATAGCTATCACAATAAGCAATATGTAACATTTCCATAAAGCCTAGCCATGTGATAATATGTTAATAGCACATAACAAATAATGTATACATGTGTAGTAATTGTCATGTCCTAACAGTGATGAAGAGGCAGATGAGGACCAGCCACTAGATCATACAATCAACTTTTCGGACGACCCACCACAATACAGACCAACTTATCCAACTCTGTCCAATGTTTCTGAAGAAGAACAAATATGCATAGAAGCATGGAATAATTATCTTTCAACCAATGATCAACAATGACTAGACGTACATCAAAACAACCAACACATTACAGGGATTGACAGCACAAATTCATGCAGAAAAACAGTAATTGATGTGGAAATAAATAATCATGTCTGCACAGCCCTTGTTGACGCCAGAGCCACAATTAGCATAATACGCGCGGATCGAGCTTCAGATTTGGGCACTGCTATAGAGAAAAGCTATTTAACAGCCACCGGAGTAACTAAGGACACTCTAGACATAATTGGATGCCCTAAAGTTAAACTGAACATAAAACCAGAATGGGAAGGCTCACATGAATTTTATGTGACCAGGAATATATCATATGAGGTAATACTTGGTACTGACCTGCTAACAAAACTGGGCACAGTGGCATACAACTTCACCAAATGCACTCTTCACATCAATGGCAGCAAAGGTATTCCAATGGGAGAAGACACCACAGTTGGACATGCGCGCGTCTGCAACAACATTGACGTGCCACCATTAACACAGATGATAATAACTGTCAGAGTCCCCTACACATCAAAAGCCAAAAAGGAATGCATATTTGAAGGATGCAGGGATCAAGCAAGAAACCTACTGATCGGCAAGTCAATTTGTAAAGTTGACGACGGCAAGATATTTGTACCAGTACTCAACCCAACGACGAGGACACATTCTATTAAAAAGGATGAAGTAATAGGCAGCGTTGAGACTTTGGAAGAGGACCTCCGCTTGCTTAGCGTACCCAATGAACAAGAAAAAGAGACAACAATTAAAACCCCACTGCCAGGTGACAACTTGAAACTATCAGATACCGATTTAACAGAAGCACAATTTACAGAACTACAGGAGTTAGTGAACGAATTTGCTGACATTGCAGGCGAAAGGATTACGGAACTAGGACGTACTTCAATAGTACAGCATGTTGTCGAAACATTACCAGGAACCAATCTCATCCGCAGCAAGCCATACAACATTCCCATAAGAGTCAGAGCAGAAATAAAACAACAATTGGACCAAATGCAAGAAAAGAATTTAATTTCCCCCAGCGCAGGTAATTGGACTTTACCAGTCGTTCTAGTCAGGAAAAAGGACGGCAATTGGAGATTTTGTGTTGACTACAGAAAATTGAATTCAGTCACGGTAAAGCAGTCGATGGCCACATCATCAATCAACAACGCGTTGGAGATCATGCATGACAAGAAATACTTCAGCTCAATCGATTTGTGCTCAGGATTTTTCCAAGTTTCACTACACCCAGGTTCTAGGAAGAAATCTGGATTCATCACCCCATTTGGCTGCTATGAATTTAAAACTATGTCACAAGGAATGTCTGGCTCACCCGCTACTTTCACTAGGCTAGCACTAGCAATAATGGCTGACCTGATAAGTGAAGGCAGCAGCTGTGTGTATCTTGATGACTGGCTGATGACATCAAAAACCTTCCAGGACCACATACAGCTACTAAGGACAGTGTTCTTGAGACTTCGATATTCAGGCTTGAAATATCGACCAACCAAGAATCAACTCTGCAAGAGAGAAATATTGTATTTGGGACACTTGATAACAGGAGAAGGTGTAACAGTTGCACCGTATAACACTGAAAAGATCAAGAAATTTCCACCACCCACCAACAAGACTGAGGTAAAAAGACTTTTTGGCCTATACGGTTATTACAGATCTTTCATCAAAAACTTTTCGAAAATCGCCGCCCCCATCACCAGACTTTTAAGCCAAGCCAGTACATTTAATTGGACCACAGAGTGCGAAGAGGCCTCACAATTTTTGAAGACCCAGATCACCTCAGCCCCTATACTAGCCTACCCCGACTTCAGCCAAACATTCACTCTAACAACAGATGCCTCAGCTATAGCCATTGGCGCGGTGTTATCACAAAGGTCAGATGGTCGAGAACACCCAGTTTCATTCTTCTCAAAATCATTGAATAAATCGGAAAAGAAGTGGGACTCATGTGAGCAAGAACTATATGCTATAGTAACCTCAGTGAAACACTTTAGGTCTTACCTACTGAATGTGCCTTTCAAGATTTTCACGGATAATGCCGCCTGCACATATGTATTGAAAAAACCAGAACTGTCTCCAAGATTGGCCAGGTGGGCCATCCAGTTGTCAGACCAGAACCCAGAATCGCGTTGCAGATGCTTTGTCAAGAGCAGTAATTGCAGCCACTGTCAGCACACCATCATCTGAAAAAGAGAAAATGATAGATGATCAGAAAAGAGACTACTTTTTAGGACCAATACGCCTATATCTGAGCAAGGCAAAATTCCCTATGGATGCTGGCAAAGCCAAGAAACGGGACATTGTCACAAACAGTGAAGACTTTGAAATGGACAGTGAAATACTCTACAGGAAGGAAGAAGGAAAGTTGCTACTAGCCATACCTGCAGTACAAAGGTCACTACTAATGTATGCGGCTCATGAGGACATCACCTCTATGCCTTCAGATGTGACGAAGACTTTGATGAAACTCAAGGAGAAGTACTGGTTTCCATTTATGGCAAGGGAAGTAGAGAAGTACATCAGTCTTTCCTGTCAACAAAGAAAAAATCCAGCTACAGCAAGGAGGGTGCCTTTGGGAACAATGATGGCACACCAACCATGAAAAGTCGTCTCCATTGACTTCCTGGGACCTTTCATACAAAGCGAGTGTGGAATGAAACACATTTTAGTATTCACGGACCATTTCACAAAATGGACAAAGCTGATATGCACGAAAGATCAAACGGCTTTAACAGTAGCAAGAGTCTACGTTGAACAAATATTCTGCAGATACGGAGCATCAAAGGTACTTTTAAGTGACCGAGCAAAGAACTTCTCAAGCGAACTGATTGCCGGTGTTAACAAATTACTCAATGTGGAACACAGAAGGACAACTCCTTGCCATCCACAGTCAAATGGCCAATTAGAGAGATACAATAGAAGCACCGCAGACATGCTATCACACTATGTGAACCCCACTACACAAAAGGATTGGCCTCGATATGTTCCGTTTTGTCAGCTTGCCCACAACTCAAGTAAACACACTACAATTGGTTTCTCCCCTAGCGCATTACTGATGTGCAGAGAAATGAGATTACCATATGATTTGACAAAGCCAGAACCCAAAGCAGTGGAGGACAATAATGAAAACTATGCGTCCAAGCTACATGAACGGATGACGGATGTATGGCAACACGCTAGAGAGATGACAGAAAAAAGTAAAGCCAAACAAAAGGAGTACTATGACAAAAAGACAAGACCCACTGATATCCAAACAGGAGATTATGTACTATACCATGACAAACGGGGTTACAAGAACAAAAGTAGCAAGCTAATCAAGAGATGGCGTAGCACTTTTGTGGTGAAAAGTCTCACCGATACCACAGCCCTTATACAACCGTTAGAAAAACCGGACCAAACCCCATTTCGAGTTCACTTGAACAATTTAAAGCCACAGATTGGACCACTCATCAGAGGAGACGATTCAGACATTTTGATAGATTTTGAACCCCCCTCGGACGAATTGACAACGGAAGAGGACGAACCACAATTGCATGACCTACCCCAACCCACACCAACTGTTAACAACAAAATAGAAACAACCCCAGCGGAGGATCTAACTCCACTCAAGTATGATAATACACAGGATGACTCACCCAATGATGACGGAGACAAGACCCTTGAGGCTAATTGTTCCGATCACTCCAGGTTCACTGGACAACAGGATGCCATGAGTGATACAGATTCCGAAAGTTCCAATGATGAAGATCCATCCCGACAGACAGATGAAGGATCACAGTATGGAGTAGGAAACGATCACCCAATTGGCAGCAGGCAGCCCATTCGTCCTAACAGGAGATCTACAAAACAAGATTGTATTAACAACGTGCATGATGACATGAATGAGTCACTACCAATGGAACACAACAATCAACAACCGACAGAAGAAAGACATAACAGTAAATATGTGCTGCGAAAGAGACCAAGGAGGAAACGAGAAGCTGACTTTGTTTACTCAAGCTAGCTGGTTACTCACCTCACAATATTTCGGTACACTGACGAGAAGTCAAACCGACAAACGACTGATACGATACCGATTACTTAAAACTATTACTTTATTATACAATAATCACGAAATTAATTGAGGAAGCACTGACATGCAGTAGCAGCATACACGAAGGCTAAAGCAATTGGCTGAACACTATGCTGATGCAATTATCGATAATTTTCTTTAAACAATGATAACTGGAGCTACTCCACGCTGACGCAAGCTAAACAAAATGCCACACAAGCAAGCACTTATACTGCTTGTGAGCCCCACCACAAGTGTTACGTACAACAATGAAGACCGATCTACAATTTATATTTATTTTTTACATTTTCGATACAAACAGAAAAGGACCACAACACAGGCCAAGGTTGCCAGACTGGCAATTATGGGTCCAAGGATGGTCCAGTCTAAAATAAAAAAAAACAAAATATCAAAAAAAAAGTTTGAAAACAAATATGAAAATGGATACCCCTTACCAAGCTTATCAGGAACAAGAAACGTAACATCAGGAAGTGATTCACCGATTACCACCGAAGTGGATGCGACAGTAGCAGCCGCCACTGTCGCAATGGAGGTGTTACTGCCAGCAACCGACTCGATCAATGAACCAGTAGTGGTTTGAGAATACACCACAGCAGATAGAGTGGACAAGCCATCAGTATTTGCAGCAGAAGTGCTAGTGTAGCTGAGATTGCTACTAGTGGATAGAAAAGAAATCTCAGTGGTCAGCAATACGTCAGGATTCACGATTGACAAGAACATTGTAGAATTGATGGCCAGAACATCATTATCATAATAAGCTATAGTAGTTGTGACAGAGAGAGGCGTTGTGGTAGTGTACTCCTCACCGACGATCACAGGCAGGTCCTGGGTCGTACTGGCGACAAAGCTGGCCAGTTCAGCCACCACAGGAGTGGACGGGTCAGAGCTGCTGAAGCGAACTCTAGCAGTAGTAACAGTTGGCCAACAGGCCACACTCGTGCCAAGGCACGTGCAGCCAGGGCTGCAGGAAGGTCTCTATGATACACCAGCAACAACCATTAAAGTATGGAATTAACTACCACTACTACTACTGCTACAATTATCAACACTAACTGAGACAAAAGAACACGCCACTTAACATCAATGGAATCTCGGTTAATAAACAAGCACCAACAAGATTTAATTCTTGAAAGAAATAATAACAAAACAGCAATAATGGTAAATAAGTGAAGGAGATCGTTGATTTAATCGATTGAATTTAATGATCATCATCACGGTGATAATAATAATTAACACGACAATCTATTCTTAATTCTAGAAACAACGAACAACAACAGCAATTGAATCTGTCTAGGAATGCTATCAGCACAATTAATTAAAATCCTTACCGCATTAACCAGGAATAATCCACACACAATTGTGACCAGAACAACGGCTGCCGACATCATCATGAACAAGATTTTTGGATGATGATAATAGTAACGATAGGTGCACTGACAAGCAATGTTTTACGGCAAATGATTGAAAATGCGCCTACCGGAAAATTAACGACACGTGACCCCCACGTGAACGACAACTTAGCTTATCACCAACTCATTACGCAAATCCCGCGTAGAAAACTCCCTATGTTTTCACAAGAGTTGTCACCCCGGATAACATCGCTCAGTGAGTTAATCCGGATATACAGCCTCTTCACCATTTTCTCACATAGAACTGCTATCGTCTGACATTCATGAACAATACCAGATTTATTAGCGACAATTAATACATACACACAGTCACCTATGCTTTCTTAACCATCATGTTGTTGACTACATAAATAAGTGCAAAAATCTCACTACCACCCACTAAAATGATTATACCAGTACTATCTTTAAGATATAGAATGATTATTACTTACGGCAACTGTCGATTGGTTATTTTTTTTATTAATTATTATCATCATTGCCACCACTGAATTTATTCATTGTTGCTACCACACTCTCACACTCCCAATATTATAACGATCGATCTATCATTAAGAAAAGCCATTGATTAATGCCAAATTTTTGGCCGTACCATCGTACCTCAGTTTCACTGCCCTTTTGTAACACCAGTTGAGATGCATTCCATCACAACATTGCTTGCAACCCTCTTTACGAGCGACTAGACAGGAGTCAGTTTGCTAACACTGTCAATTAATCTTCGTCAACCTTCACACCACTGGATTTATTATCCGCTTCCCCCATTCATGTACACGGATCACTTAATTTTGAGCATGAAACAAGGATCTATTTAACCAGCACATATCTAACTGCATCTAGTGGATTCACCACAATTGTACAACAGTACACAAGCAAATGGATAACAACCAACGAAGCCAAGACATCAGGTTGTGAGCAATATTATTATTGTGTGCCAGGAGAGAAAAACATGGAGGATGGATTGGTGTGTATGTATAAAGGAAAAAAAAGGAGAAAGACTGCCCGGAGGTAGGCTTGTTAAAGAGGCCCAGCTGGCCGCACTCGCATAGGACGTCTGCCTCAGTGAGGCCGTTGCAATTGCGACACAGCCTGCAGCCATGCATGCAACGTGACCGCCCGAGGATCAGGATTTCCTCGGGGCAGGCTGCGTCGCAGTCCTCATATATATCTTCCCACTCCTCACCTTCCATGCCCGCTGGCATGAGGCCGTTGATCGGTATGTCCTGGGTGCTAGTGACTTCACTCTCGGCAGCAGCCAGCCCATGGCCCTCAAAAACGTCCTCCACGCTCAATTCGCTATCAGTGCTGCTGGACGAGTCAGCCAGCTGCCTGGCCGCAGCAATAGCAACCTTTAGCTTTTCATTACTACAACCATAGATAAAGGATTAAGGCAAGGAAAAGGAAGCATAAATCTAACCAATTGCATGTTGTTCTTATTAAAGTCTAATTGAAGGTCACAACACTGAGGAACACATAGACAATTACCTGTATCTTCCTTGACAACTGTAGCGCACAGCCTTCACCATCTTCCCCAGATACTCCCCCACAGATAGTCCCTCCTGCCGCAGGATTACACAAAACTCACAGGTACTGCTAGATGCCATTGCTGAATATGACTACACTGAAGGAGGCCCACACTTATATACTAAATAGGACCTACGTAAGTAAGACTTAAGAATGATGACTTGACCGCAGCTTTTACATGGAGTTTGCACTAAGATCCATTCTTCGCACTATGCGCTTATCCTACTTAAGCCAATTGTGTGGTCCATCAATTTATTCATGTTTTCTGCTGGTCTATACGAGAGTTTGGATTGGGTAAACCATAGACACTATTTCTGGCTAACTTGTTTTGTAAATAACTCTCGAAGAAAGTAGACTTTACTGTGAGCAGATATTAAAGAGAAAACCAAACGAAAAATTCATATAACATTATTATACTTACTTAAGCATACGCATTAGGCTAGACAAATGTCATGTGATTGATGAGACCACTCAAAGATTAATTACCTAACCATACTAAACAGATTCCACACGCCCGCTTAGGAGCGTTGTTTTGTAGGTACTGATATTTTGAACATTCCAATGCAGTAGGCAGTTAAGCTCTACTCAAGATTCAACTATATAAATTTTATTTTTACTTTCATTTTACTCACTTATGTTGCTTGAATACGGGTGATGGTTACTTTATTTACTCCACATATTATGAAATTTTTGAGTTCAGAACAATTGTGAAATGAGGCCGAGCAGTGCGTTAGTGATCGTGTACAGACGAGATGTTCTACAGCATATACCCTACGATGACAAGTGCGTTAGTGATTGTGTACAGACGAGATGTTCTACAGCATATACCCTACGATGACAACCTGTCAGAATACCACATCCCAAGCAATCATGACGGGGACGCTATGATCTTTTCCCCAGGAGATCTTTGAAGCAAATGTTACCATAACAACAACACGAACACCCACCAACCACCACAAACCAATCAACAACCAGAACAAATAATTACCCACAAGCAGACCTCCCCCATACCATCATGTCAAACCAACAAGAAGACAAGATAAACAACCTACCTACCAACATAGAAGTTACCACAAGCAGATCTCCCCTATACTACCATTTCACTCCAAAAGACAAGATAAACAACCCCCTTACCTACCAAAATAGAAGTTACCCATCAACCCAGAAGTCTCTACCAGAATAAAAGTAATCTACCAACCAGGACATCAACAACAAAGACCAGTACGCATCACCGACAAACTGTTTTTGCCTCATTAGGAAAATATAATTTTGATTTTTTTAAAAATGCTTTGACACCTGACCCCAACCTTACGCCTACGTACACCAGCGCCCTACAGACGAATTCGAGGACGAATTAACTTTCCATCCGGCGATTGTTATAAGCACAAGTAAGTCAGCAGCTAACTTTATATTTATCACAAGGTACATCGGCAAGAAAAGCTCCAGACTCCATAAATCATCTCTACCAAGTAATATGCCATAACAGGAGAGGATCGAAGTCACCACTAATCTCAAGCCAATGAGCTGGCAACCAGGATCTTGACAGCCTTGTGTAACAACACCTCACCACTAAGCTCTAGAGATTACACTGACAAACAGGATCTTCTGCAGAGTTGTGTAACAGTTTCTCACCACTAAGCTCCAAGGATTAATCTGGCAAACAGCCTTGTGTAACAATAATCCGCTGCGAGTTCAACATAATGAGATGTACTCCAGGGATCCTAAAAGAAAGTAATAAAAATACACAAATGTAGCGAAGGACACGATGTAACACGATGTAACAGGCTGTTCCCAAATTAGCACACATGCGTCAGCACATACCACACACTAACTTTAGTATAAATACAAAGGCTTGACATACAGTCATCCTCTTTCCGCAACCTAACATCATCATAGACGTATGAAGATTGGACTGAGCGATTGCAGTCTAGGTCAGGTGTCTTAAGACTTTATAGCATCTTTTACTTATATCCGTTGTAATATCTGTGTAATTAATAACATCTAGTATACAATCTTTTTGACAACCTCAAGCAATACACACCACTCTAACTCACATCTCCCTCTCTCATTGTATTACCATATTCATAACTGAACATATTTACTCTATTCGCATGAGACGTCCATAGACTTAAGATTCCCGGCTAAAGTTATAAAGGGTATTTCCCACTATAACAATGCTACTACAGATAGTACATGATACTACAGATAGTACATGCTATTACAGACAGTACAAGCTACTACAGAGAGTACAAGATACTACAGATAGTACATGCTACTACAGACAGTACATGATACTAGAGACAGTACACTCTACTACAGATAGTACATGATACTACAGACAGTACATGCTACTACAGATAGTACATGATAATACAGATAGTACATGATACTACAGATAGTACATGATACTACAGATAGTACGTGCTACTACAGACAGTACGTGCTACTACAGACAGTACGTGCTATTACAGACGGTACAAGCTACTACAGATAGTACATGATACTACAGATAGTACATGATACTACAGATAGTACACGATACTACAGAAAGTACATGATACTACAGATAGTACATGATACTACAAATAGTACACGATACTACAGACAGTACATGATACTACAGATAGTAAATGAAACTACAGATAGTACACGCTACTACAGATACTACATGCTACTACAGATAGTACATGCTACTACAGATAGTACATGATACTACAGATACCACTGTTAACAGGACCCAATCGTCAGCTGCAGAAAGATCGACCGCAATTGCCCTACTTATCTGAGCTTATGCACCAGATGATCAAAACCATCCTCTCCTGGGTGGCAGATGATGAGGATCCAAAGCATCGAGACTTGGAAAACCTGAGTTACCATGATGGTAAGAATTTAATTGGTTATCTCCTTGGCTGGATGGTCATCATGTTTACTTATGTACTGGGGAATTGTAATTCTACCATGACTTGTCTTCTCTCGTAAAAAGAAGAGACAGTTATCGGTTGATGAATGTCTTATCAACTTATCAACATTTAAATTACAAAGTTTCATGATATAAATTTGTAAAATATATTGATCATGTCAAATCCACAGATGAAACGGTTGTCCTTTTCAGATGACAATGTAACAATTGGTGTAGCAGCATGATTCCGCCTCACTCAGCTCGTCACTGGAGGAGAAGTTTCTGGTGCTAAAAAGAGGAAGTTGCTTGATTGCTTCCGGCGGTATGTAGTTCGTATAGCGCAATACCTCATCGCTAATCTGCCCTTGGATGAAGAGGTCATATCTGTAGCCAGGTGGCTGGATCCGATTAAGGTGTCATCACTGAAGGTCAACGACATACTCAATGTTGCCTACCGGTTGGTTGCCATTGCAAAAACATTAAATCTTTAATGAGTAATTTTTTTTCCAAAAATCTAACATTTTTGGGATGGGGCTACATGAATGTACTTATAGTGCAATTTAAATGAGTTATCATCCCTCCCAAAGTCTAGCGTGTAGTCCATGCATCAATATTGGAATGGTAATCGTACAATTTTTGTTGCAGTTTTTACGAAAAAAATGGTGTTTCAGGTACAGAAAAGTCTACAACTGGACCGACGCTGAACATAACAGCCTACGCGACGCTCTGGTGATGCTGAAACGAGATGGTGAGATACCTGCTCTCATCCAGCGCTGCATGATTCAGGCAGATGTTGATTTGGTTAAGTTTTGGAATGACGTAGGAAACATTCAAAGAGCCGGTAAGCTGTGCTATGGGCAGGTACTATCGCTGGCCATGCTGATGTTGGTCATTCATACCCCACTCCAACGCTAACTCGGAGCGTGTATTCAATATGGTCAACAAGAATCTCACAGCTGAACGTTCCTGCCTTGACAAAGATAAAACTCTGAACTCTATTATGATTATTAAAACCAAAGGTCTACCCTTAGACTTCACACCTTCCGAGCAGCTCCTAAAGGCCTCAAGGCAGGCTACTATGATTATGTTGGAGGCCAAGTAGGCAATTTTCAGTAACAGTCAAGTCGAATCGATTCAGTACATGTTATGGGACTTAACAGTTGAGCTTTTAGGAGTGATAACTCATAGTGTGATTATATACATTTCACTCATCAGTAATCTATCAGTTAGAAAACTTACTTCATATGGTTTGGTTGCTGAAGTTTTAGTAACAGTTAATCAATGAGTTTGGGTTCATTAAGTTCATTAGGTAGATTTTATATGCGTTTAAACACTGACTTTTAGGAGTGATTACTCCTATAGAGTTATTGTAAGACATTTAAGTCATCAGTGCCTTCAGCTTTTAATTTTTCAAACTAGACCACTGGATGTTGTTTTTCTCTTTTCAATAAGTTGGAAAAATCTTTAAACCTTACCTTACTGAGTAACAGTGATACACATTGATAATAACTAATAATAATAGTAGTTTTGGTAGTAGTAGTTTTGGTAGTAGTAGTAGTAGTTTTGGTAGTAGTAGTAGTAGTTTTGGTAGTAGTAGTAGTAGTAGTAGTAGTTTTGGTAGTAGTAGTAGTAGTTTTGGTAGTAGTAGTAGTAGTTTTGGTAGTAGTAGTAGTAGTAGTTTTGGTAGTAGTAGTAGTAGTAGTTTTGGTAGTAGTAGTAGTAGTAGTTTTGGTGGTAGTAGTAGTAGTAGTAGTAGTTTTGGTAGTAGTAGTTTTGGTAGCGGTAGTGGTAGTAGTAGTTTTGGTAGCGGTAGTGGTAGTAGTAGTTTTGGTAGCGGTAGTAGTAGTTTTGGTAGCGGTAGTGGTAGTAGTAGTTTTGGTAGCGGTAGTGGTAGTTTTGGTAGCGGTAGTGGTAGTGGTAGTTTTGGTAGCGGTAGTGGTAGCGGTAGCGGTTTTGGTAGCGGTTTTGGTAGCGGTTTTGGTAGCGGTTTTGGTAGCGGTAGCGGGAGCGGTTTTGGTAGCGGTTTTGGTAGCGGTTTTGGTAGCGGTTTTGGTAGCGGTAGCGGTTTTGGTAGCGGTTTTGGTAGCGGTTTTGGTAGCGGTTTTGGTAGCGGTTTTGGTAGCGGTTTTGGTAGCGGTAGCGGTAGTAGTAGCGGTAGTAGTAGCGGTAGTAGTAGCGGTAGTAGTAGCGGTAGTAGTAGCGGTAGTGGTGGCGGTAGCGGTGGCGGTAGCGGTGGCGGTAGCGGTGGCGGTAGCGGTGGCGGTAGCGGTGGCGGTAGTGGTGGCGGTAGCGGTGGCGGTAGCGGTGGCGGTAGCGGTAGTGGTGGCGGTAGTGGTGGCGGTAGTGGTGGCGGTAGTGGTGGCGGTAGTGGTGGCGGTAGTGGTGGCGGTAGTGGTGGTGGTAGTGGTGGTGGTAGTGGTGGTGGTAGTGGTGGTAGTAGTGGTGGTAGTAGTGGTGGTAGTAGTGGTGGTAGTAGTGGTGGTAGTAGTGGTGGTAGTAGTGGTGGTAGTAGTGGTGGTAGTAGTGGTGGTAGTATTGGTGGTAGTAGTAGTGGTAGTAGTAGTGGTAGTAGTAGTGGTAGTAGTAGTGGTAGTAGTAGTGGTAGTAGTAGTGGTAGTAGTAGTGGTAGTGGTAGTGGTAGTGGTAGTGGTAGTGGTAGTGGTAGTGGTAGTGGTAGTGGTAGTGGTAGTGGTAGTGGTAGTGGTAGTAGTAGTAGTAGTAGTAGTAGTAGTAGTAGTAGTAGTAGTAGTAGTAGTAGTAGTAGTAGTAGTAGTAGTAGTAGTAGTAGTAGTAGTAGTAGTAGTAGTAGTAGTAGTAGTAGTAGTAGTAGTAAAACCTGCAGAAGTAGTAACAATCTTAATAATAATGATAATTATCATAGCACCAACATCACAGAATGTCATCTCTGTGACATGTTGTGACAAATGTACGCAAATTTCCTCTCCTGTCACCTAACCTGTGCCTAACCCTTGGTTACATTCACTTACTACATCTAACTCTATATCTTAAATTTGTAATATATGAATGATGAGTACCCAACATCACAGATTGTCAGACTTACCAACCTAAAGTGAGGGGTCAAGAGTGAGACTTGGAAAAAGGGAAAAAAGCGCGTGAAATCAAGCCAAATGGGGAAAATGTGTTACTGAGTGATTTTTGATAAAATGCTGGAAAATAAAATCTTTTATCATGCTTGCTGCAGAAACATCAAGTAATGCAATGAGCAAAGGGGTATGGTGAATGGATAGCATGAGATGGTGGACCGAGGGCAGGGGATGGTTGATAGATGGAGAGCAGAAAATGGTGGACGAAGAGCAAGAGAGGTTAGATGCAGAGCAGGAGATGGTAGATGGAGAGCAGATGATTATGGATTGAGAGCAGGAGGAGGTAGATAGGTAGAGAGCAAGGAGATCGGGGATGGAGAGCAGGAGATAGATGGAAAGCAGGATATGGTGGATGGAGGGCAAGGTATAGTGGATGGAAAGTTGGATAAGGTAAATTGAAAGCAGGAGATGAATGCAAAGCAGGATTTGATGTAAATAGAGCAAGAGATGGCAGATGGAAAGCAGGAGGAGGTAACTGGAAAACAGAGCATGGTGGTTGTACAGCAGGGCATAGTGGATGAAGAGTATGATATGGTGGATACAGAGCAGGAGATGATAGGTGGAAAGCAGGAGATGATATGTGGATAGCAAGGAGATCGGGGACGGAGATAGATGGAAAGTAGGGTATGGTGGACGAAGAGCAGGAGATGATGAATGTAGAACAGGATATGGTGTATGTAGAGCAAAAAATGGTGGATGGAGGGCAGGAGGAGGTAGTTAGAGAACAGAGCATGGTGGATGTAAAGCAGGATATAATGGATGAGGAGTATGATATGGTGGATGCAGCGGGAGATGATAGATGGAGAATAAGGAGATCGAGATGGAGAGCAGGAATAGTGGATAGAGAATGGGAGATGACGGTGCAGAGCAGCAGATGATAGATGAAGAGCAAGGAGAGATAGGGAGAGATAGCAGGGGATCGGGGATGGAGAGCAGGAGGGAGATGGAGACCAGACTGGTGAATGGAGAGCAGGATATAGTGGATGGAGAGAAGGATATAGTGGATGGAGAGCAGGATATAGTGGATGAAGAGCAGGATATAGTGGATGGAGAGTATGATATCGTGGATGGAGTCAGGAGATGATGAATGGAGAGCAGGATATGCAGTATGCAGAGCAAGAGATGGTGAATGGAGAGCAGGAGGAGGTAGTTGGACAGCTGAGCATGGTGGATGTAGAGAATGATATAGTGGATAAAGAGTATGATATGGTGGATGAAAAGCAGGAGATGATCGAGGGAGAGCAAGATGATGGTGGATGGAGAGCGAGGAGATTGAAGATGTAGAGCAGGAGTTAATGGATAGAGAGTAGTATATGGTATATATAAAACAGGAAATAGTGGATGGAGAGCAGAAGATGGTAGATGTAGAGCAGGGGAAGGTGGATAGAAAGTAAGAATTGATGAATCGAGAGCAAGAGATGGTAGATGAAGAGCAGGGGACTGTGGGTGGTGAGCAGGGTATGGTGGATGGCCAGTAGAAGATGGTAGATGAGCAGAAAATTGTGGATGGAGAGCAGGAGATGGTACACAGGGTTGGAAAAAACCAAACAAACCATTTATTTCTGGTTTATACCGGTTTTTATGGATTAAACCGCAGTTTTATTGTGAAAATGGTGCACTCAATAAAAAGAGTTTATGACTTACTGAATGGTTAAAGGAATGGCTTTCGATATGTAGCATTCGGCTTGTTAAACAAAATGTTTAATGTTTATCTCCAAATAAAACAACTGCATGTACAACATGGCATCAGTATCTAAATAAATGACTAATTGTATAATAGAACCACATAAAATAGAAAACATATACACTCAAACTTCCACAACTAAATGGCATTACCGTAGTAAGACACAAGATCATTGGTATTTTCTTATTATTAAGCAATGGAGAGGCAATAAATAAAATTGTTTTTTTTTTAGCGCCAAGCCGATTTCATAGTTTAGAGTGTACTATCACAAACATGAAGTTATATCAATTATATATGTGGCGCATCTTTTTCCGATAAAGACCCTTCATTTCTCTGCTATCGTAACTAGCTGAAAAATTTGATTTATCATTTTAGATTTTTAAAATAACCGAGAGAATGAGACATGGCATGAGTGAATGCTGTGAAGCAGATAACCTGCCAGCTTAGCTGTGAAAGAATGGAATTATTTGATGAACTAACAAAAAATCATAAAAACCAAAAGTTCAGAAATTTGACTAGTTTAAATTGAGCCAAACCTGGTGGATAGACAGTAGGAGATGGTAGATGAAGGGCAGTGGATTGTGGATGGAGAGCGGGAGAGAGTGATTGAAAAGCAGGTGGAGGTAGATCAAGACCAGGAGGGGGCCAGGACATGGTGAATGGAGAGCAAGATATAATGAATGTAGAGTATGATGAATGCAGAGCAGGAGATGAAGGATGGAGACCAGGAGAGGATGGGTGGAAAGCAGGGTTGGCAATAGCGGTTTGTAGACGCTAATCGCTGGTGCTAATCGCTAGTCATGCATCAGCGATTGTGGCACATCCCCTAGTTTGATTAGACATTCAGCGAATAGCTCAATCGCTAAAGTACTAGTAATCGCTGAAGTAACTCGCTGATTTCTCTGCCAACAATGCCCAAGTCACTCATGCATGCAAAAAATTTAGTCATCTTGGAAGCATTGCATTTGCCTGCCAGTTAATTTCATCATAATAGAGGCATATGTATATGCATATAACTTTAAAGCATTACTGCAGCTGGCTGCATCACTGACACCTTGAAAAACAGATATACTGGAGACCCAATCGGCTCTGCCATTATTAACCTGTAATTAAAAGTTCATGTATTTTTAGCCAGTTTTTTATACCCTGTTTGCTGTGTAACAAAACGTGGTTTGTGTTTATTTAAGTCTTCATTATTATAAGATTATATGCAAAGTTATCAAACACTTGAAAATATTATCAGCGGTTTCATCAGCGGAAATGATGGTATCCCCTAGTTTGAAATAACTTAGCATAAACACCAGCGGAAAACCCTATTCCCTAGTTTGTAGCAGCATTAGCGAAAGCGATTCAATCCCTAGTTTAACAATGAGCGATTCCCAACCCTGGTGGAAAGTGGGATAAAGGTGGAGGTAGAGAGGGAGTTGATGGATGGGGAGAAAGGAGATGGGGGTAGAGCGCAGAAAATGGTAGAGGGAGAGTAGGAGGTAGACAAAAAGCGGGGTATGATGGATGGAGAAGAGGATATGGTTGATGAAGAGCAGGAGATGGTGAATGGAGAAGGTCATAAGGTGGATGGAAAACAGAAGCTTGTGGATAACTATTCTCACAAAAAAATACAGATAACACCAGCCTTGAAAGTAAAATAACAATAATTCTTTTGATAATAACTATTCTCATGAAAATTAAATTTGCTAAAAATTATTATAACACACAATATACCATTGAAATAACGATTAACTCCCATTTTGATATACAAAAGCAAAAAAAATACTCGGTAACTGTGTAGGGGAATGTGGCAGCGACCAGGCCACAGGTCGACCTCATTTAACAATATTATTATCCTAGCCGAACTCTATTAACAATTATACCTATTATCATGTGCCTTACGTATCATATTTTTATTATATTTTCATAGATGTGCTTGGGCAGCCATCCATGCGATGGAGACTGCCCCCTCTGTTCTATGCTCTGTTCTATTGGCCTTTTGCTAGCCAATCAACCATACAGGCGTGGCCTGCTTTTGTCTTGTTTGCTGCCAATCTTATTACATAACTTTCCCCTGTATAAATATCCATGTGTTGCATTAATAAAATCAAAGTTAGCCTGACACTCTCATTGCTTGTTGATTCTCATTGCATGAGCGCACTTATGCAAAGCACTGGTAGCAAAGCAGAAAACATACTAGTAAACTCTCACACACAGATTGCGCTGGCAGAGAAACTTACAAGTTCAAATACTTGCACAATAACTTGGACAGACAAAGCAGTTCTTGGACAAGTCGACTAGTAACTAGAATAATAGTCAGTAAAAAGTGTTCAGTCGATTCGACTCACACTGCACTCGACCTACGGGCAAGTGGTACTGGAACGATTATTCGAACTACTAGTTCGACCCGACGCATCTATTCCGCCGAATAGAAAATCAGTGGAAAGTGAGGGAGTTGTGACAACTTCTCACTGTGTATTGCTTACGGGCGTACGACGCTGCAAATTCTACTCTACCGGTTTAGATTGCTGACCTTGGGCGAGTTGGAGGCATACACTGCACTGCTTGTAATACACTTACTACTGTGACTGCTGTACAGGTGACAGCTACCACTCCACCCTAAATTCCTGTACAACTGCTACCATTGATAAGAAAACAAAAAATGTTAAAGAATGTTGGACTTGATACAAAATAGCAACAATAAATAACAATAATAATATGTAGGTAATACATGTAATATTGTGTAGGATTTTCTGGTAACGCGCCCAGTTACCTCGGTAGCACACCTGCATTTCCCTAGGAAGTCAGAGTTGTCTACTCGCCGTAGTCAGCACTACTGTCAGGCCGTCAGTATCACTGCCTATGCTTCATCATGTCTGCTAAAGTAGGCTGCATAGGCAACGCCTGTCAGGTAGGCTCTGTCTGTCTGCCACTCCTTAGGCAACTTAAGGCTTTCGGACCAAAGGTCGTTAAAGCAGTTGTCTCTTGGAGTGGTAGAGCTGTCTAGTCTTTTGTGCAGTCTGAGATAAGTTCAAGATATTCTTGAGAGAGTGTATACTGGCTTTTATTCTTACGAACAAAGAGTCAGCTGAGCATCCAAGGTAACACTGATTAGTGTGGAGCCCAGCTGCTCTATTTATTTGAAAACGTTACATAACTCCCATTGTATAGGGCTAGCCTTACTACAATATGCGATAAAGGATGGCTAACAAAGAGTGCCTTAAACATGTATGCAAATAGCCTCAGTGGTATGAGCTGAGCTAGACAAAGAAAGTTTATAATAATTTAGTCATGTAAACAGTTTCATTTACTCGTTCCTATGTTGACAGGTTGCCACAGGAAGCTGCGCCATTTTTCCTGTACACAACCCCCTCCATTGGTCGACGTCGGGGACCAATACAAGACGAACAGAGGAAGATGATTGTGACCTGTCTATATATTGTCAGCAAGGCAAAATGTATCTATTGGTTTACAAGAATAAAATATAAAATATAAGAGTAGGTAATGTGGTTAGATAGAGCTAGGTATACATAGAACTACTAATGGGTAACAGACATATGTAAACTGTCTATAATGCAGGTAAGCGCCAAGGTAAGTGGCTAGCGTCAATTTCGCCTTAGCTCGTCCTCTATCTCTCCGATTTGCCGCTTTACCTCTTGTGTCCGCTGTAGGAGCTTGTAGGCCTCCGTCGTCAGCGTGTCCAGTTCGGCCCTCTTTCTCTTTAACCTTTGCTCCTCTTCTTGCCTACGTTGTTGGTGGTGGTAGGTTCTTTTAGGGATTTTGGTGTATGCTATTGTTGACTTGAGCGTGAGAGGGGAGACCTCTTTTCGGCGCTTTGCGTCGGGCTCCTAGTACGTCACCTGTCTGCGTCCCTTGCTCCTTAGGTCTTCCGACCTGTCCAGGCTGGTATGCTGCCTGCTCTTTCTGCCTGCAACTGCTTCTTCCCATCTCCGTGGGGGTGCTGACAGCGTTGGCTTGGGCACTGCCTTATCTTTGCTTTGGCTAGTTGTGCTGTGCTTGGCCGGCTTGTCAGGGCTGCTTGCCCATAGAGGCTCTCCTAGTTGCTGCATCGTGTCATTACTTCGCTTGACAGGGAGGGAGGCTGTGGCACCACTCTTTAGTATTGGCTGTGGCCGCCCAAATGGAGGTGGGTTTGGCCATGTCATGAAACGTGCGAAGTCCGCGTATGAGTCTGCATCGACTTTAAAGAGGGGTGCGGCCCGTCCTCCATGCGCCACTGCCTTGTTTTGCTTAGTGACATGTCGTCTTGCTGCATCTCTCGAACTGAATTTCTTGCCGCAGGTACAGAAATAGAAGGAGTAATGCTGGTGAGCGTCGTACACAACTCTCTTGCGAGCGTTAGTGTACCCACACTCCATGCATTTCCATAAGTCCTGGCCATCATCCGTTTGCGTAACGATGTTATTTAGTGTTGTCAGCGTCTGAGCTGATAGCCAGGCGGTTTTCACCAATGCCTCATCGTTTAGCTGTAGTTCGGCCTCCGACTTTTCCGCCTTTGGTGTTGTTTCCATGTGGTTGTCATCTGCAATAAATATTTTATTTATTCGCACTGGCTCTTGCTGCATCTCTCTCTCTTTCGCAGCATCTCTTCCTTAGTAGGCACTCTGTTTGCACAGAGTGGTTGCCACTTTTCTAGCTCGCTAGCAACCTCCATAAAAAATTGCTCACCTATCATTTGCTCTTCTGCTGCTGGATCCTCGGTGATGGAGAGCTCTGCTTGGCTTTCTTGCTGTTCCTTCATTTTCTCTAAAGCTGTTTTTGCGATGCTGAGTAATTGTTCTGTGGAGAGAGTAGGTAGTGTATGTACCTCAGGCAAACGTATGATTACAACTGGCAGCACCTTGTTTCATTTGGGAGAAAGTTGCCGCTCCGTGGCCCAATCGCTCGTGTGATTGGAGCTCTCTTCTGGTACGTCACTTGGCCACGTGACTCTTTCTTGCGTTTGTACATCGGGCTCTGTGTGCGGTTGATCGTACCCTGGGGGCGCTTCACCAACTATAGAGTGCTCGCCGCTGGCTCTAGCAATGGAGTTACCAGCGGTGTTGTCTTCTCTCTCAAACTGCTTTCTCGATCGACATGATGTTTCGTCGTCTGGGGTAAGTTTATAATTATTTCTTTCTCTGGTTTGGTTTGCCATTTGTCTCCAATAACTTTTTGCCTCTGCCAGCGAATTTGGTACTCCTTCGCCTCCAGAACACTGTTTTAACTCCAGTATTAAATCTCTTGGAGTGTTACTGTGTTCAGAGGGTAGGGAATATTTATTCATCGTGGCTGGTTGTTGTTGAAAACCACCTTGATTATCGAACTCGTTGTTGGCCATCGAGTAGCACTGATAATCAGCTAGCTTTGAGGGTGGTCTAGTGGTTCTCCTAGGCCTGCCTGTTAAGGCTGGCTCTGCACTAGTAGCTTGCTCCTCGGCCCTTTCGATGTGTTCAATAGGTGGTTCAGTTGGTGGCGGTTCGATGGGAGTTGGAGTGGGTGGTGGGCTAGGCTCGCTGGTGTCTGGCAAGGCTGGCCACTCCCTGTCTCTCTCCCATTGCTCCTGTCTACTCAGTCTTGGCTGTACCTCTGGGACTGTCTCCCAGCCCCTGTCTACCGGCCTCTGAGGCTCGGCTGGTCTTGTTGCCTGCTCCAGTAGTGCTGGCAACTGACTTAGCTGGCGCCCCAGGACTTGCAGGTTTGGCTGGACTATGTCCCCTCTTTCAGGCATATTTCTTGGCTCGGGTGGGTGTATGGCTGGCTCTGGTGGCTGGCGTATATCAGGCATGCGTGGACGCCCTCTCATTCGAATTGCCCCCTTCATTTTAGGGCGGAGGGCGGCCTCCCTGTTGGCAGGTGCCCTCCCGGCCGGCTCAAGGCACGGACGATATTCTTTTAGCCGCCGCTCGTTCTTAGTTGTCACCTGCCCGTCCTTCTCTTTCTGGTACGTATGATTCGAGTATGCCTCCACTATCCGGTTTGGCCCCACGAAGCTGGGTTGGAGCTTAGGGTTGCAACCCTTCACTCGCCGCTTGTTTTCTACGACCACCACATCGTCTGGGGCAAACAGTAGGGGCTGCTCGGTATCCTCTTGCCGGATCTTGGCTTGTTGTTCTCTTAACAGTTCGTGTGCCACCTGGAGGTCCTCTTGCATCTGCAGGGCGTACTCTGTTACCAACTGGTTATCCAGGGGTGCGGGCCTACCGTCCAGCTGGTCGGGTAGCCTTACTTCCCTGCCCAACATAAGATAGTTGGGGGTCTCTCCAGTGGCGGAGTGTGGGGTGCCGCGAAAGGCCTTCATCACCTGGGGCAGCAGCAGGTCCCACTCCTCCTGTCCACGCCTTAGCTGGAGCGTCCTCAGTGAGTCCCCCAGTGTCCGGTTCTGCCTCTCCACCACTCCGTTACCTTGTGGGTGATACGGAGTGGTGCGGGTTTTCTGTACGTTCCATAGGGCACACAGTTCGGCCATCAATCTGGATTCGAACTGTGCCCCTTGGTCGGTGTGGAGCTCTTCAGGCAGGCCCCACTAACAGAATACCCTTTCATCTAGAGTGGTGGCGACCGTGGGTGCTGTGGCGTCCGGGATGGCGATGGCGTCTTGCCACCTGGTAAAGTGGTCCGACAGCACCAAGATCCATTTGTTTTTTCGCCGGGTCTCTGAGAGGGGTCCCACCAGGTCTACGGCTACCTTCTGAAAAGGTCTGCCGGCAAACAACCGTTGTCTCTCCTGGGTAGGCTGAATTCCCCCCTTCTTCGCTACTTGGCAGACCTCGCAGGACTTGACAAGCCGCCTCACTTCTGCAGACATCCCTGGCCAGTACCAGTTGAGCTGTACTCGGCCTTTGGTACGGTTTATGCCAGCGTGGCTTAACCCATGTGTGTCCCATACTATCTGTCGGCGCCGATAGGCCGGGCAGAACACACACTGCCGGGGTCGGCCTTTAGGGGCCACCTGTATGGTCAAGGTGCCATCAGGCTGTATTGCCAAAGCCTCCCTGCGACTGTACAAAGCTCGCAGCTCTCTGCTGCCTTCTTCCAGCTCTCTCTTGGTCACCGGCCGGCCGCCTCTAACTTCCTCGTACATCCTGGCAACTGGATTCTGCCCTGTACGTTGCTGTTCCACGAGCTCCATGCTGGTGACTACACACAGCCCTGAGGGGTCGGCCTCAGTCCCTTGGCTTTCTTGTGGCACCGGTGTGGCTTGTTGCGGTCCTGGTAGCACGTCTTCCGAGATAGGAGGCCTCGCTAACTGGAGTTCTGATCCAGGGGCGCTGGCAAGTTCAGCATGGGTCGGCCCACCGTCGCGCTGCTCTATGGCACTGCACTGTCGGCAGTCCATACAAGGCTCACGCCTGCTTAACCCATCTGCATTCCCATGCTGTTTGCCAGCCCTGTGCTCGAGTTTGTATACAAACTCGGCGAGAATCTCCAGCCACCTCGCTATCTGGTTTGACGGCTCCTTCAGTCGGCACAGCCACCTCAAGGACGCGTGGTCGGTGCGGAGCTTAAACTCTCGGCCATAAAGATACGGCCTAAAGTGCTTGACTGCCTTAACGACAGCCAGAAGCTCGCGTCGAGTCACGCAGTAGTTCCTTTCGGCGGGTGCCAGGGTTTTGATGTAGTAAGCAATGACCCTCTCCTGACCCTCCTGTACCTGCGACAGGACTGCCCTATTCCTATGGCACTGGCGTCCGTATCCAGGATATAGGTCTTGGCTGGGTCAGGGTAGCCTAGTACTGGTGCTTGGACGAGTTCCTGCTTGAGTTGCTCAAAGGCAGCCTGCTCTTCCTTCTCCCATTTCCATGGGGTGTCCTTGCTGGTTAGGACAGTCAGGGGCTTAGCAGTAGTGCCGTACCCAGGCAGATACTGCCTGGAGTAACCTGCTGTACCGAGGAAGGCTTGCAGTCCTTTGATGTCTCTAGGGGGTGTCCAATCGGCTACGGCCCGCACCTTTTCAGGGTCAGTGGCTACGCCTTCCGCACTCACTACATGCCCCAGGTACTTGACCCGTTGTTGCAGCAGTTCGCACTTGGACGGCTTGACCTTAAGGTTGGCCTGTTGCAGCCTACTCAACACCTCTCCTAGTCGTTGCAGGTGTGTCTCAAAGTGGGGGGCGATGACTATCACATCGTCCAGATAGAGCAGCAACGTTTTCCAGTGCAGCCCTTGCAGCACACGTTCCATCAAACGCTGAAACGTGGCGGGGCTGAGGTCAACCCGAAGGGCAGCACCTTCCAACGCCACAGTCCACTCCTGGTGATGAAGGCCGACTTCTCCTTGGCGTCTGCATCCAGAGGGACTTGCCAATAACCACTGGTCAAGTCCAGAGTGCTAAAGAACTTGCTGCCGGCCAGGGCGTCGAGAGACTCATCTATCCTGGGTATAGGATAGGCGTCCTGCCTGGTGACATCGTTCAGCCTCCGGTAGTCAATGCAGAACCGCCACGTCTGATCTTTCTTGCGCACCAGTACTACAGGGGAGCTCCATGCGCCGTCTGCGGGCTCAATCAACCCCTTTTCCAGCAGGTCTTTCACTTGCCGCTCGGCCTCAGCCTCCTTTTCAGGCCCAAGCCTGTGTGGGGGCAACCGAACCGGCCTGGTGCCTTCAGCAACAGGAATCGAGTGCTCTACAAGATCAGTACGGCCATTATCTCCGCTATCTCTGCTGAATATGGCCTCGTACTTCTTGAGCAATCTCTTTAACAACTTCCTCTGTTGCTCGTCTCTGCACCCTGTGCATGCCTGCTCGTACAGTTCAACCAGGTGGTCAGGCACCGCTGAACTCGCTGACCCTACGTCAGTCTGACTCCCAGATGTGGTCTGCTGTACCTCATCGGCCTCTACTCCCGTGAATGTCCCGATAGCCTTGCCAGCGGGTAGGCATATCGCATTTGGAGTAGGGTTGAGGCATCGGACCAGCACTCGTCCTTGCTCATCTGGAGAGTTGATGCTTGTAGCCAGGGGTAGGTCTCCTGGCAGACTCTGGATTACACCCTGAGTACAGTAGCTCTGTGCGGCTAGATGGCACGGAATAGTAGCCTTTGTCTGTGGGGGAATCTCTGTATTCCGAAGCACCTGGACCTTGGAGACTAATGCCCTGCCATAACGGTCAGTGCATACCAGTTCTTTGTCCTGCATGACCAGCACTGGCTGGTCAAAACCCATGTGGCACTTCTGATTGGCCGAGAACGGCATCCTGAGGATCATGTCTTCGCTAATCTGGGTGACGACGAACGTCTCGGTGTACGCCACAGACCATACTCGCCCTGAGATACTGAGTAGACCGTAGAATGGGAGTTTAGTCCCATCTGTCATTAAACCATGGGAGTCATACTCTTGCAGCGTGGCTTTCCGTCTGTCTGGTAACTTGTCGTACACACTCTTGGATAGCAGATTGGTGTTACAACCAGTATCTATCAGGTACGTCACTGTCTTCCCCTTTATCTTGCCTGGTAGGTAGTAACTGGACTTGTAGGGCCGCGCCATCTGTCCCACACACGAGGCCAGGGGAGTAGTCTCCGTAGGCAGTTCGGGCAGCACTGGGGGCTCTCTCCTGTATGGAACAGGAGTCTGCACCTCTTTGCGCCACTGCTTCCGCGGTCTCTCTCTCCCGGTGTGTGTCTTGGTAGGTGGTGGCTGTAGCTCCTCATCGTCTGATGAGTCATCGTCCAGGGCAGACAGGTGGGTAAACCTGTTTTGTGTCTGCACCGACATTGGCTGTGGTATGGGTGGGTGATAGGCTGGACGCCTAACTTCCCCCCATCCATCCTGGGTCTGTCTCTCAGACCTTGCTGTCGGTTTGTTTCTGGGTGCCCTTTTGCAGCCAGTAGGTTTCCCTACTGCTGCGGGCTGGCGGCGTTTCCCTGGTGGTTGGACCAGGAACCCTCTTGGAACTCTCTCTGAGTGTGCCCTAGCCTCTGGCACTTCCAACACTTGACTACGCTTTTGGGCGGTCGGATGGGTGTACTGTCTGGCTGGTCTTGAGGGTGGCCACTTGCTTGGTCAATTCGCTGAGTGCCTTGGTTAAGGTTTCCAGGTGGGCTTCTACCCCAGGGGTCGGCCTCTTGACCTCTACCTGTCTGCACTCTTCCTCTCTCTGCTCTGTCTCGACACTTCGAACCTTAGGGCCCGTATACGTCGGCTGGATCTGCAGGTATTCGTTACCTGCCTTTACTGCCGCCTCCAAGGAGGTTGGCTGTATGGCTAAGATATGCCTTTGTAGGTAGGCGTTCCCCAACGTGTTCTGGAAATGTTCCAGGGCATACTCATTCCTCATGGCTCGAGGGGAGTCCTCGTGGGCGGCCTCTACTAGCGCTTCGATGGCTAGGGCGTGCTCTCTAAGAGTGTGGCTGGGTTCCTTTCGGTACCCTGACAGCCTGGCTCTGGCCTCTCAGCGAGTTAGCCCGAAGCTAGCTTTTAGAGAATCCATTATTGCCCAGAGCGTTTCTCCACGTCCACATTGCTGTGCCTTCCCCTGTAGCGACTACCTCAAGTAAATGATGGCTGTGGCCGGCGCCCAATCATTGGCTTCCGACACCTCCTGAAACCTCTGGAGGAAGTACTGGATGTCTCCAGTACCATCGTATGTCGGGGCTTTAAAAGGGGTCGCCCGTGGGGGGGCATCTGTTATCTTTTCCATGATGTCGGCCAACTGTCCCATGATCCTCGTGGCAAGGTCTCCGTCCACACTCATGGCTCGTCTGCTAGTCATGGTAGTCGTCCTACTCTGTCTTTGTCCTAGGGGTTCTTTTCCAGGGGATTCGCAGATCCCACTGCCGCCACCAGTGTGCAGGATTTTCTGGTAACGCGCCCAGTTACCTCGGTAGCACACCTGCACTTCCCTAGGAAGTCAGAGTTGTCTACTCGCCGTAGTCAGCACTACTGTCAGGCCGTCAGTATCACTGCCTATGCTTCAGCATGTCTGCTAAAGCAGGCTGGATAGGCAACGCCTGCCAGGTAGGCTTTGTCTGTCTGCCACTCCTTAGGCAACTTAAGGCTTTCGGACCAAAGGTCGTTAAAGCAGTTGTCTCTTGGAGTGGTAGAGCTGTCTAGTCTTTTGTGCAGTCTGAGATAAGTTCAAGATAATCTTGAGAGAGTGTATACTGGCTTTTATTCTTACGAACAAAGAGTCAGCTGAGCATCCAAGGTAACACTGATTAGTGTGGAGCCCAGCTGCTCTATTTATATGAAAACGTTACATAACTCCCATTGTATAGGGCTAGCCTTACTACAATATGTGATAAAGGATGGCTAACAAAGAGTGCCTTAAACATGTATGCAAATAGCCTCAGTGGTATGAGCTGAGCCAGACAAAGAAAGTTTATAATAATTTAGTCATGTACACAGTTTCATTTACTCGTTGCTATGTTGACAGGTTGCCACAGGAAGCTGCGCCATTTTTCCTGTACAATATCATCATTTTTAATAACCTTCTGTTTATTAATAATAATCATAGTTAATTAATTGATAGTAAAATTATTATCACTAATAATATCTACTTATTATTATCAATTACTATTAATGATACAGCAGTAATAAATATTAATAATCATAGCAAAAATAGTAATACTTGATATTATTTAAATAATAGATATTATTATTATGTATTATTTCTAATTTATTTATTATTACTATTGTTATAATTATTATTGTATGGAAATAATAATAACTAGTAGGTAGTAATTAATAAATGAATGAAACTAACATGACAGCTTTAATAATAAAATAAATTGACATCAACAATAACACAGCAATGGAGTGAGTCAATTCTGTTTTGACCGGCTCTCTCTAAGAATGTTACAAAAGTATTGAAATAATTAATCTGTCTTTGCTTCTGCTGCTTCTTCTTATGGGGATCGTTTTTTTAGACTGGATCCCAGAGATGGGGGCAAATCAAAAATTTTTGACTCAAATCAAATCATTTTCAAAATGGACCAAATCAAATCAAATCAGGGACGCGAGAAATTGAGGCAAATCAAATCAAGTCAGTAAAAATTTCAAATCAAATATTTGCATTTGATTTTCAAATATTTGTTTCAAATCATTTTTCAAAACAAGCCCTGGGAGCGAAAACAAGCACACAAAAGCCATTATTTTCATCCTCTCTGCATTAATAGTGGGGGGAAAAGTGCCTAAAGTTCAAAATCCCATATATAAGTATGTTGACATAGATGGTCACTGTTGACATTTCTGCGGCTCATGTCCAATATTATTCCGCAATAACCTTATTGTACCATATAAAAATTGAGCTCTTACAACTTATTCATGCCTTCACTAGTCAGTCACCACAGAAGTGAGGGTTGCATGCGACAGCATTGTGAACAGGCCTTTACAGTTTTGTGCACTCCTACTTCATTTAGATGTTATTGAGTCACACGAAAATAAAGTATGGAAAAAAAAGAATCTGGGTTCAAAACTATGCTCAATGCACTGATTATCTATGGAATTGGAACGAACGTAGACAAGAATGAATGCAGACACATCTGGAATGAACGTAGACACATCCAGGAATGAATGTCGACATACCTGGAACGAATGTCGACAATGCAACAAACCAGAGAATTTCGACTCTCACGCCTGGATGTGTCTACGTTCGTTCTCAGCGATATATAAAATATCATTTCGATTTTCGTTCCAAGAGTTGTCTACTTTGGGAAAAAACAGTAATTTATTTTACTCCTGGAACGAACGTCGAAATGGAAGTTTCAATGTTGCCAGTAATGAATGTTGACACTTCCTAGAATGAACATCGAATTTTTCTCTCTAACATAGTTGACTTTTATTCCAGGTCTGTCGACGTTCATTCCAGGATGTGTCTACGTTCATTTAAGCTATGTCTGCATTAATTCCTGTCGACGTTCATCCCTGTCTACGTTCGTTCCAAATTCCATTATCCATAATCTGGTAGTGGAATGCGAATGTATATTGGTATATTTTCTAAGACATGTGCATCTTTTCAAACGTTTCTTTTCTTGTTCCATCTGCAGGAGGCTGACTAATGGAAGACTTCAGATGGTTTAAAATTACATGCATATACACCATTTCATTTCTAATTGCTTAATTACTTTCTTTAGCTGTAGTAGCTTTCACACACACTAGAAAAAACTAAACACAGGTGATATGACTTAAAAATATAATGATTTGTTTTCATAATAAAAAGTATAGATAGTTCTTTTAGGTAATTTGCCACAATTTCCAATGTTTCATATCAGAATTAATGCAACTAAAGTAATCACTATACAAGTTTAGTATTCTGACGGATATAATGAACATATGCAATAGGATATTGAGAAGTTACGAGCTGCAAAACTACATGACGACAACCTTAGTTTAATTGGTGGTTTTTGCAGCTATCAGGTATTACTTAGATGTGACGCAAAATCATATAGTTTTCTTTTATATTTTTTATTGTAAAGCTAAAAAATAAAGAGGCTCTACAAAAACGTCATGATGTCATGTCTGCAGATCAAATAAGAGTATGCGGTGAAAATGAAGCATCAAGCTTTGTGATGTAGTTGGTTGTTGCGGGACAGTGGGTTGTATCCAATAAAAATATTGCTGATCAGCTGAGAATTACAAAACATTCCTGCCAGTGAGGCATACCATGAGATAGACGAAATTCTTTCATATACAATAGCAATAGTTCCAATTATAAACACCAGTTATTTCTTGCGGTGGTAAAAAATCACTCATTGTTCACATCAGTACATAGAGTGAACTACTTTCTAACAAGAAGATTCGAAGATATTAGAACGCTGGTTAGAGCTATACTACGCTACACTAGAACATGGTCATCACGTTTAGTACATAGATGGTTCAGGGTGTAATTCATCACAACTGTCTCTTCTATGTGAAGTGTCTTCATTCATCTTTGTATGTTTCCTCAGTAGTCCAAACTGCATGCTGGAGCACTGCATATTCAACTTCACGGAATGAGCAACTCATTTCACGGGAAGAATAACTCTTGGTGCATATGATTTGTTGAGTATTGAATCTTTTTTGACAAAAGAGATCCACAGGGTAGCCAGCACATCCACATCTATAACATAGCAAAGTTGAGCAATGTACAATGATGCGGGAGAATATGATTAGAGTAAATGAAATTAATTATGCTATTGCAATCTAAATCAAATAGCATAGCATATAACAACAATGCAATGGCAAATAACAATAACACTTACTAATGTTAACCTAACATGTAATAAGCACCTTTCATTGATTACCAATCAAACTACTATCAATTTATTGGGTCGAGCTGTATGAACTGCCGTACTTATGCTCTGAATGGTAAATTTAATCAATCAATAATGCCAGAAAAATATTGTTGAAAATGATAGGTCATAATACAATATTCTTGAAACAGTGCCATTTGCCCAATACTGCTACAATAAAGTCAATTTATTTAATTTTTATCCACTGCTTAATTAATTGATAATAAATCATTAAAATTATCAATAGTATCAATTTTTGTGGACTAATAGTAATAACTATTACTATAAAGAATCTATAATCAGCACAACAAGTGCAATAACAATTAAAAATAATATTCTTATTAATTATTATATAATTAATTGTCATTTGTTTTTGTGGTGTATTGTTTTGATCACTACTAAACTTCAATTTTTATTATTTTCATTCCACATACTTACATGGTAATTTTTTACTCTTTGCTACTAAAAACAGTAGTCTTATTTAATTATCAATATTAATTAATATAAATAATCATTATCATCATTGAATCCATTGCCACCATGACCATGATAATTAATCATCATCATTATTTATTATTATTATTTACAGTGCTTAATAAAGTGAAGTTACTGTAACTACATTGGTGATGATAACAACATCAACACCACAATTTTTACAACAACAATGTTATTGTAACTAACTACTGTTATTATTATTATTATCCATAATAATATATTATTGTAATAAATAATAACAATAATAATTAATAAGGGTTTGATATCATTGATAATAATCAATAATTATTATCAACTTATTCAGCCATGAATAACAATAATAATTATTATTACCATAGTTATGTGGATGAATTAATGCCATGACGATTATTATTACTAATAATAATTAATTAACAATAATAATATTACAGCGATAAAATAACCACCAACGATAAATAATTATTATTATCATTCCCCATCATTATTATTATTATTATTATTATTATTATTATTATTATTATTATTATTATTATTATTATTATTATTATTATTATTATTATTATTATTTATTAATGTTGCTATTATTATTACTATCTACTATGACTATTCTATGGCATTGATTGATTTATTCATTCATTCATTCATTGATTCATCCAAAATAATAATAATAAATCAAACAAATGATGATGATGATAAATAAATAATTATTATAAATAAATGAGTAATATATAATATTATTCCACCAAGTTGTTAGTAACCAAACAAACCACTCACCTAATACACATAGTCAAACATCCATTTGTCATGTTCGTATCAATCCTTCATTTCAGGCCATTTTTGAGTAATTGTACATAATTAATTAGTCATCTAATATTGGCAACAACATAATTAGCTCAGCCGCCATGCGGGGATATTGCGTAACTATAGACTGTAGTTTTAGTCATGAGTTGTGGCCTCTGTTACCCCACCCAGTAATCTTTTGCTAATACTTCTAATAAAGATAAAAATATAACAAAACTATGATAATTTTCGCATTATTTATCAACAAAAAAGTTAATTTTTACCAAATGATTTGAATCTGAAAATCAAATATTTGACTCAAATAAAAAAAAAAACCAAATCAAATCAAGTCAAATCACTGAGGTAGGCAAATCAAATCAGCAAATCATCAAATCAGCTAATTTTGATTTGTTTCAAATATTCGAATACTCAAATATTCGAGTCAGCCGTGATTTGCCCCCATCTCTGGTGGATCCTAGTAACCTGAATTGATAGTGTGGGTAATATAGCATTTTCCCTAACAACACAAGTATAAAAGTGGTCAATTAACAGCTGTTATAATCATCTCTTTTTTATCTTTTTTCTAATCTGAATCCTTTAGTTCTTTATTATTGTATGATGATATCAGCATCTTCTATGTCAAGGTTTACTTTGACTAGTTAGTTGTTGGAAGCAAAATAAACACACTATAACTGCTATAAGAAACTGAAATATAAGATAGGGAAATATCAATAATACAAACAGTTTTAGTACAATATTCAATTATTGCTATTAAATTAATTAATAATATAATAATAATAAAAACACAAACAAAAAAAATGTTTTCCCCAACAACAGGGGAAATGCGTGAGACGTGCGTGAGAGAGTGAGAAACAGGGAAATGCGTGATTCTCAAGCCAATGCAAGTCTGCAGATTGTTTAAAAAAAATTGAAGAGCTACATCATCATCTTATCATCATCATCATCGATCATGAATCGATCGATGTAGGTGTTCAATTTTGAATTTGTTTGTAAACAATTTATATATCAACAAACTCTCGTGATTACTACGATGTTTGTGATGTATACCTTACGTATTGTGAGGGACAACATGGAAAACATACTTTCAAATCCAATAATGTTATTGATGATCGTCATTCACTACATAATAATAAATAATACAGGAACAATAAATAAATAAATAGAAGAAACCCTCTAACTGCTTAGTATTTAATTATATTACCTTTATAATCAAAGAGTGTCTTAGCTAAGTTTCCTAAGCGACAACTGGCAACTAATAAGCAACAACCACCAACCTATAAGCGACAACCAACAATCGGCAACGTCGCACCGGATTTCCATAGGTAACCCCGCTTTCCACTCTGATAAAAACGCATCGCGTTCATCGCATAGAGCAATAATCTATTTGAAGTAAAAGACGACTTTAATAATGACTGATTAAAATAGTCTGGAACATGGTTTGCGCATTTCCAATTAATCTTTTTTTCTTTCGGTTCAAAGTGTTATCAACGTTTGTCATTCGCTAATCATTTGATAGATTATTATTATGGTTCATTGGGCATTGCAAACCAACAACAGAAACCAGCATGGAGACAATTGGAAATGCTACCAACATGAAAAATAGCTACCCACTTGAAACACAGACAGTTGTTTGTTAGGCTAAGGTTGTTGCACAGGATTAATTCATTTGAATGTAAAAATTGAAATGAAACTGATATTATTATAATTATGCAACAACCTAACAACTGTTGTCTGTGACTTGAAAATTATATACAACACAGCAATACTTTCACTAGCTCCTCTGCAAAAAGCTTTACCTACTTATTATTAATTATATTATTATTATATATTATTGTTGTTGTTTATTTATTTATTATTATAAAAAGAAACAAAAACAAGGATTTGGAAACAATGAAATATTGTTTTATTTACCATGATGAGAAGCACAAGGTTGTTGTTGTTTGCAAAATTTTGTGAAAATGAAAAGAAAACATGATGATAAATTTTATAAATAATAATAATTATTATTAATAATTATTATTAGTTACTATTATTAATTATTAATAATTATTATTATTATTACTATTATTATAGTAGTTATTATTATAATAAAAACTAATATTATTATTTAAAAATAATAATCATGTTTTTCTTTTATTTTCACAATTTTTTGCAAACAATTATAATAACAACATTGTGCTTCACATTGTCAAAAATAAACAATATTTTATTGTTTCCAAATCCTTGTTGCTGTTTCTTTTTTAATTAATATAAATGTTACTATAATTAATAATAATAATAACGAATAATAATTATTATCATTCATAATAATAATAATAATTATTTATTATTATTATTATTATGATAATAATGTAACGGACGGCGCCATGACAATAACAGTTACCTTATTTACTCTATGTTTCCACTCTACCGCTATTAACTCTATGTACGTTTCTATTTCACCATTTCAATTCTATTTACACACAATATTATATTAGCACCATGTGCATGTACTCAGCCATATCTGTATAGCAGCCAGCCCACATCTTTTTCTATTTGTCTAGTCTCTAATTATCAGGCGTGGCTTACAGCATTCTTTTGTCCTTGTCTTGTTTACTCATTTATTATTATGTAACTGTTCTTATAAATACTGATGTCATGGTTAATAAAGTCAGAGTCAGCTTGCACACTCTCAGAAGTTCTTTTGTCTTAACAAACAATAAACTTCACTTGCGCTAGTACATGCACGTACAAACAAAGCACCATTACTACGACTAGTAATTACTAAGCAGTATACCGAACCTCTGCTGGCCGAATCTAGCCAAGGCTGATTCGACCTTCAAAGTTTGGGCCACTGGCTTGCGCTCAGTAGCAGTTTACGCAACCGGCAGTTCGGCAGCAGCCTGCAATGGTCGATCACTATTGCTAAGGAAGTCTGTCGATCTGTGGGCGGGTTGTATAGCTGTTAGCTATCACACAGTTCGGGCAAAGCTGTGCAGGTAGGCCGAAGCTACCAAAACAGACCTACAGTGAAATCCTGCACAATAATTCTAATAATTAATTACTATGATCGATAATGTAATAAGAACTATAATAATAATACATAACATCATAATAATGATAATAATACATATATTGTTATAGTGGGAAATACCCTTATAACAGTCGCGGGATCAAATAGTCTATGGACGTCTTACAGTGCAAAACAATGAAATGAAGTAATGATAACAATATGTCCAATGATAATACAAAGGGGGAAAGTGTGAGTTACTAATGGTGTGTATTTGACTCTGATGTTCAAGAATAGATAGTGTGCTTATACAAAGACTACAACAGATTATAAAATAAAGATGATATAAAGTCTTACAACACCTGACCTCAATCGCGACCGGCCCTTCCAAATCTGTGCAGATTCTAGGTAGTGAAAGAGGATGACTGTCGGCCAAGCCTCTGTATTTATACTAGTGTAGATACTTAATTTGCTGACGTAGTTGTGTTCCGGTTAGGGACAGCCTGAGATCCTACTGTTGATACATTAGTCGTATATGTGTACGTAGCTGTTTCTTGTATTTTGTAACTCCGCTGCAGATGAGTTGATGGCCTGATCTGGTACCAGCATATGTGGGGAAGTTCCACTCACGATGCCTGCATATTGCAATTGAGTTCGCCTCAAACCTAAACTCAATTTATGTCAGTGCCAGTGCTTTGTGGCTCGTTGAGTTCCATGAATTATGTGTGTCATGCTTTGGAATAACATGTTGTATGGTGAACTGGTTTCTTTTGAATACGATATAACAATATTATTATTATCAATCATTCATAGTTGTATAATAATCATAATAAATAATTGAATTATCAACGTCGAGTACAACAGTCCTTAAGCAATAATATACTACATTTAAAGATGCTGCAATGGGGTTGTGACATTAAGAGTTATCTCTCTTTGAACTTTCTACATCCAACCGGAAGTTACCATTGTTCGTAGTATAAAACATAGTTACTTCATGCAGACTCGTGACAGTTTTTCCCTGATAGCTTCCATGCTGTCCATTGTATACGATAATGACATGTCCCTAAAAACACTTTAGACTATTTTTAAAGACAGCAGCATCAAATCTACCCGCAGCAACAAAGATTTATATTTTTTACAGTTTTTCAATTATTATTTATTACAGTTGTTATCCACAGAACTCCGGGGCTCGCCAAAAAAATTGACGAGACGATGCGTCTTGTAATAAAAACAATTCGTAGCAATTTCAGGTTGCTTGCAAAAAGTTCAATATCACAAACCCAATTCATTGAAACTGAGCGAAAAAGCTAGGTTATTTACTAACACATTTAGTAACGGGCGCATCGTCTTCCTTCTCTTTTTCGGCAAGCCTCTGATGCCCGTGTTATCATTATTTTAACTATTTTTTTATATAGTTATTAGTGAAATCTTTTTTTATTTATTATAATCATTTATAATTATGATTCTACTGTTTATGATTGCTATTGTAATTATTAAGGTTATTATTGAATTGTTATTAGATAATAATAATTATTATAAATGATGCTTCTTATAATTTTATAATAATAAATAATAATTATAGTAGTAGTAACTAACAACTTATTATTATTATTTATAATTATTATATTAATAAATCAATTATGATAAAAAAATGAATAATTGATTTTATTATTAAAAAAAATTGTCACCACATTAAATTCTTATTGTCATTTATAATAATAGTTTCATAGAGGTGTAGATAGATGCTATGCTATTACTTGTATTATCATTATTATTATTATTATTATTTCCCGCACAGATACCAGACAATCCATTTACACATAAACGTTGCGTTAAATAAGTTAATTATCGTTGGTGTTTCATCGTATTTATTAACTACTGTACCAACGATCGTATATAATCGCTGACCGCATCGTGGTTTTTAATGATTATTATGCTCTATAGCTACACTTGTGTGATTAAAAACTTATGTACGTGTAATCTGCTATAGCCCTGTGAGCTCCGTGGCTCGTTCAATTATATCAATCGCATTGCAATAGCCTGTTTATTCTAGTTTAACATCTCAACTCCGTATTTCTGCATTGTATTCTATATAAAAATTTCGGCATTTTCCGGTTGGATTTACACCAGCGCCCCCTATAAGGGGGGATAACCCCAGTCACAACCCCATTGTTACTAACTAAATAAGTACTAGATAAATTTATTAAATTTATTGTTATACTGCTTGTACTAATTATTAATCTCATTAAATAATAATTTGTTTAATTTTAAATAATAATAAAAAATAACAATGATGCTATTATAAGAAGGTAGGCGGGCCCTGTAGTGTTTATAAATATTACGAACCGCTGTAGTGCAATTTTTTCTCAAATAAAGCATCAGCTTTTAGAAAACTTTGTTGTCCATCCAATGGTGCAGAAATTATTTGTGTCACACCAGTGGTTGTCTTAGAACAATAATTGAGAAAGCGTACCTTTGCTTGAAAAAGCTATGTTTTGTGGTCACAGTATCAAGCATCGCTGACAATAGTATTTTTGCAGTGACGCAGAATCAGTGACGCATGACCATGCGTGACGGGAAGTAGCTAATGGTGTGGTATAGAAATTATATTTATTTGATCATGACTTTCTAGTAAAATTATTTTTTTGTCTACACAACGTGATTGCACTATGATAAATAGTATACCACTGGGTCGGTGAAATAACAGAGAATTTGAAGTACATATACTGAAATCTTAAGGGTGCAAGAAGAAGTTGCAGATTTGCAATGCATTTTCAACCCGTTATTTTCAAAGTCAGTGCTGTGCATTGTTTGGCTAAGCCTGCGCAATACATGGTCTCCATTTGATACCTTTTTAAATTTTGTTTCTGGCGTCTTCTGGCCCCAAGTAGTTAAGAAATTAGCCACGCAGAAATATTTCTAAAATTGAAAAAAAACATGCGTAACAAATTTACATATAAATCCTTTTGTCTTAATACACGCTACGCTCGCATGAGTTTTGTACACGGTGTAGTATTTATATAACAACTAGTAGTATAGATCATGTATGTATAGTATAAGTAATAATAATAATACAGTAATTGATTTTTTTTTTCTATCACCCGAGTGTTACTGTGTTATTGGTCAACCAATGGTTGGTAGGTTGTAAGTGCTTGTGAATAATCTGACCCTTAATCTGCGTCTCAGAGTTAATAACATGTCAGCAACAGTTTCTGCTGACAGATTCTTGCATCATTTATACCCTGATTGGGTTTGTCCATTGGTGCAAAATTGTCTTTAATGTGTGTGTTAAAACTTCGATTTTAGGAATTCTTCGGAACGAGTGGGTATTAAAGCGTGATTGAGAAATTTTGGTTGATCTGCTGTATATAGAGGTAGTTGATCTACTCACTGCTGTATATAGAGGTAGTAGATCTACTCACTACTGTATATAGAGGTAGTTGATCTATTCACTACTATATATGGAGGTATTTGATCTACTCACTACCATATATAGAGGTAGTTGATCTACTCACTGTTGTATATATAGGTAGTTGGTCTACTCACTGTTGTATATATAGAGGTAGTTGACCTACTGACTGTTGTATATATTGGTAGTTAATCTGCTCACTACTGTATATACAGGTAGTTGATCTACTCACTACTGTATATAGAGGTAGTTGGTCTACTAACTACTGTATATAAAGGTAGTTGATCTACTCACTGCAGTATATAGAGGTAGTTGGTCTGCTCACTTTTGTGTATATCGAGGTAGTTGATCTATTCACTGTAGTATATATAGGTAGTTGATCTACTCATTGCTGTATATATAGAGGCAGCTGATCTGCTCACTGCTGTATATAGAGGCAGTTCATCTACTCACTGTTGTATTTAGAGGTAGTTGACTACTCACTGCTGTAAATATAGGTAGTTGATCTACTCACTGCTGTCTATAGAGGTAGTTGATCTACTCTCTACTTTATTTATAGAGGTAGTTGATCTACTCACTGCTGTATATAGAGAGGTGATTGATCTACTCACTGCTGTATATGTAGAGAGGGAGTTGATTTACTCACTACTGTATATAGAGGTAGTTTATCTACTCACTGCTTTATAGAGGGGTAGTTGATCTACTCACTGCTGTATATATAGAGGTAGTTGATCTACTCACTGTTGTATACATAGAGAGGTAGTTGATCTACTCACTACTGTATATAGAGAGGTAGTTGATCTACTCACTACTGTATTTAGAGCTACTTGATCTACTCACTGTTGTATATAGAGGTAGTTGGTCTACTCACTGCTGTATAGAGAGGTAGTTGATCTACTCACTGTTGTATATATAGGTAGTAGATCTACTCACTACTGTATATAGAGGTGGTTGATCTACTCACTGCTGTATATATAGAGGTAGTTGATCTACTCACTGCTGTATATAGAGAGGTAGTTGATCTACTCACTGCTGTATATAGAGGTAGTTGATCTACTCACTGATGTATATATAGGTAGTTGATCTACTCACTGCTGTATATTTATAGGTAGTTGGTCTACTTACTACTGTATATAGAGGTAGTTGATTTACTCACTACTGTATATATAGAGGTAGTTGATCTACTCACTGCTGTATAAAGAGGTAGTGGTTCTACTCACTACTGTAAATAGAGGTAGTTGATCTACTCACTGCTGTATATGGAGATGTAGTGGATCTACTCACTACTGTATATAGAGGTAGTTGATCTACTCACTACTGTATATAGAGGTAGTTGACGTACTCACTGCTGTATATAGAGATAGTTGATCTACTCACTACTGTATATACAGGTAGTTGATCTACTCACTGCTGTATATATAGAGGTAGTTGATCTACTCACTACTGTATATAGAGGTAGTTGATCTGCTCACTGTTGTATATAGAGGTGGTTGATCTATTCACTACTGTATATATAGAGGTAGTTGATCCACTCACTGCTGTAGATATAGAGGTAGTTGATCTACTCACTACTCTATGTGCAGGTAGTTGGTCTACTCACTGCTGTATATATAAATAGTTGGTTGGTCTACTCACTGCTGTATATATAGAGGTAGTTCATCTACTCCCTACTGTATATAGAGGTAGTTGATCTATTCACTACTATATATGGAGGTATTTGATCTACTCACTACCATATATAGAGGTAGTTGATCTACTCACTGTTGTATATATAGGTAGTTGGTCTACTCACTGTTGTATATATAGAGGTAGTTGACCTACTGACTGTTGTATATATTGGTAGTTAATCTGCTCACTACTGTATATACAGGTAGTTGATCTACTCACTACTGTATATAGAGGTAGTTGGTCTACTAACTACTGTATATAAAGGTAGTTGATCTACTCACTGCAGTATATAGAGGTAGTTGGTCTGCTCACTTTTGTGTATATCGAGGTAGTTGATCTATTCACTGTAGTATATATAGGTAGTTGATCTACTCACTGCTGTATATATAGAGGCAGCTGATCTGCTCACTGCTGTATATAGAGGCAGTTCATCTACTCACTGTTGTATTTAGAGGTAGTTGACTACTCACTGCTGTAAATATAGGTAGTTGATCTACTCACTGCTGTCTATAGAGGTAGTTGATCTACTCTCTACTTTATTTATAGAGGTAGTTGATCTACTCACTGCTGTATATAGAGAGGTGATTAATCTACTCACTGCTGTATATGTAGAGAGGTAGTTGATTTACTCACTACTGTATATAGAGGTAGTTTATCTACTCACTGCTTTATAGAGGGGTAGTTGATCTACTCACTGCTGTATATATAGAGGTAGTTGATCTACTCACTGTTGTATACATAGAGAGGTAGTTGATCTACTCACTACTGTATATAGAGAGGTAGTTGATCTACTCACTACTGTATTTAGAGCTACTTGATCTACTCACTGTTGTATATAGAGGTAGTTGGTCTACTCACTGCTGTATAGAGAGGTAGTTGATCTACTCACTGTTGTATATATAGGTAGTAGATCTACTCACTACTGTATATAGAGGTGGTTGATCTACTCACTGCTGTATATATAGAGGTAGTTGATCTACTCACTGCTGTATATATAGAGGTAGTTGATCTACTCACTGCTGTATATAGAGGTAGTTGATCTACTCACTGATGTATATATAGGTAGTTGATCTACTCACTACTGTCTATAGAGAGGTAGTTGATCTACTCACTGCTGTATATGGAGGTAGTTGATCTACTCACTGCTGTATATATAGGTCATCTATCTACTCACTCCTGTATATATAGAGGTAGTTGATCTACTCACTACTGTATATAGAGGTAGTTGATCTACTCACTACTATAAATAGAGGTAGTTGATCTAATCACTACTTTATATAGATGCAGTTGATCTACTCACTACTGTATATAAAGGTAGTTGATCCACTCACTGCTGTATCTATAGAGGTAGTTGATCTACTCACTGTCGTATATCTAGGTTTTTGATCTACTCACTGCTGTATATAGAGAGGTAGTTGATCTACACACTGTTGTATATGGAGAGGTAGTTGATCTATTCGCTGCTGTTTATAGAGGTAGTTGATCTACTCACTACTGTATATAGAGGTAGTTGATCTGCTCACTGTTGTATATAGAGGTGGTTGATCTATTCACTACTGTATATATAGAGGTAGTTGATCCACTCACTGCTGTAGATATAGAGGTAGTTGATCTACTCACTACTGTATGTGCAGTTAGTTGGTCTACTCACTGCTGTATATATAAATAGTTGGTTGGTCTACTCACTGCTGTATATATAGAGGTAGTTCATCTACTCCCTACTGTATATAGAGGTAGTTGATCTATTCACTACTATATATGGAGGTATTTGATCTACTCACTACCATATATAGAGATAGTTGATCTACTCACTGTTGTATATATAGGTAGTTGGTCTACTCACTGTTGTATATATAGAGGTAGTTGACCTACTGACTGTTGTATATATTGGTAGTTAATCTGCTCACTACTGTATATACAGGTAGTTGATCTGCTCACTACTGTATATAGAGGTAGTTGGTCTACTAACTACTGTATATAGAGGTAGTTGATCTACTCACTGCAGTATATAGAGGTAGTTGGTCTGCTCACTTTTGTGTATATCGAGGTAGTTGATCTATTCACTGTAGTATATATAGGTAGTTGATCTACTCACTGCTGTATATATAGAGGCAGCTGATCTGCTCACTGCTGTATATAGAGGCAGTTCATCTACTCACTGTTGTATTTAGAGGTAGTTGACTACTCACTGCTGTAAATATAGGTAGTTGATCTACTCACTGCTGTCTATAGAGGTAGTTGATCTACTCTCTACTTTATTTATAGAGGTAGTTGATCTACTCACTGCTGTATATAGAGAGGTGATTGATCTACTCACTGCTGTATATGTAGAGAGGTAGTTGATTTACTCACTACTGTATATAGAGGTAGTTTATCTACTCACTGCTTTATAGAGGGGTAGTTGATCTACTCACTGCTGTATATATAGAGGTAGTTGATCTACTCACTGTTGTATACATAGAGAGGTAGTTGATCTACTCACTACTGTATATAGAGAGGTAGTTGATCTACTCACTACTGTATTTAGAGCTACTTGATCTACTCACTGTTGTATATAGAGGTAGTTGGTCTACTCACTGCTGTATAGAGAGGTAGTTGATCTACTCACTGTTGTATATATAGGTAGTAGATCTACTCACTACTGTATATAGAGGTGGTTGATCTACTCACTGCTGTATATATAGAGGTAGTTGATCTACTCACTGCTGTATATATAGAGGTAGTTGATCTACTCACTGCTGTATATAGAGGTAGTTGATCTACTCACTGATGTATATATAGGTAGTTGATCTACTCACTACTGTCTATAGAGAGGTAGTTGATCTACTCACTGCTGTATATGGAGGTAGTTGATCTACTCACTGATGTATATATAGGTCGTCTATCTACTCACTCCTGTATATATAGAGGTAGTTGATCTACTCACTACTGTATATAGAGGTAGTTGATCTACTCACTACTATAAATAGAGGTAGTTGATCTAATCACTACTTTATATAGATGCAGTTGATCTACTCACTACTGTATATAAAGGTAGTTGATCCACTCACTGCTGTATCTATAGAGGTAGTTGATCTACTCACTGTCGTATATCTAGGTTTTTGATCTACTCACTGCTGTATATAGAGAGGTAGTTGATCTACTCACTGTTGTATATAGAGAAGTAGTTGATCTATTCGCTGCTGTTTATAGAGGTAGTTGATCTACTCACTACTGTATATAGAGGTAGTTGGTGTACTCACTACTGTATATAGAGGTAATCGATCTACTCAATACTGTATATAGAGGTAGTAAATCTACTCATTACTGTATATACAGAGGTAGTTATTCTACTCACTGCTGTATATAGAGGTAGTTGATCTACTCACTGCTGTATATAGAGGTAGTTGAACTACTCACTGCTGTTTATGAAGGTAGTTGATCTACACACTACTGTACATAGAGAGGTAGTTGATATACTCACTGCTGTATATATAGAGGTAGTCGATTTGCTCACTGCTGTATATCGAGAGGTAGTTGATCTACTCACTGTTGTATATAGAGAGGTAGTTGATCTACTCACTGCTGTATATGTAGAGAGGTAGTTGATTTACTCACTACTGTATATAGAGGTAGTTGAGCTACTCACTGCAGTATATAGAGGTAGTTGTTCTACTCACTGTTGTAAATAGAGGTAGTTGACCTACTCACTGTTGTATATGGAGAGGTAGTTGATCTATTCGCTGCTGTATATAGAGGTAGTATATCTACTCACTACTGTATCTATAGAGGTAGTTGATCTACTCACTACTGTATATAGAGGTAGTTGATCTACTCACTACTGTATATAGAGGTAGTTGACCTACTCACTGCTGTATATAGAGATAGTTGATCTACTCACTACTGTATAAACAGGTAGTTGATCTACTCACTGCTGTATATATAGAGGTAGTTGATCTACTCACTACTGTATATAGAGGTAGTTGATCTGCTCACTGTTGTATATAGAGGTGGTTGATCTATTCACTACTGTATATATAGAGGTAGTTGATCCACTCACTGCTGTAGATATAGAGGTAGTTGATCTACTCACTACTGTATGTACAGGTAGTTGGTCTACTTACTGCTGTATATATAAATAGTTGGTTGGTCTACTCACTGCTGTATATATAGAGGTAGTTCATCTACTCACTACTGTATATAGAGGTAGTTGATCTATTCACTACTATATATGGAGGTATTTGATCTACTCACTACCATAGAAAGAGGTAGTTGATCTACTCACTGTTGTATATATAGGTAGTTGGTCTACTCACTGTTGTATATAAAGAGGTAGTTGACCTACTGACTGTTGTATATATTAGTAGTTAATCTACTCACTACTGTATATAAAGGTAGTTGATCTACTCACTACTGTATATAGAGGTAGTTGGTCTACTCACTACTGTATATAAAGGTAGTTGATCTACTCACTGCAGTATATAGAGGTAGTTGGTCTGCTCACTTTTGTGTATATCGAGGTAGTTGATCTATTCACTGTAGTATATATAGGTAGTTGATCTACTCACTGCTGTATATATAGAGGCAGCTGATCTGCTCACTGCTGTATGTAGAGGCAGTTCATCTACTCACTGTTGTATTTAGAGGTAGTTGACTACTCACTGCTGTAAATATAGGTAGTTGATCTACTCACTGCTGTCTATAGAGGTAGTTGAACTACTCTCTACTTTATTTATAGAGGTAGTTGATCTACTCACTGCTGTATATAGAGAGGTGATTGATCTACTCACTGCTGTATATGTAGAGAGGTAGTTGATTTACTCACTACTGTATATAGAGGTAGTTGATCTACTCACTGCTGTATAGAGGGGTAGTTGATCTACTCAATGCTGTATATACAGAGGTAGTTGATCTACTCACTGTTGTATACATAGAGAGGTGGTTGATCTACTCACTACTGTATATAGAGAGGTAGTTGATCTACTCACTACTGTATTTAGAGCTACTTGATCTACTCACTGTTGTATATAGAGGTAGTTGGTCTACTCACTGCTGTATAGAGAGGTAGTTGATCTACTCACTGTTGTATATATAGGTAGTAGATCTACTCACTACTGTATATAGAGGTGGTTGATCTACTCACTGCTGTATCTATAGAGGTAGTTGAGCTACTCACTGCTGTATATATAGAGGTAGTTGATCTACTCACTGCTGTATATAGAGGTAGTTGATCTACTCACTGATGTATATATAGGTAGTTGGTCTACTCACTACTGTCTATAGAGAGGTAGTTGATCTACTCACTGCTGTATATGGAGGAAGTTGATCTACTCACTGCTGTATATATAGGTCGTTTATCTACTCACTCCTGTATATATAGATGTAGTTGATCTACTCACTACTGTATATAGAGGTAGTTGATCTACTCACTACTATATATAGAGTTAGTTGATCTACTCACTACTTTATATAGATGCAGTTGATCTACTCACTACTGTATATAGAGGTAGTTGATCCACTCACTGCTGTATCTATAGAGGTAGTTGATCTACTCACTGTCGTATATCTAGGTATTTGATCTACTCACTGCTGTATATAGAGAGATAGTTGATCTACTCACTGTTGTATATAGAGAGGTAGTTGATCTATTCGCTGCTGTTTATAGAGGTAGTTCATCTACTCACTACTGTATATAGAGGTAGTTGGTTTACTCACTACTGTATATACAGGTAATTGATCTACTCAATACTGTATATAGAGGTAGTAAATCTACTCATTACTGTATAAACAGAGGTAGTTATTCTACTCACTGCTGTATATAGAGGTAGTTGATGTACTCACTGCTGTATATAGAGGTAGTTGAACTACTCACTGCTGTATATGAAGGTAGTTGATCTACACACTACTGTACATAGATAGGTAGTTGATCTACTCACTGCTGTATATATAGAGGTAGTTGATTTGCTCACTGCTGTATATATATAGGTAGTTGATCTACTCACTGTTGTATATAGAGAGGTAGTTGATCTACTCACTGCTGTATATGTAGAGAGGTAGTTGATTTACTCACTACTGTATATAGAGGTAGTTAATCTACTCACTGCTGTATAGAGGGGTAGTTGATCTACTCACTGCTGTATATATATAGGTAGTTGATCTACTCACTGTTGTTTACATAGAGAGGTAGTTGATCTACTCACTACTGTATATAGAGAGGTAGTTGATCTACTCACTACTGTATTTAGAGCTACTTGATCTACTCACTGTTGTATATAGAGGTAGTTGGTCTACTCACTGCTGTATAGAGAGGTAGTTGATCTACTCACTGTTGTATATATAGGTAGTAGATCTACTCACTACTGTATATAGAGGTGGTTGATCTACTCACTGCTGTATATATAGAGGTAGTTGATCTACTCACTGCTGTAAAGAGGTAGTGGTTCTACTCACTACTGTAAATAGAGGTAGTTGATCTACTCACTGCTGTATATAGAGATGTAGTGGATCTACTCACTACTGTATATAGAGGTAGTTGATCTACTCACTACTGTATATAGAGGTAGTTGACCTACTCACTGCTGTATATAGAGATAGTTGATCTACTCACTACTGTATAAACAGGTAGTTGATCTACTCACTGCTGTATATATAGAGGTAGTTGATCTACTCACTACTGTATATAGAGGTAGTTGATCTGCTCACTGTTGTATATAGAGGTGGTTGATCTATTCACTACTGTATATATAGAGGTAGTTGATCCACTCACTGCTGTAGATATAGAGGTAGTTGATCTACTCACTACTGTATGTACAGGTAGTTGGTCTACTCACTGCTGTATATATAAATAGTTGGTTGGTCTACTCACTGCTGTATATATAGAGGTAGTTCATCTACTCACTACTGTATATATAGGTAGTTGATCTATTCACTACTATATATGGAGGTATTTGATCTACTCACTACCATATATAGAGGTAGTTGATCTACTCACTGTTGTATATATAGGTAGTTGGTCTACTCACTGTTGTATATATAGAGGTAGTTGACCTACTGACTGTTGTATATATTGGTAGTTAATCTACTCACTACTGTATATAGAGGTAGTTGATCTACTCACTACTGTATATAGAGGTAGTTGGTCTACTCACTACTGTATATAAAGGTAGTTGATCTACTCACTGCAGTATATAGAGGTAGTTGGTCTGCTCACTTTTGTGTATATCGAGGTAGTTGATCTATTCACTGTAGTATATATAGGTAGTTGATCTACTCACTGCTGTATATAGAGGCAGTTCATCTACTCACTGTTGTGTTTAGAGGTAGTTGACTACTCACTGCTGTAAATATAGGTAGTTGATCTACTCACTGCTGTCTATAGAGGTAGTTGAACTACTCTCTACTTTATTTATAGAGGTAGTTGATCTACTCACTGCTGTATATAGAGAGGTGATTGATCTACTCACTGCTGTATATGTAGAGAGGTAGTTGATTTACTCACTACTGTATAAAGAGGTAGTTGATCTACTCACTGCTGTATAGAGGGGTAGTTGATCTACTCACTGCTGTATATACAGAGGTAGTTGATCTACTCACTGTTGTATACATAGAGAGGTAGTTGATCTACTCACTACTTTATATAGAGAGGTAGTTGATCTACTCACTACTGTATTTAGAGCTACTTGATCTACTCACTGTTGTATATAGAGGTAGTTGGTCTACTCACTGCTGTATAGAGAGGTAGTTGATCTACTCACTGTTGTATATATAGGTAGTAGATCCACTCACTACTGTATATAGAGGTGGTTGATCTACTCACCGCTGTATCTATAGAGGTAGTTGACCTACTCACTGCTGTATATATAGAGGTAGTTGATCTACTCACTGCTGTATATATAGAGGTAGTTGATTTGCTCACTGCTGTATATCGAGAGGTAGTTGATCTACTCACTGTTGTATATAGAGAGGTAGTTGATCTACTCACTGCTGTATATGTAGAGAGGTAGTTGATTTACTCACTACTGTATATAGAGGTAGTTGAGCTACTCACTGCAGTATATAGAGGTAGTTGTTCTACTCACTGTTGTAAATAGAGGTAGTTGACCTACTCACTGTTGTATATGGAGAGGTAGTTGATCTATTCGCTGCTGTATATAGAGGTAGTATATCTACTCACTACTGTATCTATAGAGGTAGTTGATCTACTCACTACTGTATATAGAGGTAGTTGATCTACTCACTACTGTATATAGAGGTAGTTGACCTACTCACTGCTGTATATAGAGATAGTTGATCTACTCACTACTGTATAAACAGGTAGTTGATCTACTCACTGCTGTATATATAGAGGTAGTTGATCTACTCACTACTGTATATAGAGGTAGTTGATCTGCTCACTGTTGTATATAGAGGTGGTTGATCTATTCACTACTGTATATATAGAGGTAGTTGATCCACTCACTGCTGTAGATATAGAGGTAGTTGATCTACTCACTACTGTATGTACAGGTAGTTGGTCTACTTACTGCTGTATATATAAATAGTTGGTTGGTCTACTCACTGCTGTATATATAGAGGTAGTTCATCTACTCACTACTGTATATAGAGGTAGTTGATCTATTCACTACTATATATAGAGGTATTTGATCTACTCACTACCATATAAAGAGGTAGTTGATCTACTCACTGTTGTATATATAGGTAGTTGGTCTACTCACTGTTGTATATAAAGAGGTAGTTGACCTACTGACTGTTGTATATATTAGTAGTTAATCTACTCACTACTGTATATAAAGGTAGTTGATCTACTCACTACTGTATATAGAGGTAGTTGGTCTACTCACTACTGTATATAAAAGTAGTTGATCTACTCACTGCAGTATATAGAGGTAGTTAGTCTGCTCACTTTTGTGTATATTGAGGTAGTTGATCTATTCACTGTAGTATATATAGGTAGTTGATCTACTCACTGCTGTATATATAGAGGCAGCTGATCTGCTCACTGCTGTATATAGAGGCAGTTCATCTACTCACTGTTGTATTTAGAGGTAGTTGACTACTCACTGCTGTAAATATAGGTAGTTGATCTACTCACTGCTGTCTATAGAGGTAGTTGAACTACTCTCTACTTTATTTATAGAGGTAGTTGATCTACTCACTGCTGTATATAGAGAGGTGATTGATCTACTCACTGCTGTATATGTAGAGAGGTAGTTGATTTACTCACTACTGTATATAGAGGTAGTTGATCTACTCACTGCTGTATAGAGGGGTAGTTGATCTACTCAATGCTGTATATACAGAGGTAGTTGATCTACTCACTGTTGTATACATAGAGAGGTGGTTGATCTACTCACTACTGTATATAGAGATGTAGTTGATCTACTCACTACTGTATTTAGAGCTACTTGATCTACTCACTGTTGTATATAGAGGTAGTTGGTCTACTCACTGCTGTATAGAGAGGTAGTTGATCTACTCACTGTTGTATATATAGGTAGTAGATCTACTCACTACTGTATATAGAGGTGGTTGATCTACTCACTGCTGTATCTATAGAGGTAGTTGAGCTACTCACTGCTGTATATATAGAGGTAGTTGATCTACTCACTGCTGTATATAGAGGTAGTTGATCTACTCACTGATGTATATATAGGTAGTTGGTCTACTCACTACTGTCTATAGAGAGGTAGTTGATCTACTCACTGCTGTATATGGAGGAAGTTGATCTACTCACTGCTGTATATATAGGTCGTTTATCTACTCACTCCTGTATATATAGATGTAGTTGATCTACTCACTACTGTATATAGAGGTAGTTGATCTACCCACTACTATATATAGAGTTAGTTGATCTACTCACTACTTTATATAGATGCAGTTGATCTACTCACTACTGTATATAGAGGTAGTTGATTCACTCACTGCTGTATCTATAGAGGTAGTTGATCTACTCACTGTCGTATATCTAGGTATTTGATCTACTCACTGCTGTATATAGAGAGATAGTTGATCTGCTCACTGTTGTATATAGAGAGGTAGTTGATCTATTCGCTGCTGTTTATAGAGGTAGTTCATCTACTCACTACTGTATATAGAGGTAGTTGGTTTACTCACTACTGTATATACAGGTAATTGATCTACTCAATACTGTATATAGAGGTAGTAAATCTACTCATTACTGTATAAACAGAGGTAGTTATTCTACTCACTGCTGTATATAGAGGTAGTTGATGTACTCACTGCTGTATATAGAGGTAGTTGAACTACTCACTGCTGTATATGAAGGTAGTTGATCTACACACTACTGTACATAGATAGGTAGTTGATCTACTCACTGCTGTATATATAGAGGTAGTTGATTTGCTCACTGCTGTATATATATAGGTAGTTGATCTACTCACTGTTGTATATAGAGAGGTAGTTGATCTACTCACTGCTGTATATGTAGAGAGGTAGTTGATTTACTCACTGCTGTATATAGAGGTAGTTAATCTACTCACTGCTGTATAGAGGGGTAGTTGATCTACTCACTGCTGTATATATATAGGTAGTTGATCTACTCACTGTTGTTTACATAGAGAGGTAGTTGATCTACTCACTACTGTATATAGAGAGGTAGTTGATCTACTCACTACTGTATTTAGAGCTACTTGATCTACTCACTGTTGTATATAGAGGTAGTTGGTCTACTCACTGCTGTATAGAGAGGTAGTTGATCTACTCACTGTTGTATATATAGGTAGTAGATCTATTCACTACTGTATATAGAGGTGGTTGATCTACTCACTGCTGTATATATAGAGGTAGTTGATCTACTCACTGCTGTAAAGAGGTAGTGGTTCTACTCACTACTGTAAATAGAGGTAGTTGATCTACTCACTGCTGTATATAGAGATGTAGTGGATCTACTCACTACTGTATATAGAGGTAGTTGATCTACTCACTACTGTATATAGAGTAGTTGACCTACTCACTGCTGTATATAGAGATAGTTGATCTACTCACTACTGTATAAACAGGTAGTTGATCTACTCACTGCTGTATATATAGAGGTGGTTGATCTACTCACTACTGTATATAGAGGTAGTTGATCTGCTCACTGTTGTATATAGAGGTGGTTGATCTATTCACTACTGTATATATAGAGGTAGTTGATCCACTCACTGCTGTAGATATAGAGGTAGTTGATCTACTCACTACTGTATGTACAGGTAGTTGGTCTACTCACTGCTGTATATATAAATAGTTGGTTGGTCTACTCACTGCTGTATATATAGAGGTAGTTCATCTACTCACTACTGTATATATAGGTAGTTGATCTATTCACTACTATATATGGAGGTATTTGATCTACTCACTACCATATAAAGAGGTAGTTGATCTACTCACTGTTGTATATATAGGTAGTTGGTCTACTCACTGTTGTATATATAGAGGTAGTTGACCTACTGACTGTTGTATATATTGGTAGTTAATCTACTCACTACTGTATATAGAAGTAGTTGATCTACTCACTACTGTATATAAAGGTAGTTGGTCTACTCACTACTGTATATAAAGGTAGTTGATCTACTCACTGCAGTATATAGAGGTAGTTGGTCTGCTCACTTTTGTGTATATCGAGGTAGTTGATCTATTCACTGTAGTATATATAGGTAGTTGATCTACTCACTGCTGTATATATAGAGGCAGCTGATCTGCTCACTGTTGTATATAGAGAGGTAGTTGATCTACTCACTGCTGTATATGTAGAGAGGTAGTTGATTTACTCACTACTGTATAAAGAGGTAGTTGATCTACTCACTGCTGTATAGAGGGGTAGTTGATTTACTCACTGCTGTATATACAGAGGTAGTTGATCTACTCACTGTTGTATACATAGAGAGGTAGTTGATCTACTCACTACTTTATATAGAGAGGTAGTTGATCTACTCACTACTGTATTTAGAGCTACTTGATCTACTCACTGTTGTATATAGAGGTAGTTGGTCTACTCACTGCTGTATAGAGAGGTAGTTGATCTACTCACTGTTGTATATATAGGTAGTAGATCCACTCACTACTGTATATAGAGGTGGTTGATCTACTCACCGCTGTATCTATAGAGGTAGTTGATCTACTCACTGCTGTATATATAGAGGTAGTTGATCTACTCACTGCTGTATATAGAGGTAGTTGATCTACTCACTGATGTATATGTAGGTAGTTGGTCTACTCACTACTGTCTATAGAGAGGTAGTTGATCTACTCACTGCTGTATATGGAGGAAGTTGATCTACTCACTGCTGTATACATAGGTCGTTTATCTACTCACTCCTGTATATATAGAGGTAGTTGATCTACTCACTACTGTATATAGAGGTAGTTGATCTACTCACTACTATATATAGAGGTAGTTGATCTACTCACTACTTTATATAGATGCAGTTGATCTACTCACTACTGTATATAGAGGTAGTTGATCCACTCACTGCTGTGTCTATAGAGGTAGTTGATCTACTCACTGTCGTATATCTAGGTATTTGATCTACTCACTGCTGTATATAGAGAGATAGTTGATCTACTCACTGTTGTATATAGAGAGGTAGTTGATCTATTCGCTGCTGTTTATAGAGGTAGTTCATCTACTCACTACTGTATATAGAGGTAGTTGGTTTACTCACTACTGTATATACAGGTAATTGATCTACTCAATACTGTATATAGAGGTAGTAAATCTACTCATTACTGTATAAACAGAGGTAGTTATTCTACTCACTGCTGTATATAGAGGTATTTGATGTACTCACTGCTGTATATAGAGGTAGTTGAACTACTCACTGCTGTATATGAAGGTAGTTGATCTACACACTACTCTACATAGATAGGTAGTTGATCTACTCACTGCTGTATATATAGAGGTAGTTGATTTGCTCACTGCTGTATATAGAGAGGTAGTTGATCTACTCACTGTTGTATACTGAGAGGTAGTTGATCTACTCACTGCTGTATATGTAGAGAGGTAGTTGATTTACTCACTACTGTATATAGAGGTAGTTGATCTACTCACTGCTGTATAGAGGGGTAGTTGATCTACTCACTGCTGTATATATATATTTAGTTGATCTACTCACTGTTGTATACATAGAGAGGTAGTTGATCTACTCACTACTGTATATAGAGAGGTAGTTGATCTACTCACTACTGTATTTAGAGCTACTTGATCTACTCACTGTTGTATATAGAGGTAGTTGGTCTACTCACTGCTGTATAGAGAGGTAGTTGATCTACTCACTGTTGTATATATAGGTAGTAGATCTACTCACTCCTGTATATATAGAGGTAGTTGATCTACTCACTACTGTATATAGAGGTATTTGAGCTACTCACTACTATATATAGAGGTAGTTGCTCTACTCACTACTGTATATAGAGGTAGTTGATCTACTCACTGCTGTATATAGAGGTAGTTGATCTACTTACCGCTGTATATGGAGGTAGTTGATCTACTTACTACTATATATATAGGTATTTGATCTACTCACTGCTGTATATAGAGAGGTAGTTGATCTACTCACTACTGTATTTAGAGCTACTTGATCTACTCACTGTTGTATATAGAGGTAGTTGGTCTACTCACTGCTGTATAGAGAGGTAGTTGATCTACTCACTGTTGTATATATAGGTAGTAGATCTATTCACTACTGTATATAGAGGTGGTTGATCTACTCACTGCTGTATATATAGAGGTAGTTGATCTACTCACTGCTGTAAAGAGGTAGTGGTTCTACTCACTACTGTAAATAGAGGTAGTTGATCTACTCACTGCTGTATATAGAGATGTAGTGGATCTACTCACTACTGTATATAGAGGTAGTTGATCTACTCACTACTGTATATAGAGTAGTTGACCTACTCACTGCTGTATATAGAGATAGTTGATCTACTCACTACTGTATAAACAGGTAGTTGATCTACTCACTGCTGTATATATAGAGGTGGTTGATCTACTCACTACTGTATATAGAGGTAGTTGATCTGCTCACTGTTGTATATAGAGGTGGTTGATCTATTCACTACTGTATATATAGAGGTAGTTGATCCACTCACTGCTGTAGATATAGAGGTAGTTGATCTACTCACTACTGTATGTACAGGTAGTTGGTCTACTCACTGCTGTATATATAAATAGTTGGTTGGTCTACTCACTGCTGTATATATAGAGGTAGTTCATCTACTCACTACTGTATATATAGGTAGTTGATCTATTCACTACTATATATGGAGGTATTTGATCTACTCACTACCATATATAGAGGTAGTTGATCTACTCACTGTTGTATATATAGGTAGTTGGTCTACTCACTGTTGTATATATAGAGGTAGTTGACCTACTGACTGTTGTATATATTGGTAGTTAATCTACTCACTACTGTATATAGAGGTAGTTGATCTACTCACTACTGTATATAGAGGTAGTTGGTCTACTCACTACTGTATATAAAGGTAGTTGATCTACTCACTGCAGTATATAGAGGTAGTTGGTCTGCTCACTTTTGTGTATATCGAGGTAGTTGATCTATTCACTGTAGTATATATAGGTAGTTGATCTACTCACTGCTGTATATATAGAGGCAGCTGATCTGCTCACTGTTGTATATAGAGAGGTAGTTGATCTACTCACTGCTGTATATGTAGAGAGGTAGTTGATTTACTCACTACTGTATAAAGAGGTAGTTGATCTACTCACTGCTGTATAGAGGGGTAGTTGATTTACTCACTGCTGTATATACAGAGGTAGTTGATCTACTCACTGTTGTATACATAGAGAGGTAGTTGATCTACTCACTACTTTATATAGAGAGGTAGTTGATCTACTCACTACTGTATTTAGAGCTACTTGATCTACTCACTGTTGTATATAGAGGTAGTTGGTCTACTCACTGCTGTATAGAGAGGTAGTTGATCTACTCACTGTTGTATATATAGGTAGTAGATCCACTCACTACTGTATATAGAGGTGGTTGATCTACTCACCGCTGTATCTATAGAGGTAGTTGATCTACTCACTGCTGTATATATAGAGGTAGTTGATCTACTCACTGCTGTATATAGAGGTAGTTGATCTACTCACTGATGTATATGTAGGTAGTTGGTCTACTCACTACTGTCTATAGAGAGGTAGTTGATCTACTCACTGCTGTATATGGAGGAAGTTGATCTACTCACTGCTGTATACATAGGTCGTTTATCTACTCACTCCTGTATATATAGAGGTAGTTGATCTACTCACTACTGTATATAGAGGTAGTTGATCTACTCACTACTATATATAGAGGTAGTTGATCTACTCACTACTTTATATAGATGCAGTTGATCTACTCACTACTGTATATAGAGGTAGTTGATCCACTCACTGCTGTGTCTATAGAGGTAGTTGATCTACTCACTGTCGTATATCTAGGTATTTGATCTACTCACTGCTGTATATAGAGAGATAGTTGATCTACTCACTGTTGTATATAGAGAGGTAGTTGATCTATTCGCTGCTGTTTATAGAGGTAGTTCATCTACTCACTACTGTATATAGAGGTAGTTGGTTTACTCACTACTGTATATACAGGTAATTGATCTACTCAATACTGTATATAGAGGTAGTAAATCTACTCATTACTGTATAAACAGAGGTAGTTATTCTACTCACTGCTGTATATAGAGGTATTTGATGTACTCACTGCTGTATATAGAGGTAGTTGAACTACTCACTGCTGTATATGAAGGTAGTTGATCTACACACTACTCTACATAGATAGGTAGTTGATCTACTCACTGCTGTATATATAGAGGTAGTTGATTTGCTCACTGCTGTATATAGAGAGGTAGTTGATCTACTCACTGTTGTATACTGAGAGGTAGTTGATCTACTCACTGCTGTATATGTAGAGAGGTAGTTGATTTACTCACTACTGTATATAGAGGTAGTTGATCTACTCACTGCTGTATAGAGGGGTAGTTGATCTACTCACTGCTGTATATATATATTTAGTTGATCTACTCACTGTTGTATACATAGAGAGGTAGTTGATCTACTCACTACTGTATATAGAGAGGTAGTTGATCTACTCACTACTGTATTTAGAGCTACTTGATCTACTCACTGTTGTATATAGAGGTAGTTGGTCTACTCACTGCTGTATAGAGAGGTAGTTGATCTACTCACTGTTGTATATATAGGTAGTAGATCTACTCACTCCTGTATATATAGAGGTAGTTGATCTACTCACTACTGTATATAGAGGTATTTGAGCTACTCACTACTATATATAGAGGTAGTTGCTCTACTCACTACTGTATATAGAGGTAGTTGATCTACTCACTGCTGTATATAGAGGTAGTTGATCTACTTACCGCTGTATATGGAGGTAGTTGATCTACTTACTACTATATATATAGGTATTTGATCTACTCACTGCTGTATATTTAGAGGTAGTTGGTCTACTTACTACTGTATATAGAGGTAGTTGATTTACTCACTACTGTATAGATAGAGGTAGTTGATCTACTCACTGCTGTATAAAGATGTAGTGGTTCTACTCACTACTGTAAATAGAGGTAGTTGATCTACTCACTGCTGTATATAGAGATGTCTTGGATCTACTCACTACTGTATATAGAGGTAGTTGATCTACTCACTACTGTATATAGAGGTAGTTGACCTACTCACTGCTGTATATGGAGATAGTTGATCTACTCACTACTGTATAAACAGGTAGTTGATCTACTCACTGCTGTATATATAGAGGTGGTTGATCTACTCACTACTGTATATAGAGGTAGTTGATCTGCTCACTGTTGTATATAGAGGTGGTTGATCTATTCACTACTGTATATATAGAGGTAGTTGATCCACTCACTGCTGTATATGGAGGAAGTTGATCTACTCACTGCTGTATATATAGGTCGTTTATCTACTCACTCCTGTATATATAGATGTAGTTGATCTACTCACTACTGTATATAGAGGTAGTTGATCTACTCACTACTATATATAGAGTTAGTTGATCTACTCACTACTTTATATAAATGCAGTTGATCTACTCACTACTGTATATAGAGGTAGTTGATCCACTCACTGCTGTATCTATAGAGGTAGTTGATCTACTCACTGTCGTATATCTAGGTATTTGATCTACTCACTGCTGTATATAGAGAGATAGTTGATCTACTCACTGTTGTATATAGAGAGGTAGTTGATCTATTCGCTGCTGTTTATAGAGGTAGTTCATCTACTCACTACTGTATATAGAGGTAGTTGGTTTACTCAGTACTGTATATACAGGTAATTGATCTACTCAATACTGTATATAGAGGTAGTAAAGCTACTCATTACTGTATAAACAGAGGTAGTTATTCTACTCACTGCTGTATATAGAGGTAGTTGATGTACTCACTGCTGTATATAGAGGTAGTTGAACTACTCACTGCTGTATATGAAGGTAGTTGATCTACACACTACTGTACATAGATAGGTAGTTGATCTACTCACTGCTGTATATATAGAGGTAGTTGATTTGCTCACTGCTGTATATAGATAGGTAGTTGATCTACTCACTGTTGTATATAGAGAGGTAGTTGATCTACTCACTGCTGTATATGTAGAGAGGTAGTTGATTTACTCACTACTGTATATAGAGGTAGTTATTCTACTCACTGCTGTATAGAGGGGTAGTTGATCTACTCACTGCTGTATATATATAGGTAGTTGATCTACTCACTGTTGTTTACATAGAGAGGTAGTTGATCTACTCACTACTGTATATAGAGAGGTAGTTGATCTACTCACTACTGTATTTAGAGCTACTTGATCTACTCACTGTTGTATATAGAGGTAGTTGGTCTACTCACTGCTGTATAGAGAGGTAGTTGATCTACTCACTGTTGTATATATAGGTAGTAGATCTACTCACTACTGTATATAGAGGTGGTTGATCTACTCACTGCTGTATATATAGAGGTAGTTGATCTACTCACTGCTGTAAAGAGGTAGTGGTTCTACTCACTACTGTAAATAGAGGTAGTTGATCTACTCACTGCTGTATATAGACATGTAGTGGATCTACTCACTACTGTATATAGAGGTAGTTGATCTACTCACTACTGTATATAGAGGTAGTTGACCTACTCACTGCTGTATATAGAGATAGTTGATCTACTCACTACTGTATAAACAGGTAGTTGATCTACTCACTGCTGTATATATAGAGGTAGTTGATCTACTCACTACTGTATATAGAGGTAGTTGATCTGCTCACTGTTGTATATAGAGGTGGTTGATCTATTCACTACTGTATATATAGAGGTAGTTGATCCACTCACTGCTGTAGATATAGAGGTAGTTGATCTACTCACTACTGTATGTACAGGTAGTTGGTCTACTCACTGCTGTATATATAAATAGTTGGTTGGTCTACTCACTGCTGTATATATAGAGGTAGTTCATCTACTCACTACTGTATATATAGGTAGTTGATCTATTCACTACTATATATGGAGGTATTTGATCTACTCACTACCATATATAGAGGTAGTTGATCTACTCACTGTTGTATATATAGGTAGTTGGTCTACTCACTGTTGTATATATAGAGGTAGTTGACCTACTGACTGTTGTATATATTGGTAGTTAATCTACTCACTACTGTATATAGAGGTAGTTGATCTACTCACTACTGTATATAGAGGTAGTTGGTCTACTCACTACTGTATATAAAGGTAGTTGATCTACTCACTGCAGTATATAGAGGTAGTTGGTCTGCTCACTTTTGTGTATATCGAGGTAGTTGATCTGTTCACTGTAGTATATATAGGTAGTTGATCTACTCACTGCTGTATATATAGAGGCAGCTGATCTGCTCACTGCTGTATATAGAGGCAGTTCATCTACTCACTGTTGTATTTAGAGGTAGTTGACTACTCACTGCTGTAAATATAGGTAGTTGATCTACTCACTGCTGTCTATAGAGGTAGTTGAACTACTCTCTACTTTATTTATAGAGGTAGTTGATCTACTCACTGCTGTATATAGAGAGGTGATTGATCTACTCACTGCTGTATATGTAGAGAGGTAGTTGATTTACTCACTACTGTATAAAGAGGTAGTTGATCTACTCACTGCTGTATAGAGGGGTAGTTGATCTACTCACTGCTGTATATCCAGAGGTAGTTGATCTACTCACTGTTGTATACATAGAGAGGTAGTTGATCTACTCACTACTTTATATAGAGAGGTAGTTGATCTACTCACTACTGTATTTAGAGCTACTTGATCTACTCACTGTTGTATATAGAGGTAGTTGGTCTACTCACTGCTGTATAGAGAGGTAGTTGATCTACTCACTGTTGTATATATAGGTAGTAGATCCACTCACTACTGTATATAGAGGTGGTTGATCTACTCACCGCTGTATCTATAGAGGTAGTTGATCTACTCACTGCTGTATATATAGAGGTAGTTGATCTGCTCACTGCTGTATATAGAGGTAGTTGATCTACTCACTGATGTATATATAGGTAGTTGGTCTACTCACTACTGTCTATAGAGAGGTAGTTGATCTACTCACTGCTGTATATGGAGGAAGTTGATCTACTCACTGCTGTATATATAGGTCGTTTATCTACTCACTCCTGTATATATAGAGGTAGTTGATCTACTCACTACTGTATATAGAGGTAGTTGATCTACTCACTACTATATATAGAGGTAGTTGATCTACTCACTACTTTATATAGATGCAGTTGATCTACTCACTACTGTATATAGAGGTAGTTGATCCACTCACTGCTGTGTCTATAGAGGTAGTTGATCTACTCACTGTCGTATATCTAGGTATTTGATCTACTCACTGCTGTATATAGAGAGATAGTTGATCTACTCACTGTTGTATATAGAGAGGTAGTTGATCTATTCGCTGCTGTTTATAGAGGTAGTTCATCTACTCACTACTGTACATAGAGGTAGTTGGTTTACTCACTACTGTATATACAGGTAATTGATCTACTCAATACTGTATATAGAGGTAGTAAATCTACTCATTACTGTATAAACAGAGGTAGTTATTCTACTCACTGCTGTATATAGAGGTAGTTGATGTACTCACTGCTGTATATAGAGGTAGTTGAACTACTCACTGCTGTATATGAAGGTAGTTGATCTACACACTACTCTACATAGATAGGTAGTTGATCTACTCACTGCTGTATATATAGAGGTAGTTGATTTGCTCACTGCTGTATATAGAGAGGTAGTTGATCTACTCACTGTTGTATACTGAGAGGTAGTTGATCTACTCACTGCTGTATATGTAGAGAGGTAGTTGATTTACTCACTACTGTATATAGAGGTAGTTGATCTACTCACTGCTGTATATGTAGAGAGGTAGTTGATTTACTCACTACTGTATATAGAGGTAGTTGATCTACTCACTGCTGTATAGAGGGGTAGTTGATCTACTCACTGCTGTATATATATATTTAGTTGATCTACTCACTGTTGTATACATAGAGAGGTAGTTGATCTACTCACTACTGTATATAGAGAGGTAGTTGATCTACTCACTACTGTATTTAGAGCTACTTGATCTACTCACTGTTGTATATAGAGGTAGTTGGTCTACTCACTGCTGTATAGAGAGGTAGTTGATCTACTCACTGTTGTATATATAGGTAGTAGATCTACTCACTCCTGTATATATAGAGGTAGTTGATCTACTCACTACTGTATATAGAGGTATTTGAGCTACTCACTACTATATATAGAGGTAGTTGCTCTACTCACTACTGTATATAGAGGTAGTTGATCTACTCACTGCTGTATATAGAGGTAGTTGATCTACTTACCGCTGTATATGGAGGTAGTTGATCTACTTACTACTATATATATAGGTATTTGATCTACTCACTGCTGTATATTTAGAGGTAGTTGGTCTACTTACTACTGTATATAGAGGTAGTTGATTTACTCACTACTGTATAGATAGAGGTAGTTGATCTACTCACTGCTGTATAAAGATGTAGTGGTTCTACTCACTACTGTAAATAGAGGTAGTTGATCTACTCACTGCTGTATATAGAGATGTCTTGGATCTACTCACTACTGTATATAGAGGTAGTTGATCTACTCACTACTGTATATAGAGGTAGTTGACCTACTCACTGCTGTATATGGAGATAGTTGATCTACTCACTACTGTATAAACAGGTAGTTGATCTACTCACTGCTGTATATATAGAGGTGGTTGATCTACTCACTACTGTATATAGAGGTAGTTGATCTGCTCACTGTTGTATATAGAGGTGGTTGATCTATTCACTACTGTATATATAGAGGTAGTTGATCCACTCACTGCTGTATATGGAGGAAGTTGATCTACTCACTGCTGTATATATAGGTCGTTTATCTACTCACTCCTGTATATATAGATGTAGTTGATCTACTCACTACTGTATATAGAGGTAGTTGATCTACTCACTACTATATATAGAGTTAGTTGATCTACTCACTACTTTATATAAATGCAGTTGATCTACTCACTACTGTATATAGAGGTAGTTGATCCACTCACTGCTGTATCTATAGAGGTAGTTGATCTACTCACTGTCGTATATCTAGGTATTTGATCTACTCACTGCTGTATATAGAGAGATAGTTGATCTACTCACTGTTGTATATAGAGAGGTAGTTGATCTATTCGCTGCTGTTTATAGAGGTAGTTCATCTACTCACTACTGTATATAGAGGTAGTTGGTTTACTCAGTACTGTATATACAGGTAATTGATCTACTCAATACTGTATATAGAGGTAGTAAAGCTACTCATTACTGTATAAACAGAGGTAGTTATTCTACTCACTGCTGTATATAGAGGTAGTTGATGTACTCACTGCTGTATATAGAGGTAGTTGAACTACTCACTGCTGTATATGAAGGTAGTTGATCTACACACTACTGTACATAGATAGGTAGTTGATCTACTCACTGCTGTATATATAGAGGTAGTTGATTTGCTCACTGCTGTATATAGATAGGTAGTTGATCTACTCACTGTTGTATATAGAGAGGTAGTTGATCTACTCACTGCTGTATATGTAGAGAGGTAGTTGATTTACTCACTACTGTATATAGAGGTAGTTATTCTACTCACTGCTGTATAGAGGGGTAGTTGATCTACTCACTGCTGTATATATATAGGTAGTTGATCTACTCACTGTTGTTTACATAGAGAGGTAGTTGATCTACTCACTACTGTATATAGAGAGGTAGTTGATCTACTCACTACTGTATTTAGAGCTACTTGATCTACTCACTGTTGTATATAGAGGTAGTTGGTCTACTCACTGCTGTATAGAGAGGTAGTTGATCTACTCACTGTTGTATATATAGGTAGTAGATCTACTCACTACTGTATATAGAGGTGGTTGATCTACTCACTGCTGTATATATAGAGGTAGTTGATCTACTCACTGCTGTAAAGAGGTAGTGGTTCTACTCACTACTGTAAATAGAGGTAGTTGATCTACTCACTGCTGTATATAGACATGTAGTGGATCTACTCACTACTGTATATAGAGGTAGTTGATCTACTCACTACTGTATATAGAGGTAGTTGACCTACTCACTGCTGTATATAGAGATAGTTGATCTACTCACTACTGTATAAACAGGTAGTTGATCTACTCACTGCTGTATATATAGAGGTAGTTGATCTACTCACTACTGTATATAGAGGTAGTTGATCTGCTCACTGTTGTATATAGAGGTGGTTGATCTATTCACTACTGTATATATAGAGGTAGTTGATCCACTCACTGCTGTAGATATAGAGGTAGTTGATCTACTCACTACTGTATGTACAGGTAGTTGGTCTACTCACTGCTGTATATATAAATAGTTGGTTGGTCTACTCACTGCTGTATATATAGAGGTAGTTCATCTACTCACTACTGTATATATAGGTAGTTGATCTATTCACTACTATATATGGAGGTATTTGATCTACTCACTACCATATATAGAGGTAGTTGATCTACTCACTGTTGTATATATAGGTAGTTGGTCTACTCACTGTTGTATATATAGAGGTAGTTGACCTACTGACTGTTGTATATATTGGTAGTTAATCTACTCACTACTGTATATAGAGGTAGTTGATCTACTCACTACTGTATATAGAGGTAGTTGGTCTACTCACTACTGTATATAAAGGTAGTTGATCTACTCACTGCAGTATATAGAGGTAGTTGGTCTGCTCACTTTTGTGTATATCGAGGTAGTTGATCTGTTCACTGTAGTATATATAGGTAGTTGATCTACTCACTGCTGTATATATAGAGGCAGCTGATCTGCTCACTGCTGTATATAGAGGCAGTTCATCTACTCACTGTTGTATTTAGAGGTAGTTGACTACTCACTGCTGTAAATATAGGTAGTTGATCTACTCACTGCTGTCTATAGAGGTAGTTGAACTACTCTCTACTTTATTTATAGAGGTAGTTGATCTACTCACTGCTGTATATAGAGAGGTGATTGATCTACTCACTGCTGTATATGTAGAGAGGTAGTTGATTTACTCACTACTGTATAAAGAGGTAGTTGATCTACTCACTGCTGTATAGAGGGGTAGTTGATCTACTCACTGCTGTATATCCAGAGGTAGTTGATCTACTCACTGTTGTATACATAGAGAGGTAGTTGATCTACTCACTACTTTATATAGAGAGGTAGTTGATCTACTCACTACTGTATTTAGAGCTACTTGATCTACTCACTGTTGTATATAGAGGTAGTTGGTCTACTCACTGCTGTATAGAGAGGTAGTTGATCTACTCACTGTTGTATATATAGGTAGTAGATCCACTCACTACTGTATATAGAGGTGGTTGATCTACTCACCGCTGTATCTATAGAGGTAGTTGATCTACTCACTGCTGTATATATAGAGGTAGTTGATCTGCTCACTGCTGTATATAGAGGTAGTTGATCTACTCACTGATGTATATATAGGTAGTTGGTCTACTCACTACTGTCTATAGAGAGGTAGTTGATCTACTCACTGCTGTATATGGAGGAAGTTGATCTACTCACTGCTGTATATATAGGTCGTTTATCTACTCACTCCTGTATATATAGAGGTAGTTGATCTACTCACTACTGTATATAGAGGTAGTTGATCTACTCACTACTATATATAGAGGTAGTTGATCTACTCACTACTTTATATAGATGCAGTTGATCTACTCACTACTGTATATAGAGGTAGTTGATCCACTCACTGCTGTGTCTATAGAGGTAGTTGATCTACTCACTGTCGTATATCTAGGTATTTGATCTACTCACTGCTGTATATAGAGAGATAGTTGATCTACTCACTGTTGTATATAGAGAGGTAGTTGATCTATTCGCTGCTGTTTATAGAGGTAGTTCATCTACTCACTACTGTACATAGAGGTAGTTGGTTTACTCACTACTGTATATACAGGTAATTGATCTACTCAATACTGTATATAGAGGTAGTAAATCTACTCATTACTGTATAAACAGAGGTAGTTATTCTACTCACTGCTGTATATAGAGGTAGTTGATGTACTCACTGCTGTATATAGAGGTAGTTGAACTACTCACTGCTGTATATGAAGGTAGTTGATCTACACACTACTCTACATAGATAGGTAGTTGATCTACTCACTGCTGTATATATAGAGGTAGTTGATTTGCTCACTGCTGTATATAGAGAGGTAGTTGATCTACTCACTGTTGTATACTGAGAGGTAGTTGATCTACTCACTGCTGTATATGTAGAGAGGTAGTTGATTTACTCACTACTGTATATAGAGGTAGTTGATCTACTCACTGCTGTATAGAGGGGTAGTTGATCTACTCACTGCTGTATATATATAGGTAGTTGATCTACTCACTGTTGTATACATAGAGAGGTAGTTGATCTACTCACTACTGTATATAGAGAGGTAGTTGATCTACTCACTACTGTATTTAGAGCTACTTGATCTACTCACTGTTGTATATAGAGGTAGTTGATCTACTTACCGCTGTATATGGAGGTAGTTGATCTACTTACTACTATATATATAGGTATTTGATCTACTCACTGCTGTATATTTAGAGGTAGTTGGTCTACTTACTACTGTATATAGAGGTAGTTGATTTACTCACTACTGTATAGATAGAGGTAGTTGATCTACTCACTGCTGTATAAAGATGTAGTGGTTCTACTCACTACTGTAAATAGAGGTAGTTGATCTACTCACTGCTGTATATAGAGATGTCTTGGATCTACTCACTACTGTATATAGAGGTAGTTGATCTACTCACTACTGTATATAGAGGTAGTTGACCTACTCACTGCTGTATATGGAGATAGTTGATCTACTCACTACTGTATAAACAGGTAGTTGATCTACTCACTGCTGTATATATAGAGGTAGTTGATCTACTCACTACTGTATATAGAGGTAGTTGATCTGCTCACTGTTGTATATAGAGGTGGTTGATCTATTCACTACTGTATATATAGAGGTAGTTGATCCACTCACTGCTGTAGATATAGAGGTAGTTGATCTACTCACTACTGTATGTACAGGTAGTTGGTCTACTCACTGCTGTATATATAAATAGTTGGTTGGTCTACTCACTGCTGTGTATATAGAGGTAGTTCATCTACTCACTACTGTATATAGAGGTAGTTGATCTATTCACTACTATATATGGAGGTATTTGATCTACTCACTACCATATATAGAGGTAGTTGATCTACTCACTGTTGTATATATAGGTACTTGGTCTACTCACTGTTGTATATATAGAGGTAGTTGACCTACTGACTGTTGTATATATTGGTAGTTAATCTGCTCACTACTGTATATACAGGTAGTTGATCTACTCACTACTGTATATAGAGGTAGTTGGTCTACTAACTACTGTATATAAAGGTAGTTGATCTACTCACTGCAGTATATAGAGGTAGTTGGTCTGCTCACTTTTGTGTATATCGAGGTAGTTGATCTATTCACTGTAGTATATATAGGTAGTTGATCTACTCACTGCTGTATATATAGAGGCAGCTGATCTGCTCACTGCTGTATATAGAGGCAGTTCATCTACTCACTGTTGTATTTAGAGGTAGTTGACTACTCACTGCTGTAAATATAGGTAGTTGATCTACTCACTGCTGTCTATAGAGGTAGTTGAACTACTCTCTACTTTATTTATAGAGGTAGTTGATCTACTCACTGCTGTATATAGAGAGGTGATTGATCTACTCACTGCTGTATATGTAGAGAGGTAGTTGATTTACTCACTACTGTATATAGAGGTAGTTGATCTACTCACTGCTGTATAGAGGGGTAGTTGATCTACTCAATGCTGTATATACAGAGGTAGTTGATCTACTCACTGTTGTATACATAGAGAGGTGGTTGATCTACTCACTACTGTATATAGAGAGGTAGTTGATCTACTCACTACTGTATTTAGAGCTACTTGATCTACTCACTGTTGTATATAGAGGTAGTTGGTCTACTCACTGCTGTATAGAGAGGTAGTTGATCTACTCACTGTTGTATATATAGGTAGTAGATCTACTCACTACTGTATATAGAGGTGGTTGATCTACTCACTGCTGTATCTATAGAGGTAGTTGAGCTACTCACTGCTGTATATATAGAGGTAGTTGATCTACTCACTGCTGTATATAGAGGTAGTTGATCTACTCACTGATGTATATATAGGTAGTTGGTCTACTCACTACTGTCTATAGAGAGGTAGTTGATCTACTCACTGCTGTATATGGAGGAAGTTGATCTACTCACTGCTGTATATATAGGTCGTTTATCTACTCACTCCTGTATATATAGATGTAGTTGATCTACTCACTACTGTATATAGAGGTAGTTGATCTACTCACTACTATATATAGAGTTAGTTGATCTACTCACTACTTTATATAGATGCAGTTGATCTACTCACTACTGTATATAGAGGTAGTTGATCCACTCACTGCTGTATCTATAGAGGTAGTTGATCTACTCACTGTCGTATATCTAGGTATTTGATCTACTCACTGCTGTATATAGAGAGATAGTTGATCTACTCACTGTTGTATATAGAGAGGTAGTTGATCTATTCGCTGCTGTTTATAGAGGTAGTTCATCTACTCACTACTGTATATAGAGGTAGTTGGTTTACTCACTACTGTATATACAGGTAATTGATCTACTCAATACTGTATATAGAGGTAGTAAATCTACTCATTACTGTATAAACAGAGGTAGTTATTCTACTCACTGCTGTATATAGAGGTAGTTGATTTACTCACTCCTGTATATAGAGGTAGTTGAACTACTCACTGCTGTATATGAAGGTAGTTGATCTACACACTACTGTACATAGATAGGTAGTTGATCTACTCACTGCTGTATATATAGAGGTAGTTGATTTGCTCACTGCTGTATATATATAGGTAGTTGATCTACTCACTGTTGTATATAGAGAGGTAGTTGATCTACTCACTGCTGTATATGTAGAGAGGTAGTTGATTTACTCACTACTGTATATAGAGGTAGTTAATCTACTCACTGCTGTATAGAGGGGTAGTTGATCTACTCACTGCTGTATATATATAGGTAGTTGATCTACTCACTGTTGTTTACATAGAGAGGTAGTTGATCTACTCACTACTGTATATAGAGAGGTAGTTGATCTACTCACTACTGTATTTAGAGCTACTTGATCTACTCACTGTTGTATATAGAGGTAGTTGGTCTACTCACTGCTGTATAGAGAGGTAGTTGATCTACTCACTGTTGTATATATAGGTAGTAGATCTACTCACTACTGTATATAGAGGTGGTTGATCTACTCACTGCTGTATATATAGAGGTAGTTGATCTACTCACTGCTGTAAAGAGGTAGTGGTTCTACTCACTACTGTAAATAGAGGTAGTTGATCTACTCACTGCTGTATATAGAGATGTAGTGGATCTACTCACTACTGTATATAGAGGTAGTTGATCTACTCACTACTGTATATAGAGGTAGTTGACCTACTCACTGCTGTATATAGAGATAGTTGATCTACTCACTACTGTATAAACAGGTAGTTGATCTACTCACTGCTGTATATATAGAGGTAGTTGATCTACTCACTACTGTATATAGAGGTAGTTGATCTGCTCACTGTTGTATATAGAGGTGGTTGATCTATTCACTACTGTATATATAGAGGTAGTTGATCCACTCACTGCTGTAGATATAGAGGTAGTTGATCTACTCACTACTGTATGTACAGGTAGTTGGTCTACTCACTGCTGTATATATAAATAGTTGATTGGTCTACTCACTGCTGTATATATAGAGGTAGTTCATCTACTCACTACTGTATATATAGGTAGTTGATCTATTCACTACTATATATGGAGGTATTTGATCTACTCACTACCATATATAGAGGTAGTTGATCTACTCACTGTTGTATATATAGGTAGTTGGTCTACTCACTGTTGTATATATAGAGGTAGTTGACCTACTGACTGTTGTATATATTGGTAGTTAATCTACTCACTACTGTATATAGAGGTAGTTGATCTACTCACTACTGTATATAGAGGTAGTTGGTCTACTCACTACTGTATATAAAGGTAGTTGATCTACTCACTGCAGTATATAGAGGTAGTTGGTCTGCTCACTTTTGTGTATATCGAGGTAGTTGATCTATTCACTGTAGTATATATAGGTAGTTGATCTACTCACTGCTGTATATATAGAGGCAGCTGATCTGCTCACTGCTGTATATAGAGGCAGTTCATCTTCTCACTGTTGTGTTTAGAGGTAGTTGACTACTCACTGCTGTAAATATAGGTAGTTGATCTACTCACTGCTGTCTATAGAGGTAGTTGAACTTCTCTCTACTTTATTTATAGAGGTAGTTGATCTACTCACTGCTGTATATAGAGAGGTGATTGATCTACTCACTGCTGTATATGTAGAGAGGTAGTTGATTTACTCACTACTGTATAAAGAGGTAGTTGATCTACTCACTGCTGTATAGAGGGGTAGTTGATCTACTCACTGCTGTATATACAGAGGTAGTTGATCTACTCACTGTTGTATACATAGAGAGGTAGTTGATCTACTCACTACTTTATATAGAGAGGTAGTTGATCTACTCACTACTGTATTTAGAGCTACTTGATCTACTCACTGTTGTATATAGAGGTAGTTGGTCTACTCACTGCTGTATAGAGAGGTAGTTGATCTACTCACTGTTGTATATATAGGTAGTAGATCCACTCACTACTGTATATAGAGGTGGTTGATCTACTCACCGCTGTATCTATAGAGGTAGTTGACCTACTCACTGCTGTATATATAGAGATAGTTGATCTACTCACTGCTGTATATATAGAGGTAGTTGATTTGCTCACTGCTGTATATCGAGAGGTAGTTGATCTACTCACTGTTGTATATAGAGAGGTAGTTGATCTACTCACTGCTGTATATGTAGAGAGGTAGTTGATCTACTCACTGTTGTATATATAGGTAGTAGATCTACTCACTACTGTATATAGAGGTGGTTGATCTACTCACTGCTGTATATATAGAGGTAGTTGATCTACTCACTGCTGTAAAGAGGTAGTGGTTCTACTCACTACTGTAAATAGAGGTAGTTGATCTACTCACTGCTGTATATAGACATGTAGTGGATCTACTCACTACTGTATATAGAGGTAGTTGATCTACTCACTACTGTATATAGAGGTAGTTGACCTACTCACTGCTGTATATAGAGATAGTTGATCTACTCACTACTGTATAAACAGGTAGTTGATCTACTCACTGCTGTATATATAGAGGTAGTTGATCTACTCACTACTGTATATAGAGGTAGTTGATCTGCTCACTGTTGTATATAGAGGTGGTTGATCTATTCACTACTGTATATATAGAGGTAGTTGATCCACTCACTGCTGTAGATATAGAGGTAGTTGATCTACTCACTACTGTATGTACAGGTAGTTGGTCTACTCACTGCTGTATATATAAATAGTTGGTTGGTCTACTCACTGCTGTATATATAGAGGTAGTTCATCTACTCACTACTGTATATATAGGTAGTTGATCTATTCACTACTATATATGGAGGTATTTGATCTACTCACTACCATATATAGAGGTAGTTGATCTACTCACTGTTGTATATATAGGTAGTTGGTCTACTCACTGTTGTATATATAGAGGTAGTTGACCTACTGACTGTTGTATATATTGGTAGTTAATCTACTCACTACTGTATATAGAGGTAGTTGATCTACTCACTACTGTATATAGAGGTAGTTGGTCTACTCACTACTGTATATAAAGGTAGTTGATCTACTCACTGCAGTATATAGAGGTAGTTGGTCTGCTCACTTTTGTGTATATCGAGGTAGTTGATCTGTTCACTGTAGTATATATAGGTAGTTGATCTACTCACTGCTGTATATATAGAGGCAGCTGATCTGCTCACTGCTGTATATAGAGGCAGTTCATCTACTCACTGTTGTATTTAGAGGTAGTTGACTACTCACTGCTGTAAATATAGGTAGTTGATCTACTCACTGCTGTCTATAGAGGTAGTTGAACTACTCTCTACTTTATTTATAGAGGTAGTTGATCTACTCACTGCTGTATATAGAGAGGTGATTGATCTACTCACTGCTGTATATGTAGAGAGGTAGTTGATTTACTCACTACTGTATAAAGAGGTAGTTGATCTACTCACTGCTGTATAGAGGGGTAGTTGATCTACTCACTGCTGTCTATAGAGAGGTAGTTGATCTACTCACTGCTGTATATGGAGGAAGTTGATCTACTCACTGCTGTATATATAGGTCGTTTATCTACTCACTCCTGTATATATAGATGTAGTTGATCTACTCACTACTGTATATAGAGGTAGTTGATCTACCCACTACTATATATAGAGTTAGTTGATCTACTCACTACTTTATATAGATGCAGTTGATCTACTCACTACTGTATATAGAGGTAGTTGATCCACTCACTGCTGTATCTATAGAGGTAGTTGATCTACTCACTGTCGTATATCTAGGTATTTGATCTACTCACTGCTGTATATAGAGAGATAGTTGATCTACTCACTGTTGTATATAGAGAGGTAGTTGATCTATTCGCTGCTGTTTATAGAGGTAGTTCATCTACTCACTACTGTATATAGAGGTAGTTGGTTTACTCACTACTGTATATACAGGTAATTGATCTACTCAATACTGTATATAGAGGTAGTAAATCTACTCATTACTGTATAAACAGAGGTAGTTATTCCACTCACTGCTGTATATAGAGGTAGTTGATGTACTCACTGCTGTATATAGAGGTAGTTGAACTACTCACTGCTGTATATGAAGGTAGTTGATCTACACACTACTGTACATAGATAGGTAGTTGATCTACTCACTGCTGTATATATAGAGGTAGTTGATTTGCTCACTGCTGTATATATATAGGTAGTTGATCTACTCACTGTTGTATATAGAGAGGTAGTTGATCTACTCACTGCTGTATATGTAGAGAGGTAGTTGATTTACTCACTACTGTATATAGAGGTAGTTAATCTACTCACTGCTGTATAGAGGGGTAGTTGATCTACTCACTGCTGTATATATATAGGTAGTTGATCTACTCACTGTTGTTTACATAGAGAGGTAGTTGATCTACTCACTACTGTATATAGAGAGGTAGTTGATCTACTCACTACTGTATTTAGAGCTACTTGATCTACTCACTGTTGTATATAGAGGTAGTTGGTCTACTCACTGCTGTATAGAGAGGTAGTTGATCTACTCACTGTTGTATATATAGGTAGTAGATCTACTCACTACTGTATATAGAGGTGGTTGATCTACTCACTGCTGTATATATAGAGGTAGTTGATCTACTCACTGCTGTAAAGAGGTAGTGGTTCTACTCACTACTGTAAATAGAGGTAGTTGATCTACTCACTGCTGTATATAGAGATGTAGTGGATCTACTCACTACTGTATATAGAGGTAGTTGATCTACTCACTACTGTATATAGAGGTAGTTGACCTACTCACTGCTGTATATAGAGATAGTTGATCTACTCACTACTGTATAAACAGGTAGTTGATCTACTCACTGCTGTATATATAGAGGTGGTTGATCTACTCACTACTGTATATAGAGGTAGTTGATCTGCTCACTGTTGTATATAGAGGTGGTTGATCTATTCACTACTGTATATATAGAGGTAGTTGATCCACTCACTGCTGTAGATATAGAGGTAGTTGATCTACTCACTACTGTATGTACAGGTAGTTGGTCTACTCACTGCTGTATATATAAATAGTTGGTTGGTCTACTCACTGCTGTATATATAGAGGTAGTTCATCTACTCACTACTGTATATATAGGTAGTTGATCTATTCACTACTATATATGGAGGTATTTGATCTACTCACTACCATATATAGAGGTAGTTGATCTACTCACTGTTGTATATATAGGTAGTTGGTCTACTCACTGTTGTATATATAGAGGTAGTTGACCTACTGACTGTTGTATATATTGGTAGTTAATCTACTCACTACTGTATATAGAGGTAGTTGATCTACTCACTACTGTATATAGAGGTAGTTGGTCTACTCACTACTGTATATAAAGGTAGTTGATCTACTCACTGCAGTATATAGAGGTAGTTGGTCTGCTCACTTTTGTGTATATCGAGGTAGTTGATCTATTCACTGTAGTATATATAGGTAGTTGATCTACTCACTGCTGTATATATAGAGGCAGCTGATCTGCTCACTGTTGTATATAGAGAGGTAGTTGATCTACTCACTGCTGTATATGTAGAGAGGTAGTTGATTTACTCACTACTGTATAAAGAGGTAGTTGATCTACTCACTGCTGTATAGAGGGGTAGTTGATCTACTCACTGCTGTATATACAGAGGTAGTTGATCTACTCACTGTTGTATACATAGAGAGGTAGTTGATCTACTCACTACTTTATATAGAGAGGTAGTTGATCTACTCACTACTGTATTTAGAGCTACTTGATCTACTCACTGTTGTATATAGAGGTAGTTGGTCTACTCACTGCTGTATAGAGAGGTAGTTGATCTACTCACTGTTGTATATATAGGTAGTAGATCCACTCACTACTGTATATAGAGGTGGTTGATCTACTCACCGCTGTATCTATAGAGGTAGTTGATCTACTCACTGCTGTATATATAGAGGTAGTTGATCTACTCACTGCTGTATATAGAGGTAGTTGATCTACTCACTGATGTATATGTAGGTAGTTGGTCTACTCACTACTGTCTATAGAGAGGTAGTTGATCTACTCACTGCTGTATATGGAGGAAGTTGATCTACTCACTGCTGTATACATAGGTCGTTTATCTACTCACTCCTGTATATATAGAGGTACCCAACAAGCAAATAACATCCAGGGGACATTTCACAACATTGTCTTTATGAAACATTGGCACAAAATGTTTTCCGAATATTGTTGCAACGTTTTGAGATAACGTTTCAGGAAAATGTTTTGCGAAAATGTTTTTCAGACGTTTAGAAAATGTTATTCAAAATGTTTGCCCGGACATTACAACAACATTGTGACAAAATGTTTATATAACATTCGGAAAAATGTTAAGAGAATGTTACTAAGCTAATGTTCTTTTAAGACGTTTAAAAAATGTCCAGACAACATTTGTGCAAATGTTAGTTTGTAACGTTACAGGAATGTTCCACTTGGATGTTATTTCAACATCGTGATGTAACATTCAAATAATGATGCTTTTGAACATTGTTCTAACATTTTAGCAAATGTTATCGGGAGGTTATCACCCGACATTTTTCTTCAAACCTTTTTACAACATTAAGATAATGTTTTCCCAAATGTTACTTCAGCACATTATGACAATGTTATTGACTAATGTTTAGCAAACATTTGTTTACAACCTTTGTTTAACATTTTTTAAAAACATTACAGCAATGTTTCTACTAATGTGCCGGGAACGGTTTGCAGCCAACATTATGGTCAAACAATCATGCAATGTTGAGATAACATTTGCTCAAACGTCATTTCAAAACATTGTAACTATGTTACTATGTAATGTTCAGCAAATGTTTGTTTTTGACATTTGTTTAACATTGTTTAAAAACATTACAATAATGTTTTCACCAATATTCTGTGATCGTTTTCGGCCAACATTGCTTTTAATCCTTTTTATAACATTAACATAATGTTTTCCCAAATGTTACTTCAGCACATTGTCACAATGTTATTGGGCAATGTTTAGCAAACATTTGTTTACAACCTTTATTTAACATTTTTTAAACACATTACAACAATGTTTTTGCTAATGTGCCGGGAAGGTTTTGCAGCCAACATTGCTGTCAAACATTCGTGCAATGTTAAGATAACATTTGCTCAAACGTCGTTTCAAAACATTGTAACTATGTTACTATGTAATGTTCAGCAAATGTTTGTTTTTGACATTTGTTTAACATTGTTTAAAAACATTACAATAATGTTTTCACCAATATTCTGTGATCGTTTTCGGCCAACATTGCTTTTAATCCTTTTTATAACATTAACATAATGTTTTCCCAAATGTTACTTCAGCACATTGTCACAATTTTATTGGGCAGTGCTTAGCAAACATTTGTTTACAACCTTTATTTAACATTTTTTAAACACATTACAACAATGTTTTTACTAATGTGCCGGGAAGGTTTTGCAGCCAACATTGCTGTCAAACATTTGTGCAATGTTGAGATAACGTTTGCTCAAGTATCATTTCAGAACATTGTAACTATGTTACGATGTAATGTTTAGCAAACGTTTGTTTTCAACTGCTATTTAACATCGTTTAAAAACGTTAAAATCATGTTTTTAAAAATGTTCTGGAATCGTTTTCAGCCAATATTGTTTTCAAAAAATTATAGAATGTTCAAATAACATTTGCGTGAACTTTATTTTAGAACATTATTACTATTTTCCTATGTAATGTTTAGCAAACATTTGTTTTCAACCTTTATTCAACATCATTGGAAAACATTACAATAATGTTTTTAAAAATGTTCTGGGAATTTTTTCAGCCAACATTGTTTTCAAACATCTATAAAATGTTGAAGTAATGTTTGCTCAAATGCCATTTTATAATATTGTAATTACGTTACTATGTAATGTTTAGCAGACGCCTGTTTCAATGATTATTTAACATCGTTCGAAAATACTACAGTAATGCTCTTAAAAATGTACTGCAAACGTTTTTCATCCAACATTATTTTCAAACGCTTGTGGAAAGTTGAAATAATGTTTGCCCTAATAGTACCCCAGAACATTGTAAAATGGTTGTGAGGCTCCTTGTAGGACAAAATTTTGGATAAAATTGTAGTATAAAGCATTTGTTTATTTTTATGGAGTAAAGTTGTTTCTGACCATGTTTTTTTGATGAACTTTTTATGCTAGTTGTGACACAATACTAAAAGTACTGAACACACAGAGGTTGCTACTTGTCAGTTACCTCAAAAGCATTTTCTGGCGAACTTGTGATTATGTTTCAGGGTAGCAAAGGGCTTATGCTCCTATTGCTGAACATTTTTTGTGAATGTTTTTTTTTTCAAAATCTTGAATAACTTTTTGACTAAGGTCAAGCGTTGATGAATTCCTGAACAAAAAAACCTTTTTTGTCTACATTAAAACTAGACAATGATCACTTTATATCAGGCTATTGTTTTGCAAAAAAAAGTTTGTGTGAGATTTGAACAGTTTTGTTTACCATATTTTCCATCATTTAAATAGTGTTGTATCCAAGAGAAAATCAGATAGTTGCAGGGAACCACATAATGCGTATGTATGCACCAAAGCTTGATTGCTGAAATTTACTAATCTATTTGCTAGCAAAAATTCCTACTTTGACAGAGAAAGTAATGGGGACACAACTTCTCTGAATTGCTGAGCTATACCATGTGCTGAGTGAAATATTCACCAAGTTTTAATTTGCAACATGGTAAAAAAAACGATACCAGTAAGTAGCTTCAGCCAAGTGGTTAAACTCTGCAATGCGATTCAAGTTTGTACATTAGGCATTAATACAATTGTTTCTTCTGTGTATCAGATTTTATTTATTTTAGGCCCACTATTTTGTTAGAGGGGAAGAAATTATTAGGTCAACAAGGCAAAGCGAGGTAAAAACTATTGGCTGGAACAACATATGTTTAAGTGCAATAACTAGCTTTACAGAAATAACTCTTTTTGCAGAGCTCATGTACTTTTTGATTGCATGTTCAGTAATTGGTTATTGCAACATAATTAGCCGAAACCTTTAGTCTCTCAACTTTATTTCAAAGCTATTTTTATTCAGTGTATAATAACAGTATTTTATAAACAAAAACAGTTGATACTCTCCATGTTAAAGCAACTGGTTGATCTTCATTCAACTTCATTGAAAGTTCACTGTCAAACCAAAGGGTAGAATGATCGCGTGCAGATAACTCCTGCATTGCTTACCAGCCATTTGATTTTTCTTTGGTTCAAATGTCAAGAAACGCAATGTTGTTGAAATTAAGCATGGAGTTGCAGATACAGAGAAAAAAATGACATCTGCATGTTCAATTGGTAATTTTGATACTCATTTTAGTTAAATATGTTTCTATGGCAAACGTTCTTGGAAATAGTTGGCCCATAGCAAGACTTCATAATGTTTGAGCTTTATCAAAATTTAGAGGCATTAAACCTTTAGCCTCAAAATCATTGATTCTTCTAACTTTTTAAAATCCCCATCATAGTCTCGAAATGAAAGCAATTGATTTTTTGCTGAAACTGTATTTCATTATGCTTTATGGGTAAAAACCATCTCATAAAAAGTATAGTGTCGGAATATACAGCTAGTTTGACATGTTAGTGACTTCCAATGTGTTTAAACTATTGAGCAACGAGTCTTCAAATTTAATGGTACAATCAAGTTGAACTGGCAGTTATTTATTTTTTCATCTTTAATTTAAGTTTTTTTTATGTGAAGCCTTGAATAACAATTATTTGGTAGCAGTATACTAAAGCCTGTTGATATTGACTTTTTTGTAGTCATATTGCGCAATAAGAGAAATATTAGCATGGTGCTAAACAAACAAAATGATTTTTTTTGTTTTCATTGCCATCAAGATCTCACAGAAAATATCTGATAAGTGTGCGCAAATTCTGTGTTATATAATCATGTAATCCTTCTGATCTCCCACTATAAAACCTCATTAGTAGAGTATTCAGAAACAATAGCAAAGTAGCTTTGGTTATGAAGCTCTTTGAACAGACGTGAAGGTGTTTCATTGTTAGGCAAAGCCTTTGAAAATAAAACAATTATCGTAGATATCAGGGCGAATTACTGTACAAGGAAAATTTCTAGGCCAACAAATTGTTAGAAGCAACCTTAACCAATAAGTTTCACATTTCAAGTCAATTATGCTACCCTCTTTTTCAACATCGATTAATTTCAGTTTTTATAGACTGTTTCCAAATGCATTATTTGGGGCAGCACCTCTCTATCACGACTTTACTGATCACCCACTTTCCATTGTGCAGTTAACAAGGTTGCTCTGTTTGCTTTCAAACAAACATGAAGAAAAAAACTGTTTCAAAAAATAGTTACTGCACAAATATAGGTATGAAAATCACTTTGCAAAGTTTAGTGTATGTACCAATGCAGCGCTATTGATCGGAGTTTTTTATCTATCGCCTTAATTAAAAAAAATTTTGTTTTAGTACTTTTTGCAGCTACACTGAAGAAAAGTTAACAGAAATGATAACTACTGGTTTAGCCCCGGCAACTTGTCATTTTGTTGGATGCTTTAGAATCTTGTAAATGCAGTAATCTTTTGTAAAGTGGTGCCTAGAGATAAAAATCTTTTGATCAGTAGTTTAAGCTAGTTACATAACCAATGAAAAGTTTATGAGCTTGACCTAGAACTAGATTATGGTACAAAAACCTATTTCAAAAATGGCTCTTGACAAAAATGGGTGCAAATTCTCTAATAGTTATCAATTTGTGAGCGATGTGCTGCTGTAATTGACCTTTCCAAGTGTGGTTAGCGTTTTTTTTTACAGCTGTTAGATTTTTTCGCAGTCACAATCAAGGTAAAGAATCAAAATAGTTTGAATGCGCTAGATCTATAAACTGCAAGAAGGGAGAGGTAGAAAATTCAGAAGCTCTCTTTTTACTTGTGGATACCATGCACTTGTCTTGTTCGTCAATTAATTAGAAAAAATCACAAGCCCCAAGGTATAGGCCTACAAGCATTTCTTAGCTCTGTGGTGCTCTGTTTTGTGGCATTATAAGCATTTTAGGTTAATGGACCTGTTTTATAACTTGATGGGTAACCCTCACATGCTTTCTTGTTTTGAATAATAATTTTGATCCTTGTATTTAACTAAAAACATTTCATTGATATTAACCCAGAGTTATTGAATTGACAGTTTTTTGGTGCTTTTGATTACTTCGTTGATTACCTGTCAATTTTCAGTTTTGTTCTACTTACAACAATTATCTGGCTCTAACCCACGAAAGTTTTTAGGTTTCACAGGCTGTTATCATTACCTAACAAAAACAGATTAGGAGTTTGTTGCTCAATAAGCATTTCCATCTGTCTTGTGTGCCAAAAGTGACACTACGGACATAAAGCTTTCATCATTTTTTTCCTTATTTCCAGCTTCGATGTTTCAAAACTGTCAATTAATGAGTCTCCGAATACTGTTGCATAATTAGCTTGAGCTGTTGATTTTTTAATATTATTTTTTTCCAATCACATGTTAAGACCATATGGTAGTTAGAATAGAAATTTTTTTGTGGGAGTGAGTCTCTGCACTTTCGGTAAATATTTCTGCAAGCTTTTTGTGCTCAAATTGGTGCTATCCAAAAGTAAAGAAAATCTTTCATTGTAATATTTAATCAAAGAACAGTGTACTGTAAGTTCTATCACATCTCATAGCTGGTATAAAAGGAGTTACTACAAACATCTGTTGTGTAATAGCAAGAAGATTAATCTATCTCTATCTCACTTTAAACCATATCAAAGCAGTGGGAATAAGAGCATATTCAATTTGTTTATAAGAGAGAGATTGAACAGAAGTGAGGCAATTTGATGGTGCTGTAAAACTGTCTGAACATTCAATCCAGAAACAGGTACTAAAATAAAGCAATTCGTTGGAAAAGGCTTTAAACTCTCTTAATTATAAAAAAACAACTGTTCATGAAACGCTTTTCTTCAATTTTTTTTCAATGCCGAACTATCAGCCGTATTTTTACCTGTTGTCTTTTTATCAAAATCGAATGCTGCTAAATTGAAACCCAATCAAAATCAAAGATTGTAAGGTAACTTGAGAGTTGATTAAGGTGTTCTGCAAACTGACAATGTAGTTCGATAAGTTCTACCATGTTTCATCTGAGGCAATTACTTGTACACTGATTACAAAAAATTAAAAAGCTATGAATAAAAACTTGAAATAGTTACAAAATAAGATATTACTTTTATCAGCACCACATTGCAATGAATAATATAAAAAGTTAGTTTGCAGATCAGTTTGTTTTTGCGACTCAGCTATTTTATGTAAAAATAATGAAGCTGCTTAGTAGGTATTAATAATCTCCTGAATTTCTGTAAATGCTGTTAAATAATGATTTTTAACAGAAAAAACACTCCGGATGAAAAAAATGGCGACACAGCTACTGCATAATTTCTGTTTTCTTGCTTTAGTATTAAACTCTCAGAAAACATCTACATGCACCTAACTAACCACATTTAGTGTCGTATCTTCAAGCAGATGCAGGATTACATAATCGACAATAAGTCCTTTATGTGCTAAATAGATAATTGACCAATGGGTTCTAGCAGATGTGAAACATCATTTCAAGTCCATATTCGGTGTGTTGACAAGATATGAGAGCTTCAGACTGATAATATACATTGCAACATGCATTGTATTTGCTTTCTTCCAAAAGTTTTTGTTACAGGCTGCGTTGATTTTGACACAAAAACAAACCAAAATCATTATTTTTTTTCTTGAAATGTTGGATCTTATTTGTATCTTTGAATGCTTTGGCAAATGGTATTTTTGAAAGAAATTTAGTTTTAATTTCACTCACAGCTTAGGTAAGCTAAATTTAATACAGACTATTGCAGTCTATTCCGTTTATTGGTCTGTTATTGGTATCTGAGAAAGAACCTACCGCTAAATTCAGTTTTTGCGAGTGGCTTTAAACCTAAATAGAGTAGCACAACTGTTAACAATGATCAAAGAGGAAGATTAGGAATGTAAGCTATTGACTCCATAGGAAACCAGTGGAATCACAAGTGTTGGGTTTCTGAGATATAACAAACATAGATGGTGTTCGCATAATGTGAAAAAAAGTTTAGCTTTGTGGTACGTGGTTTTTGTTATTTTTTGTTCTTGACATGCTGGAAATAGCAAACAAGCATAAATTGTAATTAAAAGAATATTGTATTATAGTCAAGCATCTTTGCTTGACTGTAAAGCAACATTATTTTAATGTAAAATACATGGGCATAGCACAAAGTTAGTAGAGATGAAGCACCACAATATTGTGGTACTTCATCTCTACTAACTCTCTGCTCTGTTCATATACTTTGCATGAAGCTGGTTTCAAGCTAGATTATTTAAAATCAAGCTATTAACATTGAAAAACTTTTTTCTGTTTTGCAGTGGGCAACAGAAGATATTGGTACATAAAATATTTTTTGCTAATGTGCAATGGAGATTTCATCTACTTGCAAGCCAGTCAGCAGTTGGAGAAGAAAATGAGTTCAGAAGCTTGCTTGGCATCCTTTGTCAACCTTTGCCACATATGAAACTGCTTTGTGGTTAGCTTATTGTAAAGCATTATGTAACTCTTGCCTGCGCACAGTGGGGAAGTAGTGCATAGCAACCCGGTTCAAACCATATTTACTTTGGTTCCCTCGTTCACATAGCAACAAATGATTGCTGAAGTCACTACTGTATTGTCCATGTTTTCCGCTTAATTACGTTTTTTCCCATAAACCAAGTCATTATTGACATGCATTCTGATTTTAATGTTTAAAAAGCACAATCTTGAGTGTAGATAATGGTTTGGGCAATATCTAACTCTTAGTTTTTGAAAATGTAACAATGGAATTCACTTAAAACTTAAAAGTGGCAAGACTATTTCAACAGTGCAGCAAAATGCGACAATTGCATCCTTGGCATTGGTGGATGGATTATTTGCTTACTTCACTCCCTATAGCATAGCAAGGGTACAAAACGGTTATGTAATATTCTACAACATTCTTTGTGTTGAACAAATACAATAATTTGAACTGTCAGGATACTCACAGGCAGGTGCGGTCAGTAGGTCAGTACTTGTTCACTTTTTTATTTCAGTTTCAATAAGTAACAGCAAGCATATTATTGAAATGCTGATGCATGAATAAAGCAATGTAAAATATAATATCCCTTTACAAAATAAAATACTTTGCTTTGCAGACTTTAGCACAAAAATACTCGGGACTCAAAGTTTCTCTCCAGCATTACCGGAATGTGATAATACCGACCATTTGGGATTCTGAATACACTTTACTGACTCATTAGATACATTGGTTACCGGGCTTATATTTAATTTTTTTATAACAACAGAAAAATGTTATATTCCATACGTCGAGTTTTTGTTTTTCAAGCCATGAAGTCTTATAATGACAAGTTTTCTATTCCATGGAGCACGAAAGAAATGAGTCATTTGATTAGCTTCTATAAGGTGGTTTTAGTTATTCATCATGTTGAAAAATTTCAAAATCACTTAATTAAACACAGTTAACTAGCCACCTCAGCCGGAAAATTTCCAAATATGTTGATAAGGATAAGATATATGAGTTTCCATTCTGTTGACTGTAGTGGGATATAATGACTCACACTTAAAGCTAGGGAATTACATAACGAGCCCTAAGCCTGGAGCTGAGAACAAAACATTTATAGCGCTTACCAACCACAGCTACTAAACAATGAAGTAGTTGTGGCTGAGAGTTTTAGTTAGTTGTTAGTGGCATTGCAGTAAACTTGGCTGCCACATCTTGCTGCGATTTGTGTTAAGTGGAATGGCTCAACCATATTATTGCTAGAATGTGGAAAAGTAACAATTTACATGATATTTTACTTGATCATAAATAAAGCTGAGTTTGAAGGGACTAGAAAGCTATCTTCAGGTAAACAGAAGGTGTAGAGTCAACTAAAGACAGGTTAGTTGCAAATATTGAAAAACCATCTTGCGGCAATTGCATGTTAAAAGTCGCAACTAAACATTGCTAGTGAAACCAGAAGAAACATTGTCCGGTCCAGTTTTGGTCACTTCTAGCACTGCAGATAGTTTCACTTTATTGTGCAATGCTTTTGTAACAATTGTAAGAGCAGTAATTTTCTTTGTATGTCATCATTTTTGCTCACAAATTCTCGTATAAACTAGTGGTTAGAGCTGAAATAGTGGTCATATACTTTTTTTGACAAAATTCTCCTGTAAGTTGGTTGCCTCCGAGAAATGTATCTGAAACAAATTTTCCCACTATTGTTTGCAATCATGTTGTCTATTTTGTATTACGTTTGTTTACACCCTGAAAACTTGAAAATATCTAGCAACTTTCCATGTATAAAATGTGTCTCATGACATTTTTGTGAATTGTCTGCAACACTGTGAATTACATATTATATTCGAAACACACTTGGCCTATGTTGTCTTGCAGTCCAAAACTCTCCTTTTTGTAGACATTCTAAAAGCAACGATACTTGCCAAGTGACAAAAGACAACCTGTGAGGAAAACAACGCATACTTGGAAAAGGTAAACTACTGAGGATAATAACTTATGAACAAACACAAAGCATCACTTTGGTCCCAGCTTCTTTTGAATAATGGAAATGCGCAATACAAGACAATTTCCAATACTTTCAGTCTTTTTTAATAAAACCAGACATGGAAGAGATATGTGCTCATGCAGTCAAAAAACTATATTATTGTAAAGAAGAACTTTTGGATGCATTCGGTCTGTTGTTGACTAAGTTTTTTAGAACATTGTTTAAAAGACCTAAGCGGTTTTCTATGGAAAAGTGTAGGATTTAAAAATTTTGCTGAGTTCAATTTTCATTCTGGAAAACCAAGTTGTCAATAAATTTATGTTTGAGGGAATGAAAGTTGAGTATCATTGCAATAGGTGTGTCAAACTATCATCTCCTGTTCCAAAATATTATCATATATATATTATATAAACTCTTGATTGTTTGGCCACTCCGGTTTCAAATTGTTAGTTCTCAATTTTCTAGCAGATAGTCATTCACAAACAGTCACTATTGCTCATGAGTTTTGTTGTACTAGCTGAATTAAATGCCGTTTATTCTTGTTTACTCTGCGAGCTTTGAATAAAAGAGTTGCACTGTTTCACTCTGCCTTTGTTTGTAGTCAGCCTGTATGGAAGCCTGCTGATGCAAACATTGAAGCACTCATGGCCAAAGGTAATCTTATCAATGCTCGCTAGTGTCACAAGCATTTTACAAAATTATGTTGAAATTGGCATTTGGAAAAAGAAATGAAAATAGTTTTGCGTTGTTATCATGATTTTTAAGCATTTATATGCACAAGATGCAAAAAGTGGAATGGGGTATTTATAACAAGGACAAAAGATTTTAATTTCAAAAACTTCAAATTTTTTGTTAGTAGCAATAAAACCAATACTATCTTTAAATTTTTTATGTGCTAAAACTGACGCATTTTAGTTAACGTTATGGATTTGTTTCGAACTTTTTTGTAGTTTATATTCTGTGAATTGAAGTGAATTATATTCTAGACCATAGTTTGACCAACTGAAGAGCATTTATCAATTTATAAAGTTCAATTTTTTGGATTTTGCTTCTCAATTTAAGTGTGTTGGCTTTTAAGAATCAAAGCGAACCCTACATCTCACTTTTTGTGTTAATCGTACTTGAATGTACATCAACTAGGCTTTCATTTTTGTAGTTAGAAAAAATCAAGTATTAAAGTTTTATTTTTATTCTATAATGTTTTGGGCTTCAGTTGCGCGGAATTTCACTTCATGGTTTTTACATACGAGCTTGAAATATAAAATGCAATTTTTTTCACATTTTTTTCATAGTAAACATGAGTGCGGGGACCACTACCGCAAGTAATGCAACAAACACTATTGATGGCATTATTCCTATGATGACATGAAAGAGAAGGTATGTTACTTTTTGATCTTACAATGAATAAAAAAAGTTTTCACTCAATTTTAGTTTTCACTCAATTTGTTTTTCTTAGCTATAATGATTAAGGGCATTAGCGTGCTCTTTTTTAATTCCTTTTTTCATGAATCCAAGTAATGATAGGTTCCGAGTTCTAGCAGGAAATTTGGTAAAATTTATATTCAATAAAATGCTATACCTAAATGGGTGGCTACATACACATACGTTTTGTCAGTATGCGATGAAAACGTGCTTTTTCTCTGCCTGACGCTTTGGTGACTGGACAATTATTATCAAAAAAACCATTCTCGATTGAATAAAATGTAGAGACGAAATTTGACGACTCCAATGAACTTTTTTATTATAATTCAACATTGACTTGGTCATTACTGCTTAGCCAACAGACCATTTGTTACTTCTATCAAAGAGGTTATGTTTTTTTTATAAACAACTAATTATTATTTCTAGGCGTTATCTATTTATTACAGATAATAAATTATTTATTTATTATTATGAACAAATACCATAATTATTTAATAATTATAACTTATATTTATGATAGTTTTCATAATGTCTTCATAGCCTCACTGGACACTCCGCAGCGTTTCGGTGATCAATCATCTGTGTGTGTAGCAACCAGAGCAACGCTATCAAACGTATTTCCGTCATATTCCTACAAAACGTGGGTGTGTGTAGCCACGGCTTTAGCAGTAGCTATAATAAGGGGTCTTTATAAGAAGAGGACAATTCCAGTACGGGACACTTTTGTTTCGAAAAGTGACACGAATGGTTATTTTTTGACTGCAGGATTAAACTTGACACATTTGGTCTTTCATTTAATGTCCAGTAAATCAGAATTTACATGTAGGCCTAATTTGTACTCCATTGTCTACATCGCTGCTTTCTGCACCATCCCATGAGCTTTTATTACGTGAAAATTTTAAATTACGTCACTCTGCTTTGTATTTTCTAGTAAGACAATCTCTGCATTTTAGGATGGCAGAATTCAGGGACCACTTACTCTTTGTGTACAAAATTTGTGCTGTCAACCAATTGCAGAGGCTCTTCTTAAATTTATTGAAATGTTTATAAATAAATTTCCCAGTAAACTCTGAAGACTAAGGGTAAAAATGACGTAAAAATGAGGCGAAACAAAACTGAATAGTGTGCTACGAGCCGGTTGTCAAGACATTCATAACTATTTTAAAACTTCTGCGAAATTTTATCACTTAGAGTGAAAGCTTGTTTTTTTTATTCTTAATAGGTCTATGAAGTGCTACGAGAACATGCATTATCATTAATACAGTGAATTGCGTTTTGTACGTAAACTATGGCAAAACTGGGGTTTTTGTTGCAAAGTTATCCCCCCTAATTTGAGTAGGTACAACTACCCAGAGCAGATGCTGGCTCCAAATGTGTAAGACATTACAAATGCATAAGAAACTCCTAGAAAAGTGATGGGCAAGTTTTTGTGGTCTTAGAAAAGTTTTAGGACACCGTTGCTGAAAAAAAGTGAGCATTAAATCTTGCAGCAAAAACAAGTTGATTCTTTTCTTGGTACCGCAACTTTCTGTGCTTGTTTTTACGATTCATGCACGCTTTCCGGTTGGTTTTTATTGAATTATTTAGCTTATGTAGAATGTAATTTTAATTTATTTTTATTTGAGTTGCACCATATAACTGCTACAGCAAGTATCAACTGGTGAATAAAGGCCACAAAACCACATAATCCCTTCAGTATGTAAAAAAATATTGTTTGATCTCCTTTACCAATCTAAAACAGCTAATGCACACTTTGTTCTTCAGGACGTGTTCATTGTGCTTTGTGTCAACTAACTCCAGAGATGACTAATGGTGGTAGAGGCAAACGGATCTGGTGTAAAAATTTCAGCATCTTAAGTTTTTATACAGCAAACGATGGGCTGTTTTTCGTAAGTTCAACCCTCTAGGAATAAACTTGAGAAATGTACAACTAATTATTTTCTAAGTTCTGCATCCTCAATCAAACTGGTGACAGATTATGAAATAATAATTAGTGTTTGACAAGTTTGTGTAAAGAAAATACGGCAAATGTGATCAGTTGTTCTAATTCTCATACACAGACTGATTTCATTGTCAACTGATAATGTTGAAGTCTTGCTAAGACTGCTTCAAGTAACAAAGTTTCTCGAACTCACTTTATAACAGTTACTACGAAAACTGCTAGAGCAACAAGAGTGAGTAAATTCTTTGATTTCTTGGTTGGTGCACAGCCAAACTTTCACTGCCGCTTTATGGAGAGTATTTTACCATTATTTTCGAATGCTAAAAGTGGTGTGTGCAAAAGCTGATGCCAAAAATCACACAATTACGTAAATTGCAAATAATATCTACAGCTAGTTGTTCCGCAGAGCATGGTTTGATAGTAGTTTTACCCACTTTAAACGGCAAACTGAAAACAACCATTTTCATACTCTGACCATTTTAATTTTTGCTTTGTGCAACTCGAGCCATTGTAACTACTTTTTTTTTAATTTTATGCATTTATACTAATTGTCTTGCAGAGAGGAGTGAAAGGATTTATGAGTGAGTACAAAGCACACTGTGCCAGGATGTGTGCGTATCAGAACAGACATGACTTACTAGTGCAATAGCATGGCAATACCTCCTGCATTTTCTGAAGTTAAATTGTGAGTTGCTCACCAGTGTTATTTGTTAGCATACCGTCACACATGCTCACCCATAAACATGTTACAAACACTAGCATACATTATGCACAAGATTGAGATAAACCTGACCATGCAGTGTAAGTGATGCATAGACAAATATCAATCAGCAAATGGAAATTTGTTTCATTCTGACACGTATGCTGCTTGTTTCAGGGTAATGATGCAATTGTTGCAGCTACTATATATTTCTTTATGACGAAATGGGAAGCTGGATTGTGAGTGACTGTGGCTATTTCTGATCACCAATCCTCAGAAAACTGTAAGCTTGCTTGATCTTAGTCATTACAATTTTCTTATTGTCTCAGTTTGATCTTGAGAGCATATGATTTACTTATTGCAGGTCCTTGAATTGTTTGCTAGGTAAAAGAAGCTGATTTTTTTATACAATAGCTGCTCCTAAGGCATCTGGCTGCTTTAACTCTGGAGTTGTCATCTATTGACAGTATTTTGCAGATCTGATGCAGAATAGATAGTATCACTTTGAGTTTGGTTTATTTGGTTAAAGAAGTGAATGACCGATAATTGTGTGTAGCAGTCAAGTTTTCACAGCAGACAAGTTTTACCTTATTTGCAACCTATCTCCTTTAAGAAAAACTAGCAAATGTTATTAATTGAAAGCAAATCAATAAGCGTATTCGCGACCTTAGTTCGCCGAGCACATTTCAATAAAAATAATCAGACCAGCAATAAATTTAATCAAAAAATAAAAGTTTTGTTCGGAACTTGTGGGTCAACAAAAATTGGCTCATTGAACAAAGAAAAAACCAGCAAGTATTTATTTATTTTGTTTGTAGGGCGCGAATAAAACTGAACACTAAATAAATAATAATGAGCAAGTTGATTTTTTTCAGTTTCATAGACCGGTTTTAGATCCTTGAAAAATAATTCCAAATAATTGCAAGCTATGCAAATTTACTAAAGCAAAGGGCAGCTTAACAAACTAATACAGTTTATAGCAGTTCAAATTGTATTACTTTCTCGATTATTTTGAAAATTGGGAGTTATCTTCCTTATGATTTGTTCGGTATACTATAAAATTTCATTGAATATTATGTTGTTCTAAAACTAATGGTCTGTTGCATATGCAACACAGTGAATTACGAACACCTATTATTTTTTGTCTTTTGTTCGACGAACAGGTTGCGAATACTCTAATTGTTGTTAGAAACCCTTTCAGTCGAAATTCTGTAGCTTAGAACATATAGTGTATTACAAACACAGCTATGGCAATGTTCATGGTGATAATCTGCCTAACACACTTGTTCTTTCTTTTTGAAGGCTACCAACCTGAATTTCTATCGAATCAATCAAAGTTTTATTTTTCTTAAAATGATGATTTTTAATATCACTTGATCACCAGTTAGTGTGCAATAATTTGAAAATTTTGGGTTTTTGGTAATTTAGAAATTTGATAGGCCTGTGCTTGATAGCTAAGGTGTTATGTGTAGCCTTTTGTAATATTTGATATTTACATATTGATGTCCAAAAGAAATTGATATTGAAATATTCCAAGTCTATTCAGTTGCTATAGACAGTAAGATAGTAATAGAACGTAGAGGAAAGTATTTGCTTGTCACTTCTGAGTGATTTTTTCTTTTGTGTCTCCACAAACATTACTTGATCTCTACGTATTCCCCTGTTTCAGAAGAGAAGAACAGCAACTAGATGTTTTGTCCAATGTCAATTATACTCAGCAGAAAGGCAAGCACTCTGGTAAGTGTTTGCTCCTTTGTGTTGCTACAAATAATAGGGTAGTGTGTGCGTGGTGCACTTATTTGATTTGGTTACAGCTCCATGAATACATTGGTTCCACCTCTTATAAGAAGTTACCCATAGATAAGTTTGATTATACCTCTCTAGTTTACTGATGAACCATTGGTCACATTTTCCAGTTCACTTGAAACTACAACAACGCGACTTTGCCTGTTCAAATTAATACAGAGCAAGAGAAGGCAATTCCGCTATTTTAGTGTGTTTCTCTTGATATAGTGACAAACCCTTTATTGAAAATGATAACTCCTTTATTTCGATGTTTTTTACTTCAACAAAAAACCATATATTTTATTCCGTGAACAGTTATTTTTAGGTTGTCTTTCTTACAATAGGTTAATACACTCTTTAATGGTAATAATTTGAGGATTTGTGAACAATAGTGATAAATTGTTTTTTGTATTGAACAAAACTTTTAATGTTTTTGGTGCTAATGAATATGACAACTGCCTGCACTTATTTTGTAGCTCCTCTGGCTCAAACTCTTAGAAATCTGCATCTCCGTTAATGTAGATCAGCATGTGGCATTGCATCTAAAACTTCAGGACAAAGTTTAAGAGGTACGTTCATCCTAAGGTAAATTGATTTACTTTAAATGGATAGCACGATGGTTCTTATATCTTCATTTACTTTCAAAACTCTCACAAACAATACGGATCAATTTTTGTCAATTTATTACTGTTTAGATTTTAAGTAGACAACTCCAAAATATTGTGAGCCAACATCTTGGAATTTCAAGTTCAAATTGTTGAAGGATTTTTAGCTTTGTATAACATTGAATTAACGATCATCATATGGAAGTCAAATTAATTAGAAGTAACCTAATTTGTCTTCTTTCCGGCAAGCAGTGAGTGGGTGCAATCAAATAAATAGATACAACAGCATTTGCAAGAACTCAGGTTCCCAATACGAAACTGTATCTATCTTTTCTTAAATGTAATGTCGAGTTGAAAAATTATAAGATCTTACATTTTGGAATTATTTAATTGAGTAGAACTTGGTTTCATTTGCTATAATCGGTCAACTGTTGAAAAATTGTGAAAGCATCAATTTACGTTCATAGTGATCACCGTTGTAAAAATGTTGGCCGGGGAGTTTACAGTGAAACCTGCATAAATCGATACCGGGGAAATCAATAAACTTGTTTTATTCAAGCCCCAGTTTGAAGTCCCGACATTTAGCAAGTCGATACTGTCATCTCTAGGTTGATGAATAATTTTTTTTCAACTTCATGACTAGTTTGACTCTATGACCAGCTTTTCACCGGAGCTCCGTGAAAAGAGTTAAATAAAGCATGTTGTTTGGAATCGAAATTAGTTCTGTTGAATAAACAAGCAGAAATTTTGTTAATGGCATGTTAATGGCATTTTTCTAGATGGCACGTTATCAAAATTATATAATCAGAGTTTTATCTCCTTTTGTGAATGACAATTCTTTTGATTGCCTTTCCAACCGTGCCTGAGCAACTTCAACTCGTGGGTTTTTTATTCCTGAACTTTCTTCAATTTGGAATGTAACAAAGACCATATGCAATATCTCAACAATCACCCATGGTTGATAAAAAGTTAGAGCAGTCTAAACATGTTTGTTCAGATAGATAAAAAAACAGTTGATCAATGAGTTAGTATTTGTTATTGGAAATTTTTTTGGAATGATTGTTGTCATTCACTGATCAAACATTAACCGATGATGTTGATTTTAAAAATTAAACCATACAAATTTATTCATTTTTATTAGTCATTTATTATTTGGCTCGCATCAAAATAATATTAAATTACTAATTTACAAATACCTATCCTAAATAATGAGCAAATATGCAGTTCTCATTGCTATTAAAATTGATTCACAATGTGAAAAAAATCTATGAAATTCATAAGACTATTACATTGTTAGTTGCAATATAACGTTTTTCGGTCGGTTTTAATTGAATTATTTAGGTTACATAGAATGTGACAGTAGTTTTTTATTTAGAGCTGTAGCATTGTAGCTGCTACAGCAAGTAGTAACTGTTGAATAAAGGCCCCAGCACCACATAATGCTATCAATGTGTAAAAAAAATATTGTTTTATCTGCTGTATCAATCTGAAAAAATTTATACACATTTTGCATTTTATGAGATGTTTATTGTGCTTTGTGTCAACTAACTCCAGAGATGACTAATGGTGGTAGAGTCAACCAGATATGGTGTAAAAAGTTAGGCATTTAAGTTTTTACACAGCAAACAATGGGCTGTTTTTGGTTTGTTCAAGGCTCTAGGAATAAACTTGAGAAAAGTGCGACTGTAAATAATTTGTATGTTCTGTATCTTCAATCAAATTGGTAACGAATTGTGAAATGATAATTAAGTCTTTGGCAAGTTTATGTAAATCAAATGCGTCAAATGGGATTGGTTGTTTTAATTTTCATACAGAAACTGGTTTCATTGTCAGCTGATAACTTTGAATTACTGATAAGACTACTCCAAATAACAAGTGTTCACAATCTTGACCATTATGCTAAAAAAATTGACAAAAGTTTATCTGACTCATTTTATAACAGTTACTACGAAAACAGCTAAAACAGCAAGAGGGAGTTAACTCTTTGAGTTCTTGGTGCACAGCCAAACTCTTACTTCCGTTTTATGGAAAGTATTTTACCATTATTTTCTCATGTTAAAAGTGGTGTGTGCAACAGCTGATGCCTAAAATCACACAATTACGTAAATTGCAAATAATATCTACAGCTTGTTCTTCCACAGAGCATGGTTTTGATAATCATTTTACCCCCTCTATACGGCAAACTGAATACAATTTTTTCCATAATCTCACCAACTTTAATTTTTGCTCTGTGCAATTCACGCCATTGTTACTCTTTTTGTTGTTGTAATTTTGCGCATTTATAATACTTGTCTTGCAGAGAGGAGTGAAAAGATTTATGAGTGATTAAAAAGCACACTATGCCAGGATGTGCGCATGTTAGAACAGACATGACTTACTGGTGCAATAACACGGCAATATCTCCTGCATTTTCTGAAGTCAAATTGTGAGTTGCTTGCTCAGTGTCATTTGTTAGCATATCATCTCACATGCTCATCCATAAACATGTAAAAAACACTACCATACATTATGTATAAGCATGAGATAAACCTGACCATGCAATGTAATTGATGCATAGATAAATATCAGCAAATGGAGTTATTTCATGCTGACACTATGCAACTTGTTTCAGGGTAATGATGCAAGTGTTGCAGCTACCATCAATTTCTTGTTGACTGAATGGGAAGCTGGATTGTGAGTGACAGTGGCTATTTCTGATCACCAACCTGATGAAAATTGTAAGTTTGTTTGATTTTAGTCCTTAGCATTTTTTTCATTGTCTCAGTTTGATCTTAAGTGCATATGGTTTATTGGTTGAAAATCCGTGAATTGTTTGCAAGGTAGAAGAAGCTGATTTTCTTTCATAATATGAGCTCCTAAGGTTTCCGGCTGCTTTAACTCAGGAGTTCTCATCTATTGACGATATTTTGCGCACCTGGTGCAAAATAATATCACTTTGAGTTTGGTTTAATTGGTTAAAAAATTGAATCAAAGATAATTGTGTGTAGCAGTCAAGTTTTCACATCAGACAGAGTTTACCTTATTTTTGACCCATCTCCTTTAAGAAAAACTAGCAAATGTTATAAATTGTTAAAAAAGGTTTTTCGTCAAAAATCTGTAGCTTAGAACATATGGTGTGTTACAACTGCAGCTATGGCAATTTTCATGGTAATAATCTGCATAAACACACTTATTCAGTCTTTTAGATGGCTTCGTACCTGACTGTCTATTGATTTCAAGCGGAGTTTTATTCTTCGTAAAAGGATCATTTTTAATATCACTTGATCACTAGTTATTAGGCAATAATTTGGAAATTTTGGGTTTTTTGATTATTTGGAAATATGATAGGCATGTGCCTGATACCTAAAGTGTTATGTGTAGCTTATTGTGATATTTGATAATCACATATTGATGTCAAAAAGAAATTGGTAATAAAATATTCCAAGTCTATTCAGTTGCTATAGACAGTAAGATAGTAATAGAACGGAGAAGAAAGCATTTGCTTGGCACCGCTGAGGGAAATTTTTCTTTTGTTTCTCCAAGATTATTACTTGATCTCTAAATATTCCCCTGTTTCAGGAGATAGTCATTCTGGCGTTATGCAGAGAAGAACTGTGACTAGAGGAAGTCCTTTGACCAGGAGAAATGTTTTTTTCCAATGTGTATTATATCCAGCAGAAAGGCAGGCACTATGGTAAGTTTTTTTTTCTGTATAGCTACCAAGAATAGGGTAGTGCGTGCAGGGTGCACTTATTTGGTTACAGCTTCATGATCACATTTGTTTCAACTCTTATAAGAAGGTTATTTATCGATTATTTGGATTTTACCTCTCTAGTTTGCTGATTAATTCTTGCCAAATTTTCCAGTTCAGTTGGAACCACAACAACGCGACTTGGTCTGCTCAAAGTAATATAACGCATGAGAATGCAACTCCGCTTTTCTAGCATGTTTCTTTTGATATTGTGACAAAACCTTTATTGAAGATGACAATTTTTTTATTTTGTTGTTTTATACTTCAACAAAAACCATATATTTTGTTCCATGGACAGTTATATTTAGGCTGTATCTTATACAATTAGATTATGCACTTTGTAAAGGTAATTATTAGAACAGTTTTCTCATAATCTACTCGTTTGTCTTCAACACTAGCCATAACTGTTTTTTGGTGTTAAACTAACTTTTCAAATTTGTTTTTGGTATTGATGGATATTACAATTCTTTGCTCTTATTTTGTAGCTGCTCTGGCTCAAATGAAAAGGAACCTGCTTCTCCGTTAATATTAGGTGTAGCTCATTTACAGGCTCTAGTCAGCATGTGGCATTGCGTCCAAAACTTCTGGACAAGCTTAAAGAGGTAAGTTCAGTCTAGAGTAAATTGATCTGCTTTAAATGGATGGCACTATGGTTCTTACATTTTTGTTTATTTTTTAAACTCTCACAAACAAAAAAAACCAAAGTTGGTATACTTGTCACTGTTTAGATTTTGAGTAGACAACTCCAAAATATTGTAAGTCAAAACTTTGGATTTGCAAATTCAAATTGTTAAAGGATTTTTAGCTTTTTATAATATTGAAGTAACAATCATCCTACGGAAGTGAAGTTAACTATAAGTAAATTCATTTGTCTTCTTTCTGGCAAGCAGTGAGTGGGTGCAATCAAATAGATAGATACAACAACATTTGCAACAACTCATGTTCCCAATAGGAAATTTTACCTGTCTTTTCTTAAATGTAATGTCGAGTTGAAAAATTATAAGATCTCTTATTTTGGAGTTACTTTGCTACGATTAGTCAACTGTTGAAAATTGTGAGAGCATCAATTTATGTTCATAGTGATCACCATTGTAAAAATGGTGGCGGGTGAGTTTACAGTGAAACCCGCATAAATGAACAATGGAAAAATCAATAAACTTATTTTATTCATACCCCAGTTTAAAGGCCCTATCATTGACATTTTGAAAAGTGCTTCAAAAAGTCGATATTGTTATCTCTAGGTGGACCAATAATTTTTTTTCAACTTCATGACTAATTTGACTCCACAACTCCATGGCTAGCTTTTCATGAAAGCTCTGTGAAAATTCTTAAAGAAAGCATGTTGTTTGGAATTGGAATTTGTTCTGTTGGATTGATTAGCAGAAATTTTGTCAATCGTCAGGGGCGTAGCTACCACAGGGCGCCCAAGACGCACGCACCCCCTTGGCAAGGTCTCCATTTTCCAAAACATCTCTACTAAAGTTGTCTTTATTATTGTCAGCCATTTATTTTTATTGTTGCTACGGTAATAACGCGTAATATGAGATCGTCTTGTGTTGCCCAGATTTATCTCATGCACGCAAGAATCATTCATTTAGACTATACATACTAATCCGTATGTGTGCGGCCGTAAATATTGAGCTAAAGAAAATCAGTATATTTATAAATAATAAAAAAAAACTATAGTACAATTTAAGCTCAATATTATTTATTGCTTATTTGGTACAGCAATAATAAAATATGTGGATAAATTATTTTAGTTTAAAGTCGATCAGTGATTGGTGATAGTCACAGAGATATTTCTGGCAAATGTGGTAAAAGCTGAATTAAGTGGAGCACAGAGATCATCATGATCATGATGATGATATATAGACTCGTTGATTAGACCAATTCTCTTCACCACCTAAAACCAAAATAATAATTAATAACATTGACTGAAGTGAGTGTTAAACTTATTAATAATAAATATTTATTATTACAATAATAATAATAATGTTGTTTGTATTTATTTTTTATTATTTTCTTAACAAGTTTCAAAGATAATGAATTTCAATATTTTAAATGTTAAAAAATTTACAATTGGGTGTCATCATTATTTATGTGCTGCACTCGGTTGATAGCAATTATTATAAATTATTATTTATCATGATAATTAATAATAATAATAATTATTATTATTAATTGTTGTTACATCATTCATTTTATTTTTTATTAGTAGTTATAATAATTAGTAACAATTAACAATAATGACGATAATAAAAAACAGATAACAGTCAATTCGATCAATAAATAAATCGGCAGCAAAAAGAATAAAAAAATGTCAAACAACGAGTAATAATAATGATTATTAATAATAATAATAATAAATTAACTATTACTTTATTTATGTTTATTATTTTTTTTAATTTAGATCAATCTAATCTGACATCTCTTACCTGGCAATGGTGTGTAGATATTATCTTTATCTAGAGTGTTAGAGTAGATATTGAGGAGGTGATATCCGCATTTGCTGCCAAAGGCAATAGAAGGTTGAACTTTCTTAGTGTCGCTTAGAGTTAAGTGACACTAAGAAATTAGTGTCACTTAGAGTTAAGTGACACTAAGAAAGTTCAACCTTTCTTAGCAGAATTTGCTCGCTCTTCATCAGCACCAAGGCTTACGAAATTTAATGATTCAACAATTTTTAACAGCATTTGTATAAGGCCACACCCAATTATTAATATGTTTATCTGTGTCATAAAACATGTGTATTGTATATAAATAAAAGCATCGTTCAAAGGAAAATTGGTTAGCTTCTTTAGACTAATTATTTCAAGTGGAATAGATCATTTTATCATAATAGTTTTGGGACAGTATTTTGCCTCCAAATGCCACGATTTTGCATATTTAGCTGCTAAAAATCAAAAAATTTTCCGGGGGGAGACCCCCCCGGACCCCCCCTTGCGGGAGGGCGCTCAGGCGCCCCTCCCGCACCCTCCCCGCCGGGGTGCTACGCACCCCCCCTGGTTTTTTCTAGCTACGCCCCTGATCGTAAACCTAGATCGCATGCTATCAAAAATATATTATCAAGTAGTTATCTCCTCTTGTGAATGACAGAATTTTTTTAAATGTATTTAAAACAGCACATGAGCAACTTCCACTCATTCGTTTGCATTAATAAATTTTTTTAATTTTTTGAATGTAACAACAAACCGAAAGTAATATTTCAACCACGGTTGATAAAAATTGAACGGTTTTTAAACATGTTTGTTCAGCTAGATAAAAAAAAACCTGTTGATTGAGTTAGTGTTTATTATTGGATAGCTTTTTTAATGATCATTGTCATTTACTGATGAAACATTAAACCAATGATAATGATTTTAAAATTTAAACCAAGCCAACTTAGTTATTTTTATTACAGTGAGTTATTATTTTGTTTAGCATCACAATAACAACAAATTACCACTATACTAATAATTATCCTTGATTAATGAGAAAACCTGAAGTTGTCATTGTTATTAAAATTTATTCACAATGTGAGTCAATGAAAAAAATGTATGAAATCCATCGTATTATTATATTGTTCGTTGCAAAATAACTTATTATTACTATTGTATTTGTATTTATAGCCTCCAAAAGCAAATTTGAGCAGTTCAATACCATCCTTAATTAGGTGGTTTCTTTTTGGCTCTTCAACATCAATTTATGCAGGTTTCACTGTATTTATTCATCCAATTATTTTATTTTCCTTTATTACAAAAGTCATGGCTTGGAGGAAGTTTTTGTCATAATGGGAATGCTCCATGATTGAAAAACATAACAACTATGATATAACTGTCTAGTAATAGTTCTAATAACTTTTTTATAATTATTGAAAGATTTTGTTAAAAAAATTTGATTCATCTCAACTTTGGTTGTAATTTTATTATTTTTCTGGATATCTTGGATAACTTTAAACTTTTTTATGTCAAATAGTTTGCGAAGATAAGTTTTTTAGATGTTTCAGACTTTCCGCTGTTTTAGAAGTATGCACAAATTTTTGAAGTTTTCGAACTATCTACATATGCTTGTAGTTGACGTAGATTCATGATGAATTTTGATACTAACCACACGGCTTCAAAAAAGCTAATTTTTACAGTTTGCAAGTTTTGCATCAGTGAAAATTAGTTTGATTTTAGAAAGCAATGCTTAAACATCATACGAAAATTTGTTTTTCAGGAGTAGAATATTACAAACGTTTCTTGGCTATCGATGACAAAAACTGGTTGAACCTTTTGCATTTTTATCTCTGTCAAATGGAGATTTCTCCATCTATGGCGTGAAAGACTTCATTCTTAATGATAGGCAGGTTATTTTGTTACACACTAGAGCAATTGAAATACAATAAATTTTTTAAGGACCATGACAGATGCTCTGTAGTCAGTGGCTTCAATTCTGTACTATATAACAAATAGACTGAATTTTTTATGAAGCTTCAACTTCCAAACTAAAATCGAAAAACTTTGTTGATCATTTAGTGATTTTCACTTATTCACAAGGAAATGTATAGTGTTCAAGATTTAATTAAAAATTTTCTTGAGAAAAAACACCGTAACAATTATGACTCTCACAACATTTCTTTCCAATCTCATGGTGTTATGAAAGTTCAACTGATCTTATTGCTTAATCAATTTCAAAGCCGAAAGTTAATACTATAATGATAAATATGCTTGGGTTGTTACGCTTTTACCCAAAAAGTTGGTCCTGTTACCACAATAACTACTTTGCACAAAATGAGAGGAAGTGCTGATTCAGAAAATAAACTACAAAAAGATTGAAACTCATTGCAATCTCCTTTTTTCAATTACGCATACCATCCCATATTGCTGATATGTGGAAAGCCAAAGTTCTATGTAAGCTAGCTGAATCTTTTAAAACTCATTTAAAGCTTTATACAACTTGATGAGTCATCTGGAGAAAAAATTGCACCTTGTTCAGCATTGATTGTGCCAAAAGTGATAATTTTGATGTTGAGTGATGGTTTATGACAACTTTTACATCACTGGAGTTTTTGTCTTTCTGTGTTAAATAGTCTTTTCCGTGATCAGCTTCCTTACGCAACAAGACAATTGCTTTTGACCCATTATTTAGTTGCCAGAGCTGTAAAAGTACTATTTAATAGATAGAATATATCTATTACTGATAATCACTTGGATTTGTAGAGCTAAGTTTGTATCATTACAAATAGATATTCATAAATAAAGGTCGCAGATGTGAACATCTTCAACACCCTAACAATTAAAATTATTCTGAACAAATAAAAAACTCTCGATTAATTTGAAGCATTCAAATTTTTTTTATAGGTTTGGAATGTCATGAGTTTTTTCAACCTTGCTTGTTAGAATCACCTCCGAAGAATCAATTCAAAACTGATCAGCCGATTTCTTGATTTGAAATTAGAAGTTGTTTGCCCCTGTATTTCTCTCAGATGAGGAGAAAACTCTCAGTTTTATGAAAAGAAAGTTTTAGGAATGAGTTTCAGCCCTGATTTTACAATAGCTTCAAGTATATGAGAACTTGTGTATTATTCACTCACACAAAATGTTTAAATATTTTTATCTCCGTCAATAAAATTAGCTAACATCCGATGCAACATTTTCATCCCAGTTGATGATGAATTAAATTTGGTAAACCAATGACGATGAAATTTTTTTTTTGGTTCCAACATTCCTGAAGCTCAGTAAAAGATTTTATGAAGTAAATTGCTAATTGATGAAGTGTTTTGTGTTTATTTTTACTCAAATGGTACATTTGTCTATTGCAGGTTCGAACTCGGGTGGCTTTTTTGATGCTGCTTCCAATTCCAATTACAATTACACTTTTGAGTAATAAATTTAATCAAAAAATATTCATTTTGTTCGGAACTTGTGGGTCCACAAAAAGTAGCTCACTGAATTAAAAAAAATCAGCAAGTATTTTTTTATATTGTTCGTAGGTCACGAATGAAACAGAACACTTAATAAATTAAAAAGAGCAAGTTGATTTTTTTCATTTTCATAAACTTGTTTTATATCCTTGAAAAATAATTCAAAATAATGGCAAGCTTTGCAAATTTACTAAAGCAAGGGGCAGCTTGACAAACTAATCCAGTTTATAGCGTTCCAAATTTTATTACTTTCTCGATTATTTTGAAAATTGAGAGTTATCTTCTTTATGATTTTTTTCGGTAAACTATTACATTTCAATGAATATTATGTTGTTCTTAAACTAATGTTCCATTGCATACGCGACATAGTGAATTATGAACACCTATTATTTTTTGTGTTTGGTTCGACAAATAGGTCGCGAATACTCTTATTGTCGTTAAAAAACCTGTTAGTCGAAAGTCTGTAGCTCAGAACATATAGTGTATTACAAACACCGCTCTGGTACTTTTCATGGTGATAATCTGCATAACACACTTATTCAATCTTTTTGATGGCTACCAACCTGAATGTCTATTGACTCAATCAAAGTTTTAGTTTTCTCAAAATGGTGATTTTTAATATCACTTGATCACCAGTTATTAAGCAATAACTTGGAAATTTTGGGTTACTAGTTATTTGGAAATTTGATAGGCCTGTGCTTGATAGCTAAGGTGTTTTGTGTAGCCCAATTGTGATCTTAATATTCACATATTGATGTCCAAAAGAAATTGATATTGAAATATTCCAAGTCTATTCAGTTGCTATAGACAATAAGATAATAATAGAACGTAAAGGAAAGCATTTTCTTGTCACTTCAGAGGGAGTTTTTCTTTTGTTTTCTCCACAAATATTACTTGATCTCTACATATTCCCCTGTTTCAGGAGATAGTCCTTCTGGTGTTATGAAGAGAAAAACAGCAACTAGATGTTTTGACCAATGTCAATTATACTCAGCAGAAAGGCAGGCACTCTGGTAAGTGTTTTTTCCTTTGTCTTGCTACAAAGAATAGGGTAGTGTGTGCGTGGTGCACTGATTTGGTTACAGCTTCATGATCACATTCTTTTCACCTCTTATAAGAAGGTACCCATAAATAAGTTTGAATATACCTCTCTATTTTACCGGTAAACCATTGTCACATTTTCCAGTTCAGTTGGAACCACAACAACACAACTTGGTCTGTTCAAATTAATGTAGAGCAAGAGAATGCAATTCCGTTATTCTACTCTGTTTCTTTTGATATAGTGACAAACCTTTTATTGAACATGATAATTCTTTTATTTTGATGTTTTGTACTTCAACAAAAACCATATATTTTGTTCAATGAACAGCTATTTTCAGGTTGTAATTCTTACAATAGGATAATACACTCTGCAATGGTAATAATTGGAGGATTTGTCTTCAACAATGGGGATAAACTTTTTTTGTTTTAAACAAAACTTTTAATGTTTTTGGTGCTAATGAATATGACAAATATCTTCATTTATTTACAAACTCTCAAAAACAATACAGATCAAATTTGGCAAATTTATTACTGTTTAGATCTTAGGTAGACAACTCCAAAATATTGCGAGCCAAAATCTTGGAAATTCAAGTTCAAATTGTGGAAGGATTTTTAGCTTTGTATAATATTGAAGTAACAATCATCATCCGGTAAGAGGTGAGTGGGTGCAATCAAATAAATAGATACAACAGCATTTGCAAGAACTCAAGTTCCCAATACGAAAATGTATCTATCTTTTCTTAAATGTAATGTCGAGTTGAAAACTTATAAGATCTTACATTTTAGAATTATTTAATTGAGTAGAGCTCGCTTCCATTTTCTATAATCAGTTAACTGTTGAAAAATTGAGAATGCATCAATTTATGTTCCTAGTGATCACCGTTGTAAAATGGTGGCGGGGGAGTTTCCAGTGAAACCCGCATAAATCGATGCCGGGGAAATCAAGAAACTTATTTTATTCATGCCCCAGTTTGAAGTCCCGACATTTACTAAGTCAATACTGTCATCTCTAGGTTGACCAATAATTTATTTTAACTTCATGACAAGTTTGACTTCATAACCAGCTTTTCACGGGAGCTTTGTGAAAAGCCTTAAATACAGCATGTTGTTTGGAATCGAAATTAGTTCTGTTCAATTGACAAGCAGAAATTTCGTTAATTCTAAATCTAGATGGCATGTTATCGAAATTGTATAATCAGAGAGTTATCTCCCCTTGTGAATGACAGAAATCTTGTGTATGCATTTCCAACCATGCCTGAGCAACTCGTGAGTTTTTTATTCCTGAATTTTCTTCAATTTGGAATGTAACAAAGACCAAATGCAATATCTCATGGTTGACAATTATTTAAAGCTGTCTAAACATATTTTTTCAGATAGATGAAAAAACAGTTGATCAATGAGTTAGTATTTATTTTTAGAAATTTTTTTGAATGATCGTTGTCATTCACTGATGAAGCATGAAACCAATGATAATGATTTTAAAACTAAACCACGCAAACTTATTACTTTTTATTAGTCATTTATTTTTTGGTTAGCATCCAAATAATAATAGATTACCAATAATTTTTTTTATCATGGGATTGCTTCATGATTGAATGACTTGAAAACAATAAAAGAGTCTGTCTATTAAAATTTTTTAATAATTTTTTTGTATTCATTGCGAGGCTTTTAAAAAGAATTGACCAACTTCAGTTTTTGCTTTAATTTCATATTTTTTTTGGAAATCCTAGATATTTTTAAACTTTCTTATGTCAAAAGAGTTTGCGAAGACAATTTGTTCATCTTTCAGACTATCCGCTGTTTTAAATGTGTGCGCAAACTTTTAAACTAATCGAACTGTCTACATATGCTGGTAATTGACTTCGATTCATGTTGATTTTTTATACTAACCACACTGCTTCAAAATAGATGATTTTTACAGTTTGCAAGTTTTGCATGAGTAAAAATTAGTTTGATTTTAAAAAGCAGCGCTTAAAAATCATTTCAAATATTTTGTTTCCAGAAGTTGAATATTACAAGCATTTTTTGGCTACCAATGACCAAAACTGGTTAAACCTCTTGCATGTATATCTTCGTCAAATGGAGATTTTTTTGTCTATGACACAAAAAAGTGATTTTTGATGATAGACACCTAACTTGTTACACACTCGAGCAGATGAAATATAATAACTTTTCTAGGACCATGAATAATGCTTTGCTGTCAGTAGCTTTATCTCAGTACTATATAACGAAATGACTGAGTTTTTTTATTAAGTTTCCAGTTCCAAACTATTATCTAAAAAATTGTTGATCATTTAGTGATTTTCACTCATTCTCAAGGAAATATATGGTACTCGAGATTTAATTAAGAAATGTTCTTGTCAAAAAAACACCGTCACAATTATGACTCCGGTAACATTTCTTTCCAATCTCTGAGTATTATAAGAAAATTATACTGATCTTATTGTTTAATCAATTTCCAAGTTGAAAGTCATTACTGTAATGATGAGTATGCTTGGGTTGTTGCACTTTCAACCAAAAACCTTGCTCAGGTTACGGCCAGTGTACACATTAACTACTCTGCACAAAATGAGAGAAGTGCTGATTTGCCATTACACTTATCATCCCAAAATGCTGATATATGGAAACCCAAGTTCTATGTAATTTAGCCGAATATTCAAACACTCATTTTAAAGCTTGTATACATTTTGATTAGTCATTTGGGAAAAAATTACACTTGGGTCACTGATTGTGCCAAAAGTGATAATCTTGATGTTTGACATTACTAGGAATTATGTCTTCCTGTGTTAAATAGTCTTTTCCATGATCAGCTTCCTCATGCGATGAGACAATTTCTTTTGACTAATTATTTAGTTGCAAGAGCTGTAAAAGTACTATTTATAGATAGAATATATCAATTAATGATAGTTACTTGGATTTTTTGAACCAAATTTGAATCATTACAAAATGATATTGATGATAAAGATCGCAAATGTGAAAATACTCAACCTAAAAAAATTAAAAATATTTTGAGCAAATAAAAGAGTAATTTTTTTATCGGAGTTGAAATCAAAATTATCAGACAAAAGTAATTTGAAAAAATTGAATTTTTTTTTTACTAAGTTTGAAAAGTCGTGAGTTTTCTCAACCCTGCTTGTTAGCCTTCAATCACCTCCAACGAATCAATTTAAAGATGATCAGTTGATTTTTTCACTTGAGATTAGAAGTTGCTTGCTCCTGTATTTTTTCAGTTCGGGAGAAAACTCCCAATTTTTTGAAAACAAAGAACTGGGAATGACTTTCAGCGCTGGTTTTGCAATGGCTTCAAGTATATTCGAACATGTGTATTATTCACTCACACAAAATGTTTAAATTTTTTTGTTTCTAACTATAAAAGTAGCCAACATCTCCACTTTTGATGATGAATTAACTTTGCAAGCCAATGATGATGAGTTTTTCTTTGCGTTAACGCTCCTGAAGCTCAATACAAGATTTCATAAAGGACACAGTTAACTAATGAAATATTTTGTATTTAATTTTACTCATTTTGTACATTTGTCTATTGCAGGTTCAAACTCTGGTTGCTTCATTGGTGCTGCTTCGAATTCATGCCAGCGGACAACATTGAAGTTCAACTTTCTCTTAAGTTGCTTTATGAGTATTATTCTTATGTTTGCATGAAAAATAACGTGCTCTATGATGTATTGTAGAAATTTTATGACTAAATTGGCGCACCATGTTTATGTGAATGGCTTTTAATTATTTTAAAACAAAATTGGTGAAATCTGTTTCAGGAGTCTTTTCGATAAATGTCTTAAAGATATTGGTGTAGCATGTTTAATGAACGTTGTGTAAACTTTTTATACCTACATTAATGTAACATTTTCAGCAAATGTTTTCTAAGCATTTTATCACGACATTGGTGTAACTTCTTTAATGAATGTTTTGTAAAAAGTCTATTACAACATTGCTGTGACATGTCTAATGAATGATTTGTAAAATTTTGTAGCGACATCGGTGTAATATTTTTAATGAACATTGCGTACACATTTTATAGCGACATTGGTGTAACCTCTTTAATGAACGTTTTGTAAACAATCTATAACAACGTTGTTGTGACATGTCTAATGGATGTTTTGCAAACATTTTATAACGACATTGGTGTAACATGTGTAATGAACATTTTGTAAACGTTTTATACCGACATTAATGTAACATTTTCAGCAAATGTTTTGTAAACATTTTATCACGACATTGACGTAACATGTTCAATAAATGTTTTGTGGACATTTTGAGATGACGAATAGTGAAAACATTAAAAAAACATTCATAGGATGTTTTGCGAGGACAATGGGTGTAACATTGCGACAACATTGAAAGAAGTGTACAAAAAGTCATGAAATAAACATTTGCATACAATGTCCAGAGGACATTAATTGACATCCAGGCAACGTCGATGCAACATTATTATACATCATTGCCTCAGCATTGTGCGAATGTTTGTGGGTAACATTGGGAGTAACATTGGATTAATGTTTGAGGGTGTCTGCAGAAAGTTGTGAAATAAATGTTCTGCGCACAATGTTTAGGGAATATTGATGGACATCTAGGCAACATGAATACAACATTTTGAATTATCATTACATAAACATTGTATAAATGTTTTTCCACAACATTGGGAAAAACGTTTAAATAACGTTCGAGGGTGTCTACAGAAAGTAGTGAAGTAAACGTGCTGCGCACAATGTTTAGGGAATGTTGATGGACATCCAGGCAATATTAATACAACATTTTGAGTTATAATTACATAAACCTTGTACGAATGTTTGTCCACAACATTGGGAATAACGTTTAAGTAACGTTCAAGGGTGTCTACAGAAAGTAGTGAAGTAAACGTTCTGCGCAAAACGTTCAGGGGATCTTCACCGACATCCAGACAACGTTTGTACAACATTCACTTGCTTGTTGGGTAGTTGATCTACTCACTACTGTATATAGAGGTAGTTGATCTACTCACTACTATATATAGAGGTAGTTGATCTACTCACTACTTTATATAGATGCAGTTGATCTACTCACTACTGTATATAGAGGTAGTTGATCCACTCACTGCTGTGTCTATAGAGGTAGTTGATCTACTCACTGTCGTATATCTAGGTATTTGATCTACTCACTGCTGTATATAGAGAGATAGTTGATCTACTCACTGTTGTATATAGAGAGGTAGTTGATCTATTCGCTGCTGTTTATAGAGGTAGTTCATCTACTCACTACTGTATATAGAGGTAGTTGGTTTACTCACTACTGTATATACAGGTAATTGATCTACTCAATACTGTATATAGAGGTAGTAAATCTACTCATTACTGTATAAACAGAGGTAGTTATTCTACTCACTGCTGTATATAGAGGTAGTTGATGTACTCACTGCTGTATATAGAGGTAGTTGAACTACTCACTGCTGTATATGAAGGTAGTTGATCTACACACTACTCTACATAGATAGGTAGTTGATCTACTCACTGCTGTATATATAGAGGTAGTTGATTTGCTCACTGCTGTATATAGAGAGGTAGTTGATCTACTCACTGTTGTATACTGAGAGGTAGTTGATCTACTCACTGCTGTATATGTAGAGAGGTAGTTGATTTACTCACTACTGTATATAGAGGTAGTTGATCTACTCACTGCTGTATAGAGGGGTAGTTGATCTACTCACTGCTGTATATATATAGGTAGTTGATCTACTCACTGTTGTATACATAGAGAGGTAGTTGATCTACTCACTACTGTATATAGAGAGGTAGTTGATCTACTCACTACTGTATTTAGAGCTACTTGATCTACTCACTGTTGTATATAGAGGTAGTTGGTCTACTCACTGCTGTATAGAGAGGTAGTTGATCTACTCACTGTTGTATATATAGGTAGTAGATCTACTCACTCCTGTATATATAGAGGTAGTTGATCTACTCACTACTGTATATAGAGGTATTTGAGCTACTCACTACTATATATAGAGGTAGTTGCTCTACTCACTACTGTATATAGAGGTAGTTGATCTACTCACTGCTGTATATAGAGGTAGTTGATCTACTTACCGCTGTATATGGAGGTAGTTGATCTACTTACTACTATATATATAGGTATTTGATCTACTCACTGCTGTATATTTAGAGGTAGTTGGTCTACTTACTACTGTATATAGAGGTAGTTGATTTACTCACTACTGTATAGATAGAGGTAGTTGATCTACTCACTGCTGTATAAAGATGTAGTGGTTCTACTCACTACTGTAAATAGAGGTAGTTGATCTACTCACTGCTGTATATAGAGATGTCTTGGATCTACTCACTACTGTATATAGAGGTAGTTGATCTACTCACTACTGTATATAGAGGTAGTTGACCTACTCACTGCTGTATATGGAGATAGTTGATCTACTCACTACTGTATAAACAGGTAGTTGATCTACTCACTGCTGTATATATAGAGGTAGTTGATCTACTCACTACTGTATATAGAGGTAGTTGATCTGCTCACTGTTGTATATAGAGGTGGTTGATCTATTCACTACTGTATATATAGAGGTAGTTGATCCACTCACTGCTGTATATGGAGGAAGTTGATCTACTCACTGCTGTATATATAGGTCGTTTATCTACTCACTCCTGTATATATAGATGTAGTTGATCTACTCACTACTGTATATAGAGGTAGTTGATCTACTCACTACTATATATAGAGTTAGTTGATCTACTCACTACTTTATATAGATGCAGTTGATCTACTCACTACTGTATATAGAGGTAGTTGATCCACTCACTGCTGTATCTATAGAGGTAGTTGATCTACTCACTGTCGTATATCTAGGTATTTGATCTACTCACTGCTGTATATAGAGAGATAGTTGATCTACTCACTGTTGTATATAGAGAGGTAGTTGATCTATTCGCTGCTGTTTATAGAGGTAGTTCATCTACTCACTACTGTATATAGAGGTAGTTGGTTTACTCACTACTGTATATACAGGTAATTGATCTACTCAATACTGTATATAGAGGTAGTAAATCTACTCATTACTGTATAAACAGAGGTAGTTATTCCACTCACTGCTGTATATAGAGGTAGTTGATGTACTCACTGCTGTATATAGAGGTAGTTGAACTACTCACTGCTGTATATGAAGGTAGTTGATCTACACACTACTGTACATAGATAGGTAGTTGATCTACTCACTGCTGTATATATAGAGGTAGTTGATTTGCTCACTGCTGTATATATATAGGTAGTTGATCTACTCACTGTTGTATATAGAGAGGTAGTTGATCTACTCACTGCTGTATATGTAGAGAGGTAGTTGATTTACTCACTACTGTATATAGAGGTAGTTAATCTACTCACTGCTGTATAGAGGGGTAGTTGATCTACTCACTGCTGTATATATATAGGTAGTTGATCTACTCACTGTTGTTTACATAGAGAGGTAGTTGATCTACTCACTACTGTATATAGAGAGGTAGTTGATCTACTCACTACTGTATTTAGAGCTACTTGATCTACTCACTGTTGTATATAGAGGTAGTTGGTCTACTCACTGCTGTATAGAGAGGTAGTTGATCTACTCACTGTTGTATATATAGGTAGTAGATCTACTCACTACTGTATATAGAGGTGGTTGATCTACTCACTGCTGTATATATAGAGGTAGTTGATCTACTCACTGCTGTAAAGAGGTAGTGGTTCTACTCACTACTGTAAATAGAGGTAGTTGATCTACTCACTGCTGTATATAGAGATGTAGTGGATCTACTCACTACTGTATATAGAGGTAGTTGATCTACTCACTACTGTATATAGAGGTAGTTGACCTACTCACTGCTGTATATAGAGATAGTTGATCTACTCACTACTGTATAAACAGGTAGTTGATCTACTCACTGCTGTATATATAGAGGTGGTTGATCTACTCACTACTGTATATAGAGGTAGTTGATCTGCTCACTGTTGTATATAGAGGTGGTTGATCTATTCACTACTGTATATATAGAGGTAGTTGATCCACTCACTGCTGTAGATATAGAGGTAGTTGATCTACTCACTACTGTATGTACAGGTAGTTGGTCTACTCACTGCTGTATATATAAATAGTTGGTTGGTCTACTCACTGCTGTATATATAGAGGTAGTTCATCTACTCACTACTGTATATATAGGTAGTTGATCTATTCACTACTATATATGGAGGTATTTGATCTACTCACTACCATATATAGAGGTAGTTGATCTACTCACTGTTGTATATATAGGTAGTTGGTCTACTCACTGTTGTATATATAGAGGTAGTTGACCTACTGACTGTTGTATATATTGGTAGTTAATCTACTCACTACTGTATATAGAGGTAGTTGATCTACTCACTACTGTATATAGAGGTAGTTGGTCTACTCACTACTGTATATAAAGGTAGTTGATCTACTCACTGCAGTATATAGAGGTAGTTGGTCTGCTCACTTTTGTGTATATCGAGGTAGTTGATCTATTCACTGTAGTATATATAGGTAGTTGATCTACTCACTGCTGTATATATAGAGGCAGCTGATCTGCTCACTGTTGTATATAGAGAGGTAGTTGATCTACTCACTGCTGTATATGTAGAGAGGTAGTTGATTTACTCACTACTGTATAAAGAGGTAGTTGATCTACTCACTGCTGTATAGAGGGGTAGTTGATCTACTCACTGCTGTATATACAGAGGTAGTTGATCTACTCACTGTTGTATACATAGAGAGGTAGTTGATCTACTCACTACTTTATATAGAGAGGTAGTTGATCTACTCACTACTGTATTTAGAGCTACTTGATCTACTCACTGTTGTATATAGAGGTAGTTGGTCTACTCACTGCTGTATAGAGAGGTAGTTGATCTACTCACTGTTGTATATATAGGTAGTAGATCCACTCACTACTGTATATAGAGGTGGTTGATCTACTCACCGCTGTATCTATAGAGGTAGTTGATCTACTCACTGCTGTATATATAGAGGTAGTTGATCTACTCACTGCTGTATATAGAGGTAGTTGATCTACTCACTGATGTATATGTAGGTAGTTGGTCTACTCACTACTGTCTATAGAGAGGTAGTTGATCTACTCACTGCTGTATATGGAGGAAGTTGATCTACTCACTGCTGTATACATAGGTCGTTTATCTACTCACTCCTGTATATATAGAGGTAGTTGATCTACTCACTACTGTATATAGAGGTAGTTGATCTACTCACTACTATATATAGAGGTAGTTGATCTACTCACTACTTTATATAGATGCAGTTGATCTACTCACTACTGTATATAGAGGTAGTTGATCCACTCACTGCTGTGTCTATAGAGGTAGTTGATCTACTCACTGTCGTATATCTAGGTATTTGATCTACTCACTGCTGTATATAGAGAGATAGTTGATCTACTCACTGTTGTATATAGAGAGGTAGTTGATCTATTCGCTGCTGTTTATAGAGGTAGTTCATCTACTCACTACTGTATATAGAGGTAGTTGGTTTACTCACTACTGTATATACAGGTAATTGATCTACTCAATACTGTATATAGAGGTAGTAAATCTACTCATTACTGTATAAACAGAGGTAGTTATTCTACTCACTGCTGTATATAGAGGTAGTTGATGTACTCACTGCTGTATATAGAGGTAGTTGAACTACTCACTGCTGTATATGAAGGTAGTTGATCTACACACTACTCTACATAGATAGGTAGTTGATCTACTCACTGCTGTATATATAGAGGTAGTTGATTTGCTCACTGCTGTATATAGAGAGGTAGTTGATCTACTCACTGTTGTATACTGAGAGGTAGTTGATCTACTCACTGCTGTATATGTAGAGAGGTAGTTGATTTACTCACTACTGTATATAGAGGTAGTTGATCTACTCACTGCTGTATAGAGGGGTAGTTGATCTACTCACTGCTGTATATATATAGGTAGTTGATCTACTCACTGTTGTATACATAGAGAGGTAGTTGATCTACTCACTACTGTATATAGAGAGGTAGTTGATCTACTCACTACTGTATTTAGAGCTACTTGATCTACTCACTGTTGTATATAGAGGTAGTTGGTCTACTCACTGCTGTATAGAGAGGTAGTTGATCTACTCACTGTTGTATATATAGGTAGTAGATCTACTCACTCCTGTATATATAGAGGTAGTTGATCTACTCACTACTGTATATAGAGGTATTTGAGCTACTCACTACTATATATAGAGGTAGTTGCTCTACTCACTACTGTATATAGAGGTAGTTGATCTACTCACTGCTGTATATAGAGGTAGTTGATCTACTTACCGCTGTATATGGAGGTAGTTGATCTACTTACTACTATATATATAGGTATTTGATCTACTCACTGCTGTATATTTAGAGGTAGTTGGTCTACTTACTACTGTATATAGAGGTAGTTGATTTACTCACTACTGTATAGATAGAGGTAGTTGATCTACTCACTGCTGTATAAAGATGTAGTGGTTCTACTCACTACTGTAAATAGAGGTAGTTGATCTACTCACTGCTGTATATAGAGATGTCTTGGATCTACTCACTACTGTATATAGAGGTAGTTGATCTACTCACTACTGTATATAGAGGTAGTTGACCTACTCACTGCTGTATATGGAGATAGTTGATCTACTCACTACTGTATAAACAGGTAGTTGATCTACTCACTGCTGTATATATAGAGGTAGTTGATCTACTCACTACTGTATATAGAGGTAGTTGATCTGCTCACTGTTGTATATAGAGGTGGTTGATCTATTCACTACTGTATATATAGAGGTAGTTGATCCACTCACTGCTGTATATGGAGGAAGTTGATCTACTCACTGCTGTATATATAGGTCGTTTATCTACTCACTCCTGTATATATAGATGTAGTTGATCTACTCACTACTGTATATAGAGGTAGTTGATCTACTCACTACTATATATAGAGTTAGTTGATCTACTCACTACTTTATATAGATGCAGTTGATCTACTCACTACTGTATATAGAGGTAGTTGATCCACTCACTGCTGTATCTATAGAGGTAGTTGATCTACTCACTGTCGTATATCTAGGTATTTGATCTACTCACTGCTGTATATAGAGAGATAGTTGATCTACTCACTGTTGTATATAGAGAGGTAGTTGATCTATTCGCTGCTGTTTATAGAGGTAGTTCATCTACTCACTACTGTATATAGAGGTAGTTGGTTTACTCAGTACTGTATATACAGGTAATTGATCTACTCAATACTGTATATAGAGGTAGTAAATCTACTCATTACTGTATAAACAGAGGTAGTTATTCTACTCACTGCTGTATATAGAGGTAGTTGATGTACTCACTGCTGTATATAGAGGTAGTTGAACTACTCACTGCTGTATATGAAGGTAGTTGATCTACACACTACTGTACATAGATAGGTAGTTGATCTACTCACTGCTGTATATATAGAGGTAGTTGATTTGCTCACTGCTGTATATAGATAGGTAGTTGATCTACTCACTGTTGTATATAGAGAGGTAGTTGATCTACTCACTGCTGTATATGTAGAGAGGTAGTTGATTTACTCACTACTGTATATAGAGGTAGTTATTCTACTCACTGCTGTATAGAGGGGTAGTTGATCTACTCACTGCTGTATATATATAGGTAGTTGATCTACTCACTGTTGTTTACATAGAGAGGTAGTTGATCTACTCACTACTGTATATAGAGAGGTAGTTGATCTACTCACTACTGTATTTAGAGCTACTTGATCTACTCACTGTTGTATATAGAGGTAGTTGGTCTACTCACTGCTGTATAGAGAGGTAGTTGATCTACTCACTGTTGTATATATAGGTAGTAGATCTACTCACTACTGTATATAGAGGTGGTTGATCTACTCACTGCTGTATATATAGAGGTAGTTGATCTACTCACTGCTGTAAAGAGGTAGTGGTTCTACTCACTACTGTAAATAGAGGTAGTTGATCTACTCACTGCTGTATATAGACATGTAGTGGATCTCCTCACTACTGTATATAGAGGTAGTTGATCTACTCACTACTGTATATAGAGGTAGTTGACCTACTCACTGCTGTATATAGAGATAGTTGATCTACTCACTACTGTATAAACAGGTAGTTGATCTACTCACTGCTGTATATATAGAGGTAGTTGATCTACTCACTACTGTATATAGAGGTAGTTGATCTGCTCACTGTTGTATATAGAGGTGGTTGATCTATTCACTACTGTATATATAGAGGTAGTTGATCCACTCACTGCTGTAGATATAGAGGTAGTTGATCTACTCACTACTGTATGTACAGGTAGTTGGTCTACTCACTGCTGTATATATAAATAGTTGGTTGGTCTACTCACTGCTGTATATATAGAGGTAGTTCATCTACTCACTACTGTATATATAGGTAGTTGATCTATTCACTACTATATATGGAGGTATTTGATCTACTCACTACCATATATAGAGGTAGTTGATCTACTCACTGTTGTATATATAGGTAGTTGGTCTACTCACTGTTGTATATATAGAGGTAGTTGACCTACTGACTGTTGTATATATTGGTAGTTAATCTACTCACTACTGTATATAGAGGTAGTTGATCTACTCACTACTGTATATAGAGGTAGTTGGTCTACTCACTACTGTATATAAAGGTAGTTGATCTACTCACTGCAGTATATAGAGGTAGTTGGTCTGCTCACTTTTGTGTATATCGAGGTAGTTGATCTGTTCACTGTAGTATATATAGGTAGTTGATCTACTCACTGCTGTATATATAGAGGCAGCTGATCTGCTCACTGCTGTATATAGAGGCAGTTCATCTACTCACTGTTGTATTTAGAGGTAGTTGACTACTCACTGCTGTAAATATAGGTAGTTGATCTACTCACTGCTGTCTATAGAGGTAGTTGAACTACTCTCTACTTTATTTATAGAGGTAGTTGATCTACTCACTGCTGTATATAGAGAGGTGATTGATCTACTCACTGCTGTATATGTAGAGAGGTAGTTGATTTACTCACTACTGTATAAAGAGGTAGTTGATCTACTCACTGCTGTATAGAGGGGTAGTTGATCTACTCACTGCTGTATATACAGAGGTAGTTGATCTACTCACTGTTGTATACATAGAGAGGTAGTTGATCTACTCACTACTTTATATAGAGAGGTAGTTGATCTACTCACTACTGTATTTAGAGCTACTTGATCTACTCACTGTTGTATATAGAGGTAGTTGGTCTACTCACTGCTGTATAGAGAGGTAGTTGATCTACTCACTGTTGTATATATAGGTAGTAGATCCACTCACTACTGTATATAGAGGTGGTTGATCTACTCACCGCTGTATCTATAGAGGTAGTTGATCTACTCACTGCTGTATATATAGAGGTAGTTGATCTACTCACTGCTGTATATAGAGGTAGTTGATCTACTCACTGATGTATATATAGGTAGTTGGTCTACTCACTACTGTCTATAGAGAGGTAGTTGATCTACTCACTGCTGTATATGGAGGAAGTTGATCTACTCACTGCTGTATATATAGGTCGTTTATCTACTCACTCCTGTATATATAGAGGTAGTTGATCTACTCACTACTGTATATAGAGGTAGTTGATCTACTCACTACTATATATAGAGGTAGTTGATCTACTCACTACTTTATATAGATGCAGTTGATCTACTCACTACTGTATATAGAGGTAGTTGATCCACTCACTGCTGTGTCTATAGAGGTAGTTGATCTACTCACTGTCGTATATCTAGGTATTTGATCTACTCACTGATGTATATAGAGAGATAGTTGATCTACTCACTGTTGTATATGGAGAGGTAGTTGATCTATTCGCTGCTGTTTATAGAGGTAGTTCATCTACTCACTACTGTATATAGAGGTAGTTGGTTTACTCACTACTGTATATACAGGTAATTGATCTACTCAATACTGTATATAGAGGTAGTAAATCTACTCATTACTGTATAAACAGAGGTAGTTATTCTACTCACTGCTGTATATAGAGGTAGTTGATGTACTCACTGCTGTATATAGAGGTAGTTGAACTACTCACTGCTGTATATGAAGGTAGTTGATCTACACACTACTCTACATAGATAGGTAGTTGATCTACTCACTGCTGTATATATAGAGGTAGTTGATTTGCTCACTGCTGTATATAGAGAGGTAGTTGATCTACTCACTGTTGTATACTGAGAGGTAGTTGATCTACTCACTGCTGTATATGTAGAGAGGTAGTTGATTTACTCACTACTGTATATAGAGGTAGTTGATCTACTCACTGCTGTATAGAGGGGTAGTTGATCTACTCACTGCTGTATATATATAGGTAGTTGATCTACTCACTGTTGTATACATAGAGAGGTAGTTGATCTACTCACTACTGTATATAGAGATGTAGTTGATCTACTCACTACTGTATTTAGAGCTACTTGATCTACTCACTGTTGTATATAGAGGTAGTTGCTCTACTCACTACTGTATATAGAGGTAGTTGATCTACTCACTGCTGTATATAGAGGTAGTTGATCTACTTACCGCTGTATATGGAGGTAGTTGATCTACTTACTACTATATATATAGGTATTTGATCTACTCACTGCTGTATATTTAGAGGTAGTTGGTCTACTTACTACTGTATATAGAGGTAGTTGATTTACTCACTACTGTATAGATAGAGGTAGTTGATCTACTCACTGCTGTATAAAGATGTAGTGGTTCTACTCACTACTGTAAATAGAGGTAGTTGATCTACTCACTGCTGTATATAGAGATGTCTTGGATCTACTCACTACTGTATATAGAGGTAGTTGATCTACTCACTACTGTATATAGAGGTAGTTGACCTACTCACTGCTGTATATGGAGATAGTTGATCTACTCACTACTGTATAAACAGGTAGTTGATCTACTCACTGCTGTATATATAGAGGTAGTTGATCTACTCACTACTGTATATAGAGGTAGTTGATCTGCTCACTGTTGTATATAGAGGTGGTTGATCTATTCACTACTGTATATATAGAGGTAGTTGATCCACTCACTGCTGTAGATATAGAGGTAGTTGATCTACTCACTACTGTATGTACAGGTAGTTGGTCTACTCACTGCTGTATATATAAATAGTTGGTTGGTCTACTCACTGCTGTGTATATAGAGGTAGTTCATCTACTCACTACTGTATATAGAGGTAGTTGACCTATTCACTACTATATATGGAGGTATTTGATCTACTCACTACCATATATAGAGGTAGTTGATCTACTCACTGTTGTATATATAGGTACTTGGTCTACTCACTGTTGTATATATAGAGGTAGTTGACCTACTGACTGTTGTATATATTGGTAGTTAATCTGCTCACTACTGTGTATACAGGTAGTTGATCTACTCACTACTGTATATAGAGGTAGTTGGTCTACTAACTACTGTATATAAAGGTAGTTGATCTACTCACTGCAGTATATAGAGGTAGTTGGTCTGCTCACTTTTGTGTATATCGAGGTAGTTGATCTATTCACTGTAGTATATATAGGTAGTTGATCTACTCACTGCTGTATATATAGAGGCAGCTGATCTGCTCACTGCTGTATATAGAGGCAGTTCATCTACTCACTGTTGTATTTAGAGGTAGTTGACTACTCACTGCTGTAAATATAGGTAGTTGATCTACTCACTGCTGTCTATAGAGGTAGTTGAACTACTCTCTACTTTATTTATAGAGGTAGTTGATCTACTCACTGCTGTATATAGAGAGGTGATTGATCTACTCACTGCTGTATATGTAGAGAGGTAGTTGATTTACTCACTACTGTATAGAGGGGTAGTTGATCTACTCACTGCTGTATATACAGAGGTAGTTGATCTACTCACTGTTGTATACATAAAGAGGTAGTTGATCTACTCACTACTTTATATAGAGAGGTAGTTGATCTACTCACTACTGTATTTAGAGCTACCTGATCTACTCACTGTTGTATATAGAGGTAGTTGGTCTACTCACTGCTGTATAGAGAGGTAGTTGATCTACTCACTGTTGTATATATAGGTAGTAGATCCACTCACTACTGTATATAGAGGTGGTTGATCTACTCACCGCTGTATCTATAGAGGTAGTTGATCTACTCACTGCTGTATATATAGAGGTAGTTGATCTACTCACTGCTGTATATAGAGGTAGTTGATCTACTCACTGATGTATATATAGGTAGTTGGTCTACTCACTACTGTCTATAGAGAGGTAGTTGATCTACTCACTGCTGTATATGGAGGAAGTTGATCTACTCACTGCTGTATATATAGGTCGTTTATCTACTCACTCCTGTATATATAGAGGTAGTTGATCTACTCACTACTGTATATAGAGGTAGTTGATCTACTCACTACTATATATAGAGGTAGTTGATCTACTCACTACTTTATATAGATGCAGTTGATCTACTCACTACTGTATATAGAGGTAGTTGATCCACTCACTGCTGTGTCTATAGAGGTAGTTGATCTACTCACTGTCGTATATCTAGGTATTTGATCTACTCACTGCTGTATATAGAGAGATAGTTGATCTACTCACTGTTGTATATAGAGAGGTAGTTGATCTATTCGCTGCTGTTTATAGAGGTAGTTCATCTACTCACTACTGTATATAGAGGTAGTTGGTTTACTCACTACTGTATATACATGTAATTGATCTACTCAATACTGTATATAGAGGTAGTAAATCTACTCATTACTGTATAAACAGAGGTAGTTATTCTACTCACTGCTGTATATAGAGGTAGTTGATGTACTCACTGCTGTATATAGAGGTAGTTGAACTACTCACTGCTGTATATGAAGGTAGTTGATCTACACACTACTCTACATAGATAGGTAGTTGATCTACTCACTGCTGTATATATAGAGGTAGTTGATTTGCTCACTGCTGTATATAGAGAGGTAGTTGATCTACTCACTGTTGTATACTGAGAGGTAGTTGATCTACTCACTGCTGTATATGTAGAGAGGTAGTTGATTTACTCACTACTGTATATAGAGGTAGTTGATCTACTCACTGCTGTATAGAGGGGTAGTTGATCTACTCACTGCTGTATATATATATAGGTAGTTGATCTACTCACTGTTGTATACATAGAGAGGTAGTTGATCTACTCACTACTGTATATAGAGAGGTAGTTGATCTACTCACTACTGTATTTAGAGCTACTTGATCTACTCACTGTTGTATATAGAGGTAGTTGGTCTACTCACTGCTGTATAGAGAGGTAGTTGATCTACTCACTGTTGTATATAGAGAGGTGATTGATCTACTCACTGCTGTATATGTAGAGAGGTAGTTGATTTACTCACTACTGTATATAGAGGTAGTTGATCTACTCACTGCTGTATAGAGGGGTAGTTGATCTACTCAATGCTGTATATACAGAGGTAGTTGATCTACTCACTGTTGTATACATAGAGAGGTAGTTGATCTACTCACTACTGTATATAGAGAGGTAGTTGATCTACTCACTACTGTATTTAGAGCTACTTGATCTACTCACTGTTGTATATAGAGGTAGTTGGTCTACTCACTGCTGTATAGAGAGGTAGTTGATCTACTCACTGTTGTATATATAGGTAGTAGATCTACTCACTACTGTATATAGAGGTGGTTGATCTACTCACTGCTGTATCTATAGAGGTAGTTGATCTACTCACTGCTGTATATATAGAGGTAGTTGATCTACTCACTACTGTATATAGAGGTAGTTGATCTACTCACTGTTGTATATAGAGGTGGTTGATCTATTCACTACTGTATATATAGAGGTAGTTGATCCACTCACTGCTGTAGATATAGAGGTAGTTGATCTACTCACTACTGTATGTGCAGGTAGTTGGTCTACTCACTGCTGTATATATAAATAGTTGGTTGGTCTACTCACTGCTGTATATATAGAGGTAGTTCATCTACTCCCTACTGTATATAGAGGTAGTTGATCTATTCACTACTATATATGGAGGTATTTGATCTACTCACTACCATATATAGAGGTAGTTGATCTACTCACTGTTGTATATATAGGTAGTTGGTCTACTCACTGTTGTATATATAGAGGTAGTTGACCTACTGACTGTTGTATATATTGGTAGTTAATCTGCTCACTACTGTATATACAGGTAGTTGATCTACTCACTACTGTATATAGAGGTAGTTGGTCTACTAACTACTGTATATAAAGGTAGTTGATCTACTCACTGCAGTATATAGAGGTAGTTGGTCTGCTCACTTTTGTGTATATCGAGGTAGTTGATCTATTCACTGTAGTATATATAGGTAGTTGATCTACTCACTGCTGTATATATAGAGGCAGCTGATCTGCGCACTGCTGTATATAGAGGCAGTTCATCTACTCACTGTTGTATTTAGAGGTAGTTGACTACTCACTGCTGTAAATATAGGTAGTTGATCTACTCACTGCTGTCTATAGAGGTAGTTGATCTACTCTCTACTTTATTTATAGAGGTAGTTGATCTACTCACTGCTGTATATAGAGAGGTGATTGATCTACTCACTGCTGTATATGTAGAGAGGTAGTTGATTTACTCACTACTGTATATAGAGGTAGTTTATCTACTCACTGCTTTATAGAGGGGTAGTTGATCTACTCACTGCTGTATATATAGAGGTAGTTGATCTACTCACTGTTGTATACATAGAGAGGTAGTTGTTCTACTCACTACTGTATATAGAGAGGTAGTTGATCTACTCACTACTGTATTTAGAGCTACTTGATCTACTCACTGTTGTATAGAGAGGTAGTTGGTCTACTCACTGCTAAATAGAGATGTAGTTGATCTACTCACTGTTGTATATATAGGTAGTAGATCTACTCACTACTGTATATATAGAGGTAGTTGATCTACTCACTACTGTATATAGAGGTAGTTGATCTACTCACTACTATATATAGAGGTAGTTGATCTACTCACTACTTTATATAGATGCAGTTGATCTACTCACTACTGTATATAGAGGTAGTTGATCCACTCACTGCTGTGTCTATAGAGGTAGTTGATCTACTCACTGTCGTATATCTAGGTATTTGATCTACTCACTGCTGTATATAGAGAGATAGTTGATCTACTCACTGTTGTATATAGAGAGGTAGTTGATCTATTCGCTGCTGTTTATAGAGGTAGTTCATCTACTCACTACTGGATATAGAGGTAGTTGGTTTACTCACTACTGTATATACAGGTAATTGATCTACTCAATACTGTATATAGAGGTAGTAAATCTACTCATTACTGTATAAACAGAGGTAGTTATTCTACTCACTGCTGTATATAGAGGTAGTTGATGTTTTCACTGCTGTATATAGAGGTAGTTGAACTACTCACTGCTGTATATGAAGGTAGTTGATCTACACACTACTCTACATAGATAGGTAGTTGATCTACTCACTGCTGTATATATAGAGGTAGTTGATTTGCTCACTGCTGTATATAGAGAGGTAGTTGATCTACTCACTGTTGTATACTGAGAGGTAGTTGATCTACTCACTGCTGTATATGTAGAGAGGTAGTTGATTTACTCACTACTGTATATAGAGGTAGTTGATCTACTCACTGCTGTATAGAGGGGTAGTTGATCTACTCACTGCTGTATATATATAGGTAGTTGATCTACTCACTGTTGTATACATAGAGAGGTAGTTGATCTACTCACTACTGTATATAGAGAGGTAGTTGATCTACTCACTACTGTATTTAGAGCTACTTGATCTACTCACTGTTGTATATAGAGGTAGTTGGTCTACTCACTGCTGTATAGAGAGGTAGTTGATCTACTCACTGTTGTATATAGAGAGGTGATTGATCTACTCACTGCTGTATATGTAGAGAGGTAGTTGATTTACTCACTACTGTATATAGAGGTAGTTGATCTACTCACTGCTGTATAGAGGGGTAGTTGATCTACTCAATGCTGTATATACAGAGGTAGTTGATCTACTCACTGTTGTATACATAGAGAGGTAGTTGATCTACTCACTACTGTATATAGAGAGGTAGTTGATCTACTCACTACTGTATTTAGAGCTACTTGATCTACTCACTGTTGTATATAGAGGTAGTTGGTCTACTCACTGCTGTATAGAGAGGTAGTTGATCTACTCACTGTTGTATATATAGGTAGTAGATCTACTCACTACTGTATATAGAGGTGGTTGATCTACTCACTGCTGTATCTATAGAGGTAGTTGATCTACTCACTGCTGTATATATAGAGGTAGTTGATCTACTCACTACTGTATATAGAGGTAGTTGATCTACTCACTGTTGTATATAGAGGTGGTTGATCTATTCACTACTGTATATATAGAGGTAGTTGATCCACTCACTGCTGTAGATATAGAGGTAGTTGATCTACTCACTACTGTATGTGCAGGTAGTTGGTCTACTCACTGCTGTATATATAAATAGTTGGTTGGTCTACTCACTGCTGTATATATAGAGGTAGTTCATCTACTCCCTACTGTATATAGAGGTAGTTGATCTATTCACTACTATATATGGAGGTATTTGATCTACTCACTACCATATATAGAGGTAGTTGATCTACTCACTGTTGTATATATAGGTAGTAGATCTACTCACTACTGTATATATAGAGGTAGTTGATCTACTCACTACTGTATATAGAGGTAGTTGATCTACTCACTACTATATATAGAGGTAGTTGATCTACCCACTACTTTATATAGATGCAGTTGATCTACTCACTACTGTATATAGAGGTAGTTGATCCACTCACTGCTGTGTCTATAGAGGTAGTTGATCTACTCACTGTCGTATATCTAGGTATTTGATCTACTCACTGCTGTATATAGAGAGATAGTTGATCTACTCACTGTTGTATATAGAGAGGTAGTTGATCTATTCGCTGCTGTTTATAGAGGTAGTTCATCTACTCACTACTGTATATAGAGGTAGTTGATTTACTCACTACTGTATATACAGGTAATTGATCTACTCAATACTGTATATAGAGGTAGTAAATCTACTCATTACTGTATAAACAGAGGTAGTTATTCTACTCACTGCTGTATATAGAGGTAGTTGATGTACTCACTGCTGTATATAGAGGTAGTTGAACTACTCACTGCTGTATATGAAGGTAGTTGATCTACACACTACTCTACATAGATAGGTAGTTGATCTACTCACTGCTGTATATATAGAGGTAGTTGATTTGCTCGCTGCTGTATATAGAGAGGTAGTTGATCTACTCACTGTTGTATACTGAGAGGTAGTTGATCTACTCACTGCTGTATATGTAGAGAGGTAGTTGATTTACTCACTACTGTATATAGAGGTAGTTGATCTACTCACTGCTGTATAGAGGGGTAGTTGATCTACTCACTGCTGTATATATATAGGTAGTTGATCTACTCACTGTTGTATACATAGAGAGGTAGTTGATCTACTCACTACTGTATATAGAGAGGTAGTTTATCTACTCACTACTGTATTTAGAGCTACTTGATCTACTCACTGTTGTATATAGAGGTAGTTGGTCTACTCACTGCTGTATAGAGAGGTAGTTGATCTACTCACTGTTGTATATAGAGAGGTGATTGATCTACTCACTGCTGTATATGTAGAGAGGTAGTTGATTTACTCACTACTGTATATAGAGGTAGTTGATCTACTCACTGCTGTATAGAGGGGTAGTTGATCTACTCATTGCTGTATATACAGAGGTAGTTGATCTACTCACTGTTGTATACATAGAGAGGTAGTTGATCTACTCACTACTGTATATAGAGAGGTAGTTGATCTACTCACTACTGTATTTAGAGCTACTTGATCTACTCACTGTTGTATATAGAGGTAGTTGGTCTACTCACTGCTGTATAGAGAGGTAGTTGATCTACTCACTGTTGCATATATAGGTAGTAGATCTACTCACTACTGTATATAGAGGTGGTTGATCTACTCACTGCTGTATCTATAGAGGTAGTTGATCTACTCACTGCTGTATATATAGAGGTAGTTGATCTACTCACTACTGTATATAGAGGTAGTTGATCTACTCACTGTTGTATATAGAGGTGGTTGATCTATTCACTACTGTATATATAGAGGTAGTTGATCCACTCACTGCTGTAGATATAGAGGTAGTTGATCTACTCACTACTGTATGTGCAGGTAGTTGGTCTACTCACTGCTGTATATATAAATAGTTGGTTGGTCTACTCACTGCTGTATATATAGAGGTAGTTCATCTACTCCCTACTGTATATAGAGGTAGTTGATCTATTCACTACTATATATGGAGGTATTTGATCTACTCACTACCATATATAGAGGTAGTTGATCTACTCACTGTTGTATATATAGGTAGTTGGTCTACTCACTGTTGTATATATAGAGGTAGTTGACCTACTGACTGTTGTATATATTGGTAGTTAATCTGCTCACTACTGTATATACAGGTAGTTGATCTACTCACTACTGTATATAGAGGTAGTTGGTCTACTAACTACTGTATATAAAGGTAGTTGATCTACTCACTGCAGTATATAGAGGTAGTTGGTCTGCTCACTTTTGTGTATATCGAGGTAGTTGATCTATTCACTGTAGTATATATAGGTAGTTGATCTACTCACTGCTGTATATATAGAGGCAGCTGATCTGCGCACTGCTGTATATAGAGGCAGTTCATCTACTCACTGTTGTATTTAGAGGTAGTTGACTACTCACTGCTGTAAATATAGGTAGTTGATCTACTCACTGCTGTCTATAGAGGTAGTTGATCTACTCTCTACTTTATTTATAGAGGTAGTTGATCTACTCACTGCTGTATATAGAGAGGTGATTGATCTACTCACTGCTGTATATGTAGAGAGGTAGTTGATTTACTCACTACTGTATATAGAGGTAGTTTATCTACTCACTGCTTTATAGAGGGGTAGTTGATCTACTCACTGCTGTATATATAGAGGTAGTTGATCTACTCACTGTTGTATACATAGAGAGGTAGTTGTTCTACTCACTACTGTATATAGAGAGGTAGTTGATCTACTCACTACTGTATTTAGAGCTACTTGATCTACTCACTGTTGTATAGAGAGGTAGTTGGTCTACTCACTGCTAAATAGAGAGGTAGTTGATCTACTCACTGTTGTATATATAGGTAGTAGATCTACTCACTGCTGTGTCTATAGAGGTAGTTGATCTACTCACTGTCGTATATCTAGGTATTTGATCTACTCACTGCTGTATATAGAGAGATAGTTGATCTACTCACTGTTGTATATAGAGAGGTAGTTGATCTATTCGCTGCTGTTTATAGAGGTAGTTCATCTACTCACTACTGTATATAGAGGTAGTTGGTTTACTCACTACTGTATATACAGGTAATTGATCTACTCAATACTGTATATAGAGGTAGTAAATCTACTCATTACTGTATAAACAGAGGTAGTTATTCTACTCACTGCTGTATATAGAGGTAGTTGATGTACTCACTGCTGTATATAGAGGTAGTTGAACTACTCACTGCTGTATATGAAGGTAGTTGATCTACACACTACTCTACATAGATAGGTAGTTGATCTACTCACTGCTGTATATAGAGGTAGTTTATCTACTCACTGCTTTATAGAGGGGTAGTTGATCTACTCACTGCTGTATATATAGAGGTAGTTGATCTACTCACTGTTGTATACATAGAGAGGTAGTTGTTCTACTCACTACTGTATATAGAGAGGTAGTTGATCTACTCACTACTGTATTTAGAGCTACTTGATCTACTCACTGTTGTATAGAGAGGTAGTTGGTCTACTCACTGCTAAATAGAGATGTAGTTGATCTACTCACTGTTGTATATATAGGTAGTAGATCTACTCACTACTGTATATATAGAGGTAGTTGATCTACTCACTACTGTATATAGAGGTAGTTGATCTACTCACTACTATATATAGAGGTAGTTGATCTACTCACTACTTTATATAGATGCAGTTGATCTACTCACTACTGTATATAGAGGTAGTTGATCCACTCACTGCTGTGTCTATAGAGGTAGTTGATCTACTCACTGTCGTATATCTAGGTATTTGATCTACTCACTGCTGTATATAGAGAGATAGTTGATCTACTCACTGTTGTATATAGAGAGGTAGTTGATCTATTCGCTGCTGTTTATAGAGGTAGTTCATCTACTCACTACTGTATATAGAGGTAGTTGGTTTACTCACTACTGTATATACAGGTAATTGATCTACTCAATACTGTATATAGAGGTAGTAAATCTACTCATTACTGTATAAACAGAGGTAGTTATTCTACTCACTGCTGTATATAGAGGTAGTTGATGTACTCACTGCTGTATATAGAGGTAGTTGAACTACTCACTGCTGTATATGAAGGTAGTTGATCTACACACTACTCTACATAGATAGGTAGTTGATCTACTCACTGCTGTATATATAGAGGTAGTTGATTTGCTCACTGCTGTATATAGAGAGGTAGTTGATCTACTCACTGTTGTATACTGAGAGGTAGTTGATCTACTCACTGCTGTATATGTAGAGAGGTAGTTGATTTACTCACTACTGTATATAGAGGTAGTTGATCTACTCACTGCTGTATAGAGGGGTAGTTGATCTACTCACTGCTGTATATATATAGGTAGTTGATCTACTCACTGTTGTATACATAGAGAGGTAGTTGATCTACTCACTACTGTATATAGAGAGGTAGTTGATCTACTCACTACTGTATTTAGAGCTACTTGATCTACTCACTGTTGTATATAGAGGTAGTTGGTCTACTCACTGCTGTATAGAGAGGTAGTTGATCTACTCACTGTTGTATATGTAGAGAGGTAGTTGATTTACTCACTACTGTATATAGAGGTAGTTGATCTACTCACTGCTGTATAGAGGGGTAGTTGATCTACTCAATGCTGTATATACAGAGGTAGTTGATCTACTCACTGTTGTATACATAGAGAGGTAGTTGATCTACTCACTACTGTATATAGAGAGGTAGTTGATCTACTCACTACTGTATTTAGAGCTACTTGATCTACTCACTGTTGTATATAGAGGTAGTTGGTCTACTCACTGCTGTATAGAGAGGTAGTTGATCTACTCACTGTTGTATATATAGGTAGTAGATCTACTCACTACTGTATATAGAGGTGGTTGATCTACTCACTGCTGTATCTATAGAGGTAGTTGATCTACTCACTGCTGTATATATAGAGGTAGTTGATCTACTCACTACTGTATATAGAGGTAGTTGATCTACTCACTGTTGTATATAGAGGTGGTTGATCTATTCACTACTGTATATATAGAGGTAGTTGATCCACTCACTGCTGTAGATATAGAGGTAGTTGATCTACTCACTACTGTATGTGCAGGTAGTTGGTCTACTCACTGCTGTATATATAAATAGTTGGTTGGTCTACTCACTGCTGTATATATAGAGGTAGTTCATCTACTCCCTACTGTATATAGAGGTAGTTGATCTATTCACTACTATATATGGAGGTATTTGATCTACTCACTACCATATATAGAGGTAGTTGATCTACTCACTGTTGTATATATAGGTAGTAGATCTACTCACTACTGTATATATAGAGGTAGTTGATCTACTCACTACTGTATATAGAGGTAGTTGATCTACTCACTACTATATATAGAGGTAGTTGATCTACCCACTACTTTATATAGATGCAGTTGATCTACTCACTACTGTATATAGAGGTAGTTGATCCACTCACTGCTGTGTCTATATAGGTAGTTGATCTACTCACTGTCGTATATCTAGGTATTTGATCTACTCACTGCTGTATATAGAGAGATAGTTGATCTACTCACTGTTGTATATAGAGAGGTAGTTGATCTATTCGCTGCTGTTTATAGAGGTAGTTCATCTACTCACTACTGTATATAGAGGTAGTTGATTTACTCACTACTGTATATACAGGTAATTGATCTACTCAATACTGTATATAGAGGTAGTAAATCTACTCATTACTGTATAAACAGAGGTAGTTATTCTACTCACTGCTGTATATAGAGGTAGTTGATGTACTCACTGCTGTATATAGAGGTAGTTGAACTACTCACTGCTGTATATGAAGGTAGTTGATCTACACACTACTCTACATAGATAGGTAGTTGATCTACTCACTGCTGTATATATAGAGGTAGTTGATTTGCTCACTGCTGTATATAGAGAGGTAGTTGATCTACTCACTGTTGTATACTGAGAGGTAGTTGATCTACTCACTGCTGTATATGTAGAGAGGTAGTTGATTTACTCACTACTGTATATAGAGGTAGTTGATCTACTCACTGCTGTATAGAGGGGTAGTTGATCTACTCACTGCTGTATATATATAGGTAGTTGATCTACTCACTGTTGTATACATAGAGAGGTAGTTGATCTACTCACTACTGTATATAGAGAGGTAGTTGATCTACTCACTACTGTATTTAGAGCTACTTGATCTACTCACTGTTGTATATAGAGGTAGTTGGTCTACTCACTGCTGTATAGAGAGGTAGTTGATCTACTCACTGTTGTATATAGAGAGGTGATTGATCTACTCACTGCTGTATATGTAGAGAGGTAGTTGATTTACTCACTACTGTATATAGAGGTAGTTGATCTACTCACTGCTGTATAGAGGGGTAGTTGATCTACTCAATGCTGTATATACAGAGGTAGTTGATCTACTCACTGTTGTATACATAGAGAGGTAGTTGATCTACTCACTACTGTATATAGAGAGGTAGTTGATCTACTCACTACTGTATTTAGAGCTACTTGATCTACTCACTGTTGTATGTAGAGGTAGTTGGTCTACTCACTGCTGTATAGAGAGGTAGTTGATCTACTCACTGTTGTATATATAGGTAGTAGATCTACTCACTACTGTATATAGAGGTGGTTGATCTACTCACTGCTGTATCTATAGAGGTAGTTGATCTACTCACTGCTGTATATATAGAGGTAGTTGATCTACTCACTACTGTATATAGAGGTAGTTGATCTACTCACTGTTGTATATAGAGGTGGTTGATCTATTCACTACTGTATATATAGAGGTAGTTGATCCACTCACTGCTGTAGATATAGAGGTAGTTGATCTACTCACTACTGTATGTGCAGGTAGTTGGTCTACTCACTGCTGTATATATAAATAGTTGGTTGGTCTACTCACTGCTGTATATATAGAGGTAGTTCATCTACTCCCTACTGTATATAGAGGTAGTTGATCTATTCACTACTATATATGGAGGTATTTGATCTACTCACTACCATATATAGAGGTAGTTGATCTACTCACTGTTGTATATATAGGTAGTTGGTCTACTCACTGTTGTATATATAGAGGTAGTTGACCTACTGACTGTTGTATATATTGGTAGTTAATCTGCTCACTACTGTATATACAGGTAGTTGATCTACTCACTACTGTATATAGAGGTAGTTGGTCTACTAACTACTGTATATAAAGGTAGTTGATCTACTCACTGCAGTATATAGAGGTAGTTGGTCTGCTCACTTTTGTGTATATCGAGGTAGTTGATCTATTCACTGTAGTATATATAGGTAGTTGATCTACTCACTGCTGTATATATAGAGGCAGCTGATCTGCGCACTGCTGTATATAGAGGCAGTTCATCTACTCACTGTTGTATTTAGAGGTAGTTGACTACTCACTGCTGTAAATATAGGTAGTTGATCTACTCACTGCTGTCTATAGAGGTAGTTGATCTACTCTCTACTTTATTTATAGAGGTAGTTGATCTACTCACTCCTGTATATAGAGAGGTGATTGATCTACTCACTGCTGTATATGTAGAGAGGTAGTTGATTTACTCACTACTGTATATAGAGGTAGTTTATCTACTCACTGCTTTATAGAGGGGTAGTTGATCTACTCACTGCTGTATATATAGAGGTAGTTGATCTACTCACTGTTGTATACATAGAGAGGTAGTTGTTCTACTCACTACTGTATATAGAGAGGTAGTTGATCTACTCACTACTGTATTTAGAGCTACTTGATCTACTCACTGTTGTATAGAGAGGTAGTTGGTCTACTCACTGCTAAATAGAGATGTAGTTGATCTACTCACTGTTGTATATATAGGTAGTAGATCTACTCACTACTGTATATATAGAGGTAGTTGATCTACTCACTACTGTATATAGAGGTAGTTGATCTACTCACTACTATATATAGAGGTAGTTGATCTACTCACTACTTTATATAGATGCAGTTGATCTACTCACTACTGTATATAGAGGTAGTTGATCCACTCACTGCTGTGTCTATAGAGGTAGTTGATCTACTCACTGTCGTATATCTAGGTATTTGATCTACTCACTGCTGTATATAGAGAGATAGTTGATCTACTCACTGTTGTATATAGAGAGGTAGTTGATCTATTCGCTGCTGTTTATAGAGGTAGTTCATCTACTCACTACTGTATATAGAGGTAGTTGGTTTACTCACTACTGTATATACAGGTAATTGATCTACTCAATACTGTATATAGAGGTAGTAAATCTACTCATTACTGTATAAACAGAGGTAGTTATTCTACTCACTGCTGTATATAGAGGTAGTTGATGTACTCACTGCTGTATATAGAGGTAGTTGAACTACTCACTGCTGTATATGAAGGTAGTTGATCTACACACTACTCTACATAGATAGGTAGTTGATCTACTCACTGCTGTATATATAGAGGTAGTTGATTTGCTCACTGCTGTATATAGAGAGGTAGTTGATCTACTCACTGTTGTATACTGAGAGGTAGTTGATCTACTCACTGCTGTATATGTAGAAAGGTAGTTGATTTACTCACTACTGTATATAGAGGTAGTTGATCTACTCACTGCTGTATAGAGGGGTAGTTGATCTACTCACTGCTGTATATATATAGGTAGTTGATCTACTCACTGTTGTATACATAGAGAGGTAGTTGATCTACTCACTACTGTATATAGAGAGGTAGTTGATCTACTCACTACTGTATTTAGAGCTACTTGATCTACTCACTGTTGTATATAGAGGTAGTTGGTCTACTCACTGCTGTATAGAGAGGTAGTTGATCTACTCACTGTTGTATATAGAGAGGTGATTGATCTACTCACTGCTGTATATGTAGAGAGGTAGTTGATTTACTCACTACTGTATATAGAGGTAGTTGATCTACTCACAGCTGTATAGAGGGGTAGTTGATCTACTCAATGCTGTATATACAGAGGTAGTTGATCTACTCACTGTTGTATACATAGAGAGGTAGTTGATCTACTCACTACTGTATATAGAGAGGTAGTTGATCTACTCACTACTGTATTTAGAGCCACTTGATCTACTCACTGTTGTATATAGAGGTAGTTGGTCTACTCACTGCTGTATAGAGAGGTAGTTGATCTACTCACTGTTGTATATATAGGTAGTAGATCTACTCACTACTGTATATAGAGGTGGTTGATCTACTCACTGCTGTATCTATAGAGGTAGTTGATCTACTCACTGCTGTATATATAGAGGTAGTTGATCTACTCACTACTGTATATAGAGGTAGTTGATCTACTCACTGTTGTATATAGAGGTGGTTGATCTATTCACTACTGTATATATAGAGGTAGTTGATCCACTAACTGCTGTAGATATAGAGGTAGTTGATCTACTCACTACTGTATGTGCAGGTAGTTGGTCTACTCACTGCTGTATATATAAATAGTTGGTTGGTCTACTCACTGCTGTATATATAGAGGTAGTTCATCTACTCCCTACTGTATATAGAGGTAGTTGATCTATTCACTACTATATATGGAGGTATTTGATCTACTCACTACCATATATAGAGGTAGTTGATCTACTCACTGTTGTATATATAGGTAGTTGGTCTACTCACTGTTGTATATATAGAGGTAGTTGACCTACTGACTGTTGTATATATTGGTAGTTAATCTGCTCACTACTGTATATACAGGTAGTTGATCTACTCACTACTGTATATAGAGGTAGTTGGTCTACTAACTACTGTATATAAAGGTAGTTGATCTACTCACTGCAGTATATAGAGGTAGTTGGTCTGCTCACTTTTGTGTATATCGAGGTAGTTGATCTATTCACTGTAGTATATATAGGTAGTTGATCTACTCACTGCTGTATATATAGAGGCAGCTGATCTGCGCACTGCTGTATATAGAGGCAGTTCATCTACTCACTGTTGTATTTAGAGGTAGTTGACTACTCACTGCTGTAAATATAGGTAGTTGATCTACTCACTGCTGTCTATAGAGGTAGTTGATCTACTCTCTACTTTATTTATAGAGGTAGTTGATCTACTCACTGCTGTATATAGAGAGGTGATTGATCTACTCACTGCTGTATATGTAGAGAGGTAGTTGATTTACTCACTACTGTATATAGAGGTAGTTTATCTACTCACTGCTTTATAGAGGGGTAGTTGATCTACTCACTGCTGTATATATAGAGGTAGTTGATCTACTCACTGTTGTATACATAGAGAGGTAGTTGTTCTACTCACTACTGTATATAGAGAGGTAGTTGATCTACTCACTACTGTATTTAGAGCTACTTGATCTACTCACTGTTGTATAGAGAGGTAGTTGGTCTACTCACTGCTAAATAGAGAGGTAGTTGATCTACTCACTGTTGTATATATAGGTAGTAGATCTACTCACTACTGTATATAGAGGTGGTTGATCTACTCACTGCTGTATATATAGAGGTAGTTGATCTACTCACTGCTGTATATATAGAGGTAGTTGATCTACTCACTGCTGTATATAGAGGTAGTTGATCTACTCACTGATGTATATATAGGTAGTTGATCTACTCACTACTGTCTATAGAGAGGTAGTTGATCTACTCACTACTGTATATAGAGGTAGTTGATCTACTCACTACTATAAATAGAGGTAGTTGATCTAATCACTACTTTATATAGATGCAGTTGATCTACTCACTACTGTATATAAAGGTAGTTGATCCACTCACTGCTGTATCTATAGAGGTAGTTGATCTACTCACTGTCGTATATCTAGGTTTTTGATCTACTCACTGCTGTATATAGAGAGGTAGTTGATCTACTCACTGTTGTATATAGAGAAGTAGTTGATCTATTCGCTGCTGTTTATAGAGGTAGTTGATCTACTCACTACTGTATATAGAGGTAGTTGGTCTACTCACTACTGTTTATAGAGGTAATCGATCTACTCAATACTGTATATAGAGGTAGTAAATCTACTCATTACTGTATATACAGAGGTAGTTATTCTACTCACTGCTGTATATAGAGGTAGTTGATCTACTCACTGCTGTATATAGAGGTAGTTGAACTACTCACTGCTGTTTATGAAGGTAGTTGATCTACACACTACTGTACACAGAGAGGTAGTTGATATACTCACTGCTGTATATATAGAGGTAGTTGATTTGCTCACTGCTGTATATCGAGAGGTAGTTGATCTACTCAATGTTGTATATAGAGAGGTAGTTGATCTACTCATTGCTGTATATGTAGAGAGGTAGTTGATTTACTCACTACTGTATATAGAGGTAGTTGAGCTACTCACTGCAGTATATAGAGGTAGTTGTTCTACTCACTGTTGTAAATAGAGGTAGTTGACCTACTCACTGTTGTATATAGAGAGGTAGTTGATCTATTCGCTGCTGTATATAGAGGTAGTATATCTACTCACTACTGTATCTATAGAGGTAGTTGATCTACTCACTACTGTATATAGAGGTAGTTGATCTACTCACTACTGTATATAGAGGTAGTTGACCTACTCACTGCTGTATATAGAGATAGTTGATCTACTCACTACTGTATAAACAGGTAGTTGATCTACTCACTGCTGTATATATAGAGGTAGTTGATCTACTCACTACTGTATATAGAGGTAGTTGATCTGCTCACTGTTGTATATAGAGGTGGTTGATCTATTCACTACTGTGTAAATATAGGTAGTTGATCCACTCACTGCTGTAGATATAGAGGTAGTTGATCTACTCACTACTGTATGTACAGGTAGTTGATCTACTCACTGTTGTATACATAGAGAGGTAGTTGATCTACTCACTACTGTATATAGAGAGGTAGTTGATCTACTCACTACTGTATTTAGAGCTACTTGATCTACTCACTGTTGTATATAGAGGTAGTTGGTCTACTCACTGCTGTATAGAGAGGTAGTTGATCTACTCACTGTTGTATATATAGGTAGTAGATCTACTCACTCCTGTATATATAGAGGTAGTTGATCTACTCACTACTGTATATAGAGGTATTTGAGCTACTCACTACTATATATAGAGGTAGTTGATCTACTCACTACTGTATATAGAGGTAGTTGATCTACTCACTGCTGTATATAGAGGTAGTTGATCTACTTACCGCTGTATATGGAGGTAGTTGATCTACTTACTACTATATATATAGGTATTTGATCTACTCACTGCTGTATATTTAGAGGTAGTTGGTCTACTTACTACTGTATATAGAGGTAGTTGATTTACTCACTACTGTATATATAGAGGTAGTTGATCTACTCACTGCTGTGTAAAGATGTAGTGGTTCTACTCACTACTGTAAATAGAGGTAGTTGATCTACTCACTGCTGTATATAGAGGTAGTTGATCTACTCACTACTGTATATAGAGGTAGTTGACCTACTCACTGCTGTATATGGAGATAGTTGATCTACTCACTACTGTATAAACAGGTAGTTGATCTATTCACTGCTGTATATATAGAGGTAGTTGATCTACTCACTACTGTATATAGAGGTAGTTGATCTGCTCACTGTTGTATATAGAGGTGGTTGATCTATTCACTACTGTATATATAGAGGTAGTTGATCCACTCACTGCTGTAGATATAGAGGTAGTTGATCTACTCACTACTGTATGTACAGGTAGTTGGTCTACTCACTGCTGTATATATAAATAGTTGGTTGGTCTACTCACTGCTGTGTATATAGAGGTAGTTCATCCACTCACTACTGTATATAGAGGTAGTTGATCTACTCACTACTATATATGGAGGTGTTTGATCTACTCACTACCATATATAGAGGTAGTTGATCTATTCACTGTTGTATATATAGGTAGTTGGTCTACTCACTGTTGTATATATAGAGGTAGTTGACCTACTGACTGTTGTATATATTGGTAGTTAATCTACTCACTACTGTATATAGAGGTAGTTGATCTACTCACTACTGTATATAGAGGTAGTTGGTCTACTCACTACTGTATATAAAGGTAGTTGATCTACTCACTGCAGTATATAGAGGTAGTTGGTCTGCTCACTTTTGTGTATATCGAGGTAGTTGATCTATTCACTGTAGTATATATAGGTAGTTGATCTACTCACTGCTGTATATATAGAGGCAGCTGATCTGCTCACTGCTGTATATAGAGGCAGTTCATCTACTCACTGTTGTATTTAGAGGTAGTTGACTACTCACTGCTGTAAATATAGGTAGTTGATCTACTCACTGCTGTCTATAGAGGTAGTTGAACTACTCTCTACTTTATTTATAGAGGTAGTTGATCTACTCACTGCTGTATATAGCGAGGTGATTGATCTACTCACTGCTGTATATGTAGAGAGGTAGTTGATTTACTCACTACTGTATATAGAGGTAGTTGATCTACTCACTGCTGTATAGAGGGGTAGTTGATCTACTCACTGCTGTATATACAGAGGTAGTTGATCTACTCACTGTTGTATACATAGAGAGGTAGTTGATCTACTCACTACTGCATATAGAGAGGTAGTTGATCTACTCACTACTGTATTTAGAGCTACTTGATCTACTCACTGTTGTATATACAGAGGTAGTTGGTCTACTCACTGCTGTATAGAGAGGTAGTTGATCTACTCACTGTTGTATATATAGGTAGTAGATCTACTCACTACTGTATATAGAGGTAGTTGATCTACTCACTACTATATATAGAGGTAGTTGATCTACTCACTACTGTATATAGAGGTAGTTGATCTACTCACTACTATATATAGAGGTAGTTGATCTACTCACTACTTTATATAGATGCAGTTGATCTACTCACTACTGTATATAGAGGTAGTTGATCCACTCACTGCTGTGTCTATAGAGGTAGTTGATCTACTCACTGTCACATATCTAGGTATTTGATCTACTCACTGCTGTATAGAGAGAGATAGTTGATCTACTCACTGTTGTATATAGAGAGGTAGTTGATCTATTCGCTGCTGTTTATGGAGGTAGTTCATCTACTCACTACTGTATATAGAGGTAGTTGGTTTACTCACTACTGTATGTACAGGTAATTGATCTACTCAATACTGTATATAGAGGTAGTAAATCTACTCATTACTGTATAAACAGAGGTAGTTATTCTACTCACTGCTGTATATAGAGGTAGTTGATGTACTCACTGCTGTATATAGAGGTAGTTGAACTACTCACTGCTGTATATGAAGGTAGTTGATCTACACACTACTGTACATAGATAGGTAGTTGTACTACTCACTGCTGTATATATAGAGGTAGTTGATTTGCTCACTGCTGTATATAGAGAGGTAGTTGATCTACTCACTGTTGTATACTGAGAGGTAGTTGATCTACTCACTGCTGTATATGTAGAGAGGTAGTTGATTTACTCACTACTGTATATAGAGGTAGTTGATCTACTCACTGCTGTATAGAGGGGTAGTTGATATACTCACTGCTGTATATATATAGGTAGTTGATCTACTCACTGTTGTATACATAGATAGGTAGTTGATCTACTCACTGCTGTATATATAGAGGTAGTTGATCTACTCACTACTGTATATAGAGGTAGTTGATCTGCTCACTGTTGTATATAGAGGTGGTTGATCTATTCATTACTGTATATATAGAGGTAGTTGATCCACTCACTGCTGTAGATATAGAGGTAGTTGATCTACTCACTACTGTATGTACAGGTAGTTGGTCTACTCACTGCTGTATATATAAATAGTTGGTTGGTCTACTCACTGCTGTATATATAGAGGTAGTTCATCTACTCACTACTGTATATAGAGGTAGTTGATCTATTCACTACTATATATGGAGGTATTTGATCTACTCACTACCATATATAGAGGTAGTTGATCTACTCACTGTTGTATATATAGGTAGTTGGTCTACTCACTGTTGTATATATAGAGGTAGTTGACCTACTGACTGTTGTATATATTGGTAGTTAATCTACTCACTGCTGTATATAGAGGTAGTTGATCTACTCACTACTGTATATAGAGGTAGTTGGTCTACTCACTACTGTATATAATGGTAGTTGATCTACTCACTGCAGTATATAGAGGTAGTTGGTCTGCTCACTTTTGTGTATATCGAGGTAGTTGATCTATTCACTGTAGTATATATAGGTAGTTGATCTACTCACTGCTGTATATATAGAGGCAGCTGATCTGCTCACTGCTGTATATAGAGGCAGTTCATCTACTCACTGTTGTATTTAGAGGTAGTTGACTACTCACTGCTGTAAATATAGGTAGTTGATCTACTCACTGCTGTTTATAGAGGTAGTTGAACTACTCTCTACTTTATTTATAGAGGTAGTTGATCTACTCACTGCTGTATATAGACAGGTGATTGATCTACTCACTGCTGTATATGTAGAGAGGTAGTTGATTTACTCACTACTGTATATAGAGGTAGTTGATCTACTCACTGCTGTATAGAGGGGTAGTTGATCTACTCACTGCTGTATATACAGAGGTAGTTGATCTACTCACTGTTGTATACATAGAGAGGTAGTTGATCTACTCACTACTGTATATAGAGAGGTAGTTGATCTACTCACTACTGTATTTAGAGCTACTTGATCTACTCACTGTTGTATATATAGAGGTAGTTGGTCTACTCACGGATGTATATATAGGTAGTTGGTCTACTCACTACTGTCTATAGAGAGGTAGTTGATCTACTCACTGCTGTATATGGAGGAAGTTGATCTACTCACTGCTGTATATATAGGTCGTTTATCTACTCACTACTGTATATAGAGGTAGTTGGTTTACTCACTACTGTATATAGAGGTAGTTGATCTACTCACTACTATATATAGAGGTAGTTGATCTACTCACTACTGTATATAGAGGTAGTTGATCTACTCACTACTATATATAGAGGTAGTTGATCTACTCACTACTTTATAAAGATGCAGTTGATCTACTCACTACTGTATATAGAGGTAGTTGATCCACTCACTGCTGTGTCTATAGAGGTAGTTGATCTACTCACTGTCACATATCTAGGTATTTGATCTACTCACTGCTGTATAGAGAGAGATAGTTGATCTACTCACTGTTGTATATAGAGAGGTAGTTGATATATTCGCTGCTGTTTATGGAGGTAGTTCATCTACTCACTACTGTATATAGAGGTAGTTGGTTTACTCACTACTGTATATACAGGTAATTGATCTACTCAATACTGTATATAGAGGTAGTAAATCTACTCACTGCTGTATAGAGGGGTAGTTGATCTACTCACTGCTGTATATATATAGGTAGTTGATCTACTCACTGTTGTATACATAGAGAGGTAGTTGATCTACTCACTACTGTATATAGAGAGGTAGTTATTCTACTCACTGCTGTATATAGAGGTAGTTGATGTACTCACTGCTGTATATAGAGGTAGTTGAACTACTCACTGCTGTATATGAAGGTAGTTGATCTACACACTACTGTACATAGATAGGTAGTTGATCTAGTCACTGCTGTATATATAGAGGTAGTTGATTTGCTCACTGCTGTATATAGAGAGGTAGTTGATCTACTCACTGTTGTATACTGAGAGGTAGTTGATCTACTCACTGCTGTCTATGTAGAGAGGTAGTTGATTTACTCACTACTGTATATAGAGGTAGTTGATCTACTCACTGCTGTATAGAGGGGTAGTTGATATACTCACTGCTGTATATATATAGGTAGTTGATCTACTCACTGTTGTATACATAGAGAGGTAGTTGATCTCCTCACTACTGTATATAGAGAGGTAGTTGATCTACTCACTACTGTATTTAGAGCTACTTGATCTACTCACTGTTGTATATAGAGGTAGTTGGTCTACTCACTGCTGTATAGAGAGGTAGTTGATCTACTCACTGTTGTATATATAGGTAGTAGATCTACTCACTCCTGTATATATAGAGGTAGTTGATCTACTCACTACTGTATATAGAGGTATTTGAGCTACTCACTACTATATATAGAGGTAGTTGATCTACTCACTACTGTATATAGAGGTAGTTGATCTACTCACTGCTGTATATAGAGGTAGTTGATCTACTTACCGCTGTATATGGAGGTAGTTGATCTACTTGCTACTATATATATAGGTATTTGATCTACTCACTGCTGTATATTTAGAGGTAGTTGGTCTACTTACTACTGTATATAGAGGTAGTTGATTTACTCACTACTGTATATATAGAGGTAGTTGATCTACTCACTGCTGTATAAAGATGTAGTGGTTCTACTCACTACTGTAAATAGAGGTAGTTGATCTACTCACTGCTGTATATAGAGATGTCTTGGATCTACTCACTACTGTATATAGAGGTAGTTGATCTACTCACTACTGTATATAGAGGTAGTTGACCTACTCACTGCTGTATATGGAGATAGTTGATCTACTCACTACTGTATAAACAGGTAGTTGATCTATTCACTGCTGTATATATAGAGGTAGTTGATCTACTCACTACTGTATATAGAGGTAATTGATCTGCTCACTGTTGTATATAGAGGTGGTTGATCTATTCACTACTGTATATATAGAGGTAGTTGATCCACTCACTGCTGTAGATATAGAGGTAGTTGATCTACTCACTACTGTATGTACAGGTAGTTGGTCTACTCACTGCTGTATATATAAATAGTTGGTTGGTCTACTCACTGCTGTGTATATAGAGGTAGTTCATCCACTCACTACTGTATATAGAGGTAGTTGATCTACTCACTACTATATATGGAGGTGTTTGATCTACTCACTACCATATATAGAGGTAGTTGATCTATTCACTGTTGTATATATAGGTAGTTGGTCTACTCACTGTTGTATATATAGAGGTAGTTGACCTACTGACTGTTGTATATATTGGTAGTTAATTTACTCACTACTGTATATAGAGGTAGTTGATCTACTCACTACTGTATATAGAGGTAGTTGGTCTACTCACTACTGTATATAAAGGTAGTTGATCTACTCACTGCAGTATATAGAGGTAGTTGGTCTGCTCACTTTTGTGTATATCGAGGTAGTTGATCTATTCACTGTAGTATATATAGGTAGTTGATCTACTCACTGCTGTATATATAGAGGCAGCTGATCTGCTCACTGCTGTATATAGAGGCAGTTCATCTACTCACTGTTGTATTTAGAGGTAGTTGACTACTCACTGCTGTAAATATAGGTAGTTGATCTACTCACTGCTGTCTATAGAGGTAGTTGAACTACTCTCTACTTTATTTATAGAGGTAGTTGATCTACTCACTGCTGTATATAGCGAGGTGATTGATCTACTCACTGCTGTATATGTAGAGAGGTAGTTGATTTACTCACTACTGTATATAGAGGTAGTTGATCTACTCACTGCTGTATAGAGGGGTAGTTGATCTACTCACTGTTGTATACATAGAGAGGTAGTTGATCTACTCACTGTTGTATACATAGAGAGGTAGTTGATCTACTCACTACTGTATATAGAGAGGTAGTTGGTCTACTCACTACTGTATTTAGAGCTACTTGATCTACTCACTGTTGTATATAGAGGTAGTTGGTCTACTCACTTCTGTATATAGAAAGGTAGTTGATCTACTCACTACTGTATATATATCGTTCATTTACACCCTGATTGGGTTTGTCCATTGGTGCAAAATTGTCTTTAATGTGTGTGTTAAAACTTCGATTTTAGGAATTCTTCAGAACGAGTGGGTATTAAAGCGTGATTGAGAAATTTTGGTTGATCTGCTGTATATAGAGGTAGTTGATCTACTCACTGCTCTATATAGAGGTAGTAGTTCTACTCACAACTGTATATATAGGTAGTTGATCTACTCACTGCTGTATATACAGAGGTGGTTGATCTACTCACTGTTGTATATAGAGGTAGTTGATCTACTCACTGCTGTATATAGAGGTAGTTGAACTACTCACTGCTGTATATGCAGGTAGTTGATCTACTCACTACTGCACATAGAGAGGTAGTTGATCTACTCACTGCTGTATATATAGAGGTAGTTGATCTACTCACTGCTGTATATATAGGTAGTTGATCTACTCACTGCAGTATATAGAGAGGTAGTTGATTTGCTCACTGCTGTATATAGAGAGGTAGTTGATCTACTCACTGTTGTATATCGAGAGTTAGTTGATCTACTCACTGCTGTTTATAGAGGTAGTTGATCTACTCACTGTTGTATATATAGAGGTAGTTGATCTACTCACTGCTGTACATAGAGGTAGTTGAACTACTCACTGCTGTATATGGAGGTAGTTGATCTACTCACTACTGTACATAGAGAGGTAGTTGATCTACTCACTGCTGCATATATATAGGTGTTGATCTACTCACTGCTGTATATAGAGGTAGATGATCTACTCACTGCAGTATATAGAGGTAGTTGATTTGCTCACTGCTGTATATAGAGAGGCAGTTGATCTACTCACTGTTGTGTATAGAGAGGTATTTGATCTACTCACTGCTGTTTATAGAGGTAGTTGATCTACTCACTGCTGTATATTTAGAGGTAGTTGGTCTACTTACTACTGTATATAGAGGTAGTTGATTTACTCACTACTGTATATATAGAGGTAGTTGCTCTACTCACTGCTGTTTAAAGAGGTAGTGGTTCTACTCACTACTGTAAATAGAGGTAGTTGATCTACTCACTGCTGTATGTAGAGATGTAGTTGATCTACTCACTACTGTATATAGAGGTAGTTGATCTACTCACTACTGTATCTAGAGGTAGTTGACCTACTCACTGCTGTATATAGAGATAGTTGATCTACTCACTACTGTATAAACAGGTAGTTGATCTACTCACTGCTGTATATATAGAGGTAGTTGATCTACTCACTACTGTATATAGAGGTAGTTGATCTGCTCACTGTTGTATATAGAGGTGGTTGATCTATTCACTACTGTATATATAGAGGTAGTTGATCCACTCACTGCTGTAGATATAGAGGTAGTTGATCTACTCACTACTGTATGTACAGGTAGTTGGTCTACTCACTGCTGTATATATAAATAGTTGGTTGGTCTACTCACTGCTGTATATATAGAGGTAGTTCATCTACTCACTACTGTATATAGAGGTAGTTGATCTATTCACTACTATATATGGAGGTATTTGATCTACTCACTACCATATATAGAGGTAGTTGATCTACTCACTGTTGTATATATAGGTAGTTGGTCTACTCACTGTTGTATATATAGAGGTAGTTGACCTACTGACTGTTGTATATATTGGTAGTTAATCTACTCACTACTGTATATAAAGGTAGTTGATCTACTCAATACTGTATATAGAGGTAGTTGGTCTACTCACTACTGTATATAAAGGTAGTTGATCTACTCACTGCAGTATATAGAGGTAGTTGGTCTGCTCACTTTTGTGTATATCGAGGTAGTTGATCTATTCACTGTAGTATATATAGGTAGTTGATCTACTCGCTGCTGTATATATAGAGGCAGCTCATCTGCTCACTGCTGTATATAGAGGCAGTTCATCTACTCACTGTTGTATTTAGAGGTAGTTGACTACTCACTGCTGTAAATATAGGTAGTTGATCTACTCACTGCTGTCTATAGAGGTAGTTGAACTACTCTCTACTTTATTTATAGAGGTAGTTGATCTACTCACTGCTGTATATAGACAGGTGATTGATCTACTCACTGCTGTATATGTAGAGAGGTAGTTGATTTACTCACTACTGTATATAGAGGTAGTTGATCTACTCACTGCTGTATAGAGGGGTAGTTGATCTACTCACTGCTGTATATACAGAGGTAGTTGATCTACTCACTGTTGTATACATAGAGAGGTAGTTGATCTACTCACTACTGTATATAGAGAGGTAGTTGATCTACTCACTACTGTATTTAGAGCTACTTGATCTACTCACTGTTGTATATATAGAGGTAGTTGGTCTACTCACTGCTGTATAGAGAGGTAGTTGATCTACTCACTGTTGTATATATAGGTAGTAGATCTACTCACTACTGTATATAGAGGTGGTTGATCTACTCACTGCTGTATCTATAGAGGTAGTTGATCTACTCACTGCTGTATATATAGAGGTAGTTGATCTACTCACTGCTGTATATAGAGGTAGTTGATCTACTCACTGATGTATACATAGAGAGGTAGTTGATCTACTCACTACTGTATATAGAGAGGTAGTTGGTCTACTCACTACTGTATTTAGAGCTACTTGATCTACTCACTGTTGTATATAGAGGTAGTTGGTCTACTCACTTCTGTATATAGAAAGGTAGTTGATCTACTCACTACTGTATATATATCGTTCATTTACACCTTGATTGGGTTTGTCCATTGGTGCAAAATTGTCTTTAATGTGTGTGTTAAAACTTCGATTTTAGGAATTCTTCAGAACGAGTGGGTATTAAAGCGTGATTGAGAAATTTTGGTTGATCTGCTGTATATAGAGGTAGTTGATCTACTCACTGCTCTATATAGAGGTAGTAGTTCTACTCACAACTGTATATATAGGTAGTTGATCTACTCACTGCTGTATATACAGAGGTGGTTGATCTACTCACTGTTGTATATAGAGGTAGTTGATCTACTCACTGCTGTATATAGAGGTAGTTGAACTACTCACTGCTGTATATGCAGGTAGTTGATCTACTCACTACTGCACATAGAGAGGTAGTTGATCTACTCACTGCTGTATATATAGAGGTAGTTGATCTACTCACTGCTGTATATATAGGTAGTTGATCTACTCGCTGCAGTATATAGAGAGGTAGTTGATTTGCTCACTGCTGTATATAGAGAGGTAGTTGATCTACTCACTGTTGTATATCGAGAGTTAGTTGATCTACTCACTGCTGTTTATAGAGGTAGTTGATCTACTCACTGTTGTATATATAGAGGTAGTTGATCTACTCACTGCTGTACATAGAGGTAGTTGAACTACTCACTGCTGTATATGGAGGTAGTTGATCTACTCACTACTGTACATAGAGAGGTAGTTGATCTACTCACTGCTGCATATATATAGGTGTTGATCTACTCACTGCTGTATATAGAGGTAGATGATCTACTCACTGCAGTATATAGAGGTAGTTGATTTGCTCACTGCTGTATATAGAGAGGCAGTTGATCTACTCACTGTTGTGTATAGAGAGGTATTTGATCTACTCACTGCTGTTTATAGAGGTAGTTGATCTACTCACTGCTGTATATTTAGAGGTAGTTGGTCTACTTACTACTGTATATAGAGGTAGTTGATTTACTCACTACTGTATATATAGAGGTAGTTGCTCTACTCACTGCTGTTTAAAGAGGTAGTGGTTCTACTCACTACTGTAAATAGAGGTAGTTGATCTACTCACTGCTGTATGTAGAGATGTAGTTGATCTACTCACTACTGTATATAGAGGTAGTTGATCTACTCACTACTGTATCTAGAGGTAGTTGACCTACTCACTGCTGTATATAGAGATAGTTGATCTACTCACTACTGTATAAACAGGTAGTTGATCTACTCACTGCTGTATATATAGAGGTAGTTGATCTACTCACTACTGTATATAGAGGTAGTTGATCTGCTCACTGTTGTATATAGAGGTGGTTGATCTATTCACTACTGTATATATAGAGGTAGTTGATCCACTCACTGCTGTAGATATAGAGGTAGTTGATCTACTCACTACTGTATGTACAGGTAGTTGGTCTACTCACTGCTGTATATATAAATAGTTGGTTGGTCTACTCACTGCTGTATATATAGAGGTAGTTCATCTACTCACTACTGTATATAGAGGTAGTTGATCTATTCACTACTATATATGGAGGTATTTGATCTACTCACTACCATATATAGAGGTAGTTGATCTACTCACTGTTGTATATATAGGTAGTTGGTCTACTCACTGTTGTATATATAGAGGTAGTTGACCTACTGACTGTTGTATATATTGGTAGTTAATCTACTCACTACTGTATATAAAGGTAGTTGATCTACTCAATACTGTATATAGAGGTAGTTGGTCTACTCACTACTGTATATAAAGGTAGTTGATCTACTCACTGCAGTATATAGAGGTAGTTGGTCTGCTCACTTTTGTGTATATCGAGGTAGTTGATCTATTCACTGTAGTATATATAGGTAGTTGATCTACTCGCTGTTGTATATATAGAGGCAGCTCATCTGCTCACTGCTGTATATAGAGGCAGTTCATCTACTCACTGTTGTATTTAGAGGTAGTTGACTACTCACTGCTGTAAATATAGGTAGTTGATCTACTCACTGCTGTCTATAGAGGTAGTTGAACTACTCTCTACTTTATTTATAGAGGTAGTTGATCTACTCACTGCTGTATATAGACAGGTGATTGATCTACTCACTGCTGTATATGTAGAGAGGTAGTTGATTTACTCACTACTGTATATAGAGGTAGTTGATCTACTCACTGCTGTATAGAGGGGTAGTTGATCTACTCACTGCTGTATATACAGAGGTAGTTGATCTACTCACTGTTGTATACATAGAGAGGTAGTTGATCTACTCACTACTGTATATAGAGAGGTAGTTGATCTACTCACTACTGTATTTAGAGCTACTTGATCTACTCACTGTTGTATATATAGAGGTAGTTGGTCTACTCACTGCTGTATAGAGAGGTAGTTGATCTACTCACTGTTGTATATATAGGTAGTAGATCTACTCACTACTGTATATAGAGGTGGTTGATCTACTCACTGCTGTATCTATAGAGGTAGTTGATCTACTCACTGCTGTATATATAGAGGTAGTTGATCTACTCACTGCTGTATATAGAGGTAGTTGATCTACTCACTGATGTATATATAGGTAGTTGGTCTACTCACTACTGTCTATAGAGAGGTAGTTGATCTACTCACTGCTGTATATGGAGGAAGTTGATCTACTCACTGCTGTATATATAGGTCGTTTATCTACTCACTCCTGTATATATAGAGGTAGTTGATCTACTCACTACTGTATATAAAGGTAGTTGATCTACTCACTACTATATATAGAGGAAGTTGATCTACTCACTACTTTATATAGATGCAGTTGATCTACTCACTACTGTATATAGAGGTAGTTGATCCACTCACTGCTGTATCTATAGAGGTAGTTGATCTACTCACTGTCGTATATCTAGGTATTTGATCTACTCACTGCTGTATATAGAGAGATAGTTGATCTACTCACTGTTGTATATAGAGAGGTAGTTGATCTATTCGCTGCTGTTTATAGAGGTAGTTCATCTACTCACTACTGTATATAGAGGTAGTTTGTTTACTCACTACTGTATATACAGGTAATTGATCTACTCAATACTGTATATAGAGGTAGTAAATCTACTCATTACTTTATAAACAGAGGTAGTTATTCTACTCACTGCTGTATATAGAGGTAGTTGATGTACTCACTGCTGTATATAGAGGTAGTTGAACTACTCACTGCTGTATATGAAGGTAGTTGATCTACACACTACTGTACATAGATAGGTAGTTGATCTACTCACTGCTGTATATATAGAGGTAGTTGATTTGCTCACTGCTGTGTATAGAGAGGTAGTTGATCTACTCACTGTTGTATATAGAGAGGTAGTTGATCTACTCACTGCTGTCTATGTAGAGAGGTAGTTGATTTACTCACTACTGTATATAGAGGTAGTTGATCTACTGACTGCTGTATAGAGGGGTAGTTGATCTACTCACTGCTGTATATATATATAGGTAGTTGATCTACTCACTGTTGTATACATAGAGAGGTAGTTGATCTACTCACTACTGTATATAGAGAGGTAATTGATCTACTCACTACCGTATTTAGAGCTACTTGATCTACTCACTGCTGTATATAGAAGTAGTTCATCCACTTACTACTATATATAGATGTAGTTGATCTACTCACTACTGTATATATATAGTTCATTTATACCCTGATTGGGTTTGTCCATTGGTGCAAAATTGTCTTTAATGTGTGTGTTAAAACTTCGATTTTAGGAATTCTTCAGAACGAGTTGGTATTAAAGCGTGATTGAGAAATTTTGGTTGATCTGCTGTATATAGAAGTAGTTGATCCCCTCACTTTTCTATGTAGAGGTAGTAGTTCTACTCACTACTGTATATAGAGGTAGTTGATCTACTCACTGCTGTATATACAGAGGTAGTTGATCTACTCACTGTTGTATATAGAGGTAGTTGATCTACTCGCTGCTGTATATAGAGGTAGTTGAACTACTCACTGCTGTATATGCAGGTAGTTGATCTACTCACTACTGTACATAGAGAGGTAGTTGATCTACTCACTGCTGTATATATAGAGGTAGTTGATCTACTCACTGCTGTATATATAGGTAGTTGATCTACTCACTGCAGTATATAGAGAGGTAGTTGATTTGCTCACTGCTGTATATAGAGAGGTAGTTGATCTACTCACTGTTGTATATCGAGAGTTAGTTGATCTACTCACTGCTGTTTATAGAGGTAGTTGATCTACTCACTGTTGTATATATAGAGGTAGTTGATCTACTCACTGCTGTATATAGAGGTAGTTGAACTACTCACTGCTGTATATGGAGGTAGTTGATCTACTCACTACTGTACATAGAGAGGTAGTTGATCTACTCACTGCTGTATATATAGAGGTGTTGATCTACTCACTGCTGTATATAGAGGTAGATGATCTACTCACTGCAGTATATAGAGGTAGTTGATTTGCTCACTGCTGTATATAGAGAGGCAGTTGATCTACTCACTGTTGTGTATAGAGAGGTATTTGATCTACTCACTGCTGTTTATAAAGGTAGTTGATCTACTCACTGCTGTATATTTAGAGGTAGTTTGTCTACTTACTACTGTCTATAGAGGTAGCTGATTTACTCACTACTGTATATATAGAGGTAATTGATCTACTCACTGCTGTATAAAGAGGTAGTGGTTCTACTCACTACTGTAAATAGAGGTAGTTGATCTACTCACTGCTGTATATAGAGATGTAGTGGATTTACTCACTACTGTATATAGAGGTAGTTGATCTACTCACTACCGTATATAGAGGTAGTTGACCTACTCACTGCTGTATATAGAGATAGTTGATCTACTCACTACTGTTTAAACAGGTAGTTGATCTACTCACTGCTGTATATATAGAGGTAGTTGATCTACTCACTACTGTATATAGAGGTAGTTGATCTGCTCACTGTTGTACATAGAGGTGGTTGATCTATTCACTACTGTATATATAGAGGTAGTTGATCCACTCACTGCTGTAGATATAGAGGTAGTTGATCTACTCACTACTGTATGTACAGGTAGTTGGTGTACTCACTGCTGTATATATAAATAGTTGGTTGGTCTACTCACTGCTGTATATATAGAGGTAGTTCTTCTACTCACTACTGTATATAGAGGTATTTGATCTACTCACTATCATATATTGAGGTACTTGATCTATTCACTGTAGTATATATAGGTAGTTGGTCTACTCACTGCTGTATAGAGAGGTAGTTGATCTACTCACTGTTGTATATATAGGTAGTAGATCTACTCACTACTGTATATAGAAGTGGTTGATCTACTCACTGCTGTATCTATAGAGGTAGTTGATCTACTCACTGCTGTATATATAGAGGTAGTTGAGCTACTCACTGCTGTATATAGAGGTAGTTGATCTACTCACTGATGTATATATAGGTAGTTGGTCTACTCACTACTGTCTATAGAGAGGTAATTGATCTACTCACTGCTGTATATGGAGGAAGTTGATCTACTCACTGCTGTATATATAGGTCGTTTATCTACTCACTCCTGTATATATAGAGGTAGTTGATCTACTCACTACTGTATATAGAGGTAGTTGATCTACTCACTACTATATATAGAGGTAGTTGATCTACTCACTACTTTATATAGATGCAGTTGATCTACTCACTACTGTATATAGAGAGGTAGTTGATCTACTCACTACCGTATTTAGAGCTACTTGATCTACTCACTGTTGTATATAGAGGTAGTTGATCTACTCACTGATGTATATATCGGTAGTTGATCTACTCACTACTGTATATAGAGAGGTAGTTGATCTACTCACTACTGTACATAGAGAGGTCAATGATTTACTCACTGCTGTGTATATAGAGGTAGTTGATCTACTCACTGCAGTATATAGAAAGGTAGTTGGTTTACTCACTGTTGTATATAGAGAGGTAGTTGATTTACTCACTGCTGTATCTAGCGGTAGTTGATCTACTCACTGTTGTATATAGAGAGGTAGTTGATCTATTCGCTGCTGTATCTATAGAGGTAGTTGATCTACTCACTGCTGTATATAGAGAGGTAGTTGATCTACTCACTGTTGTATATAGAGAGGTAGTTGATCTATTCGCTGCTGTATATAGAGGTAGTTGATCTACTCACTACTGTATATAGAGGTAGGTGGTCTACTCACTACTGTATATAGAGGTAGTTGGTCTACTCAATACTGTATATAGAGGTAGTAAATCTACTCATTACTGTATATACAGATGTAGTTGATCTACTCACTGCTGTATATAGAGGTAGTTGATCTACTCACTGCTGTATATAGAGGTAGTTGAACTACTCACTGCTGTATATGAAGGTAGTTGATCTACACACTACTGTACATAGAGAGGTAGTTGATCTACTCACTGCTGTATATAGAGGTAGTTGATTTGCTCACTGCTGTATATAGAGAGGTAGTTGATCTACTCACTGTTTTATATCGAGAGGTAGTTGATCTACTCACTGCTGTTTATAGAGGTAGTTGATCTACTTACTGTTGTATATATAGAGGTAGTTGATCTACTCACTGCTGTATATAGAGGTAGTTGAACTACTCACTGCTGTATAGGAAGGTAGTTGATCTACTCACTACGGTACATAGAGAGGTAGTTGATCTACTCACTGCTGTATATATAGAGGTAGTTGATCTACTCACTGCTGTATATAGAGGTAGTTGATCTACTCACTGCAGTATATAGAGATAGTTGAGTTGCTCACTGCTGTATATAGAGAGGCAGTTGATCTACTCACTGTTGTATATAGAGAGGTAGTTGATCTACTCACTGCTTTATATAGAGGTTGTTGTCCTACTCACTGCTGTATATCGACGTAGTTGATCTACTCACTACTTTACATAGAGTGGTAGTTGATCTACTCACTGTTGTATATATAGTGGTACTTGATCTTCTCACTGCTGTATATAGAGCTAGTTGATCTACTCACTACTGTTATAAAGAGAGGTAGTTGATCTACTCACTACTGTATATAGAGGTAGTTGATCTACTCACTGTTGTATATAGAGGTAGTTGGTCTACTCACTGCTGTATAGAGAGGTAGTTGATCTACTCACTGCTGTATAGAGAGGTAGTTGAACTACTCACTGCTGTATATGAAGGTAGTTGGTCTACTCACTACGGTACATAGAGAGGTAGTTGATCTACTCACTGCTGTATATATAGAGGTAGTTGATCTACTCACTACTGTATTTAGAGCTACTTGATCTACTCACTGTTGTATATAGAGGTAGTTCGTCTACTCACTGCTGTATAGAGAGGTAGTTGATCTACTCACTGTTGTATATATAGGTAGTAGATCTACTCACTACTGTATATAGAGGTGGTTGATGTACTCACTGCTGTATATATAGAGGTGATTGATCTACTCACTGCTGTATATGTAGAGAGGTAGTTGATTTACTCACTACTGTATATAGAGGTAGTTGATCTACTCACTGCTTTATAGAGGGGTAGTTGATCTACTCACTGCTGTATATATAGAGGTAGTTGATCTACTCACTGTTGTATACATAGAGAGGTAGTTGATCTACTCACTACTGTATATAGAGAGGTAGTTGATCTACTCACTACTGTATTTAGAGCTACTTGATCTACTCACTGTTGTATATAGAGGTAGTTCGTCTACTCACTGCTGTATAGAGAGGTAGTTGATCTACTCACTGTTGTATATATAGGTAGTAGATCTACTCACTACTGTATATAGAGGTGGTTGATGTACTCACTGCTGTATATATAGAGGTAGTTGATCTACTCACTGCTGTATATATAGAGGTAGTTGATCTACTCACTACTGTATATAGAGGTAGTTGATCTACTCACTGATGTATATATAGGTAGTTGATCTACTCACTACTGTCTATAGAGAGGTAGTTGATCTACTCACTGCTGTATATGGAGGTAGTTGATCTACTCACTGCTGTATATATAGCTCGTTTATCTACTCACTCCTGTATATATAGAGGTAGTTGATCTACTCACTACTGTATATAGAGGTAGTTGATCTACTCACTACTATATATAGAGGTAGTTGATCTACTCACTACTTTATATAGATGCAGTTGATCTATTCACTACTGTATATAAACGTAGTTGATCCACTCACTTCTATATCTATAGAGGTAGTTGATCTACTCACTGTCGCATATCTAGGTATTTGATCTACTCACTGCTGTATATAGAGAGGTAGTTGATCTACTCACTGTTGTATATAGAGAGGTAGTTGATCTATTCGCTGCTGTTTATAGAGGTAGTTGATTTACTCACTACTGTATAAAGAGGTAGTTGGTCTACTCACTACTGTATATAGAGGTAATTGATCTACTCAATACTGTATATAGAGGTAGTAAATCTACTCATTACTGTATATACAGAGGTAGTTCTTCTAGTCACTGCTGTATATAGAGGTAGTTGATCTACTCACTGCTGTATATAGAGGTAGTTGAACTACTCACTGCTGTTTATGAAGGTAGTTGATCTACACACTACTGTACATAGAGAGGTAGTTGATCTTCTCACTGCTGTATATATAGAGGTAGTTGATTTGCTCACTGCTGTATATAGAGAGGTAGTTGATCTACTCACTGTTGTATATAGAGAGGTAGTTGATCTACTCACTGCTGTATATGTAGAGAGGTAGTTGGTTTACTCACTACTGTATATAGAGGTAGTTGAGCTACTCACAACAGTATATAGAGGTAGTTGTTCTACTCACTGTTGTAAATAGAGGTAGTTGACCTACTCACTACTTTATATAGATAGGTAGTTGATCTACTCGCTGCTGTATATGGAGTTTGTTGATCTGCTCACTGCTGTCTATATAGGTAGTTTATCTACTCACTGCTGTATATAGAGGTAGTTGATCTACTTACCGCTGTATATGGAGGTAGTTGATCTACTTACTACTATATATATAGGTATTTGATCCACTCACTGCTGTATATATAGAGGTAGTTGAACTACTCACCACTGTATATAGAAGTAGCTGATCTAGTCATTGCTGTATATATAGGTAGTTGATCTACTCACTGCTATATATAGAGGTAGTTGATCTACTCACTTCTGTATATAGAGGTAGTTGATCTAGTCACTACTGTATATAGAGGTGGTTGATCTACTCACTCCTGTATAGAGAGGTAGTTGATCTACTCACTACTGTATAGAGAGGTAGTTGATATACTCACTGCTGTATATAGAGAGGTAGTTGGTCTGCTCACTGCTGTATATATAGAGGTAGTTGATATACTCACGGTTGTATATAGAGGTAGTTGGTCTACTCACTGCTGTATATATAGAGGTAGTTGATCTACTCACTGATGTATATATAGGTAGTTGATCTGCTCACTACTGTATATAGAGAGGTAGTTGATCTACTCACTGCTGTATATGGAGGTAGTTGATCGACTCACTGCTGTATATATAGGTCGTTTATCTACTCACTCCTGTATATATAGAGGTAGTTGATCTACTCACTACTGTATATAGAGGTAGTTGATCTCCTCACTACTATATATATAGGTAGTTGTTCTACTCACTACTTTATATAGATGCAGTTGATCTACTCACTACTGTATATAGAGGTAGTTGATCCACTCACTGCTGTAGCTATAGAGGTAGTTGATCTACTCACTGTCGGATATCTAGGTAGTTGATCTACTCACTGCTGTATATAGAGAGGTAGTTGATCTACTCACTGTTGTATATAGAGAGGTAGTTGATTTGTTCGCTGCTGTATATGGAGGTAGTTGATCTACTCACTACTCTATATAGAGGTAGTTGGTCTACTCACTACTGTATATAGAGGTAATTGATCTACTCAATAATGTGTATAGAGGTAGTAAATCTACTCATTACTGTTTATACAGAGGTAGTTAATCTACTCACTGATGTATATAGAGGTAGTTGATCTACTCACTGCTGTATATAGAGGTAGTTGAACTACTCACTGCTGTATATGAAGGTAGTTGATCTACACACTACTGTACATAGAGAGGTAGTTGATCTACTCACTGTTGTATATATAGAGGTAGTTCATTTGCTCACTGCTGTATATAGAGAGGTAGTTGATCTACTCACTGTTGTATATCGAGAGGTAGTTGATCTACTCACTGCTGTTTATAGAGGTAGTTGATCTACTCACTGTTGTATATATAGAGGTAGTTGATCTACTCACTGCTGTATATAGAGGTAGTTGAACTACTCACTGCTGTATATGAAGGTAGTTGATCTACTCACTACTGTACATAGAGAGGTAGTTGATCTACTCACTGCTGTATATATAGAGGTAGTTGATCCACTCACTGCTGTATATAGAGGTAGTTCATCTATTCACTGCAGTATATAGAGGTAGTTGAGTCGCTCACTGCTGTATATAGAGAGGCAGTTGATCTACTCACGGTTGTGTATAGAGCGGTAGTTGATCTACTCACTGCTGTATATAGAGGTTGTTGATCTACTCACTGCTGTATATCGACGTAGTTGATCTACTCACCACTGTACATAGAGAGGTAGTTGATCTACTCTCTGTTGTATATATAGAGGTAGTTGATCTTCTCACTGCTGTATATAGAGCTAGTTAATCTGCTCACTACTGTATATACAGAGGTAGTTATTCTACTCACTGCTGTATATAGAGGTAGTTGATCTACTCACTGCTGTATATAGAGGTAGTTGAACTACTCACTGCTGTTTATGAAGGTAGTTGATCTACACACCACTGTACATAGAGAGGTAGTTGATCTTCTCACTGCTGTATATATAGAGGTAGTTGATTTGCTCACTGCTGTATATAGAGAGGTAGTTGATCGACTCACTGTTGTATATAGAGAGGTAGTTGATCTACTCACTGCTGTATATCTAGAGAGGTAGTTGATTTACTCACTACTGTATATAGAGGTAGTTGAGCTACTCACTGCAGTATATAGAGGTAGTTGTTCTACTCACTGTTGTAAATAGAGGTAGTTGACCTACTCACTACTTTATATAGATACGTAGTTGATCTACTCACTGCTGTATACGGAGTTTGTTGATCTGCTCACTGCTGTCTATATAGGTAGTTTATCTACTCACTCCTGTATATATAGAGGTAGTTGATCTACTCACTACTGTATATAGATGTATTTGAGCTACTCACTACTATATATAGAGGTAGTTGATCTACTCACTACTGTATATACAGGTAGTTGATCTACTCACTGCTGTATATAGAGGTAGTTGATCTACTTACCGCTGTATATGGAGGTAGTTGATCTACTTACTACTAATTATATAGGTATTTGATCCATTCACTGCTGTATATATATAGGTAGTTGATCTACTCACCACTGTATATAGAAGTAGCTGATCTAGTCATTGCTGTATATATAGGTAGTTGATCTACTCACTGCTATATATAGAGGTAGTTGATCTACTCACTTCTGTATATAGAGGTAGTTGATCTAGTCACTACTGTATATAGAGGTGGTTGATCTACTCACTCCTGTATAGAGAGGTAGTTGATCTACTCACTACTGTATAGAGAGGTAGTTGATATACTCACTGCTGTATATAGAGAGGTAGTTGGTCTGCTCACTGCTTTATATAGAGGTAGTTGGTCTATTCACTGCTGTATATATAGAGCTGGTTGATCTACTCACTCCTGTATAGAGAGGTAGTTGATCTACTCACTACTGTATAGAGAGGTAGTTGATATACTCACTGCTGTATATAGAGAGGTAGTTGATCTACTCACTGTTGTATATAGAGGTAGTTGGTCTATTCACTGCTGTATAGAGAGGTAGTTGATCTACTCACTGTTGTATATATAGGTAGTAGATCTACTCACTGTTGTATATCTAGAGGTAGTTGATCTACTCACTGCTGTATAAAGAGGTAGTTGATCTACTCACCGCTGTATATAGAGTTAGTTGATCTACTCACTGCTGTATATAGTGAGGTAGTTGATCTACTCACTGCTGTATATATAGAGTTAGTTGATCTACTCACTACTGTATATAGAGAGGTAGTTGATCTACTCACTACTGTATATAGAGGTAGTCGAACTACTCACTGCTGTATATAGAGAGGTAGTTTATCTACTCACTGTTGTATATAGAGAGGTAGTTCATCTACTCACTACTGTATATAGAGGTAGTTGATCTACTCACTGTTGTAAATAGAGGTAGTTGGTCTACTCACTGCTGTATAGAGAGGTAGTTGATCTACTCACTTTTGTATATTTAGGTAGTAGATCTACTCACTGCTGTATATAGAGAGGTAGTTGATCTACTGACTATGGTATATAAAGGTAGTTGATCTACTCACTGCTGTATATAGAGGTAGTTGATCTACTCACTGTTGTATATAGAGGTAGTTGATCTACTCACTGCTGTATATAGAGCTGGTTGAGCTACTCACCACTGTACATAGATAGGTAGTTAATCTGCTGACTGCTGTATATATAGAGGTAGTTGATCTACTCACTGCTGTATATAGAGGTAGTGGATCTACTCACTGCAGTATATAGAGAAATAGTGGACTTGCTCACTGCTGTATATGGAGAGGTGGTTGATCTACTCACTCTTGTGTATAGACAGGTAGTTGATCTACTCGCTGCTGTATATAGAGGTAGTTGAACTAATCACTACTGTATATAGAGGTAGTCGATCTACTCACTACTGTATATAGAGGTAGTTGATCTACTCACTACTGTATAATGAGGTAGTTGATCTACTCACTACTGTATACACAGAGGTAGTTGATCTACTCACTGCTGTATATAGAGGTAGTTGCTCTACAAACTGCTGTATATAGAGGTAGTTGATCTTCTTACTGTTGTATATGGAGGTAGTTGATGTACTCACTACTGAACATAGAGAGGTAAATGATCTCCCACTGTTGTATATACAGAGGTAGTTGATCTACTCACTGCTGTATATAGAGGTAGTTGATCTAGTCACTGCTGTATATAGAGGTAGTTGATCTACTTACTGCTGTATATGGAGGTAGTTGATCTACTCACTACTGTACATAGAGAGGTAAATGATCTACTCACTGCTGTAGATATAGAGGTAGTTGATCTACTCACTGCTGTATATAGCGGTAGTTGATCTACTCACAACTGTATATACAGGTAGTTGGTCTACTCACGGCTGTATGTATAAATAGTTGGTTGGTCTACTCACGGCTGTATATATAGAGGTAGTTCATCTACTCACTACTGTATATAGAGGTTGTTGGTCTATTCACTACTATATATGTAGGTATTTGATCTACTCACTACTATATATAGAGGTAGTTGATTTACTCACTGTTGTATTTATAGGTAGTTGGGCTACTCACTGTTGTATATATAGAGGTAGTTGACCTACTGACTGTTGTATATATTGGTAGTTAATCTACTCACTACTGTATATAGAGGTAGTTGATCTACTCACTACTGTATATAGAGGTAGTTGGTCTACTCACTACTGTATATAAAGGTAGTTGATCTACTCACTGCAGTATATAGAGGTAGTTGGTCTGCTCACTTTTGTGTATATCGAGGTAGTTGACCTATTCACTGTAGTATATATAGGTAGTTGATCTACTCACTGCTGTATATATAGAGGCAGTTCATCTACTCACTGTTGTATTTAGAGGTAGTTGACTACTCACTGCTGTAAATATAGGTAGTTGATCTACTCACTGCTGTCTATAGAGGTAGTTGAACTACTCTCTACTTTATTTATAGAGGTAGTTGATCTACTCACTGCTGTATATAGACAGGTGATTGATCTACTCACTGCTGTATATGTAGAGAGGTAGTTGATTTACTCACTACTGTATATAGAGGTAGTTGATCTACTCACTGCTGTATAGAGGGGTAGTTGATCTACTCACTGCTGTATATACAGAGGTAGTTGATCTACTCACTGTTGTATACATAGAGAGGTAGTTGGTCTACTCACTACTGTATATAGAGAGGTAGTTGATCTACTCACTACTGTATTTAGAGCTACTTGATCTACTCACTGTTGTATATAGAGGTAGTTGGTCTACTCACTACTGTATATAGAGGTGGTTGATCTACTCACTGCTGTATCTATAGAGGTAGTTGATCTACTCACTGCTGTATATATAGAGGTAGTTGATCTACTCACTGCTGTATATAGAGGTAGTTGATCTACTCACTGATGTATATATAGGTGGTTGGTCTACTCACTACTGTCTATAGAGAGGTAGTTGATCTACTCACTGCTGTATAAGGAGGAAGTTGATCTACTCACTGCTGTATATATAGGTCGTTTATCTACTCACTCCTGTATATATAGAGGTAGTTGATCTACTCACTACTGTATATAAAGGTAGTTGATCTACTCACTACTATATATAGAGGTAGTTGATTTACTCACTACTTTATATAGATGCAGTTGATCTACTCACTACTGTATATAGAGGTAGTTGATCCACTCACTGCTGTATCTATAGAGGTAGTTGATCTACTCACTGTCGTATATCTAGGTATTTGATCTACTCACTGCTGTATATAGAGAGATAGTTGATCTACTCACTGTTGTATATATAGAGGTAGTTGATCTATTCGCTGCTGTTTATAGAGGTAGTTCATCTACTCACTACTGTATATAGAGGTAGTTTGTTTACTCACTACTGTATATACAGGTAATTGATCTACTCAATACTGTATATAGAGGTAGTAAATCTACTCTTACTTTATAAACAGAGGTAGTTATTCTACTCACTGCTGTATATAGAGGTAGTTGATGTACTCACTGCTGTATATAGAGGTAGTTGAACTACTCACTGCTGTATATGAAGGTAGTTGATCTACACACTACTGTACATAGATAGGTAGTTGATCTACTCACTGCTGTATATGTAGAGGTAGTTGATTTGCTCACTGCTGTGTATAGAGAGGTAGTTGATCTACTCACTGTTGTATATAGAGAGGTAGTTGATCTACTCACTGCTGTCTATGTAGAGAGGTAGTTGATTTACTCACTACTGTATATAGAGGTAGTTGATCTACTCACTGCTGTATAGAGGGGTAGTTGATCTACTCACTGCTGTATATATATAGGTAGTTGATCTACTCACTGTTGTATACATAGAGAGGTAGTTGATCTACTCACTACTGTATATAGAGAGGTAATTGATCTACTCACTACCGTATTTAGAGCTACTTGATCTACTCACTGTTGTATATAGAAGTAGTTCATCCACTCACTACTATATATAGAGGTAGTTGATCTACTCACTACTGTATATATATAGTTCATTTATACCCTGATTGGGTTTGTCCATTGGTGCAAAATTGTCTTTAATGTGTGTGTTAGTACTTCGATTTTAGGAATTCTTCAGAACGAGTGGGTATTAAAGCGTGATTGAGAAATTTTGGTTGATCTGCTGTATATAGAGGTAGTTGATCCCCTCACTTCTCTATGTAGAGGTAGTAGTTCTACTCACTACTGTATACAGAGGTAGTTGATCTACTCACTGCTGTATATACAGAGGTAGTTGATCTACTCACTGTTGTATATAGAGGTAGTTGATCTACTCACTGCTGTATATAGAGGTAGTTGAACTACTCACTGCTGTATATGCAGGTAGTTGATCTACTCACTACTGTACATAGAGAGGTAGTTGATCTACTCACTGCTGTATATATAGAGGTAGTTGATCTACTCACTGCTGTATATATAGGTAGTTGATTTACTCACTGCAGTATATAGAGAGGTAGTTGATTTGCTCACTGCTGTATATAGAGAGGTAGTTGATCTACTCACTGTTGTATATCGAGAGTTAGTGGATCTACTCACTGCTGTTTATAGAGGTAGTTGATCTACTCACTGTTGTATATATAGAGGTAGTTGATCTACTCACTGCTGTATATAGAGGTAGTTGAACTACTCACTGCTGTATATGGAGGTAGTTGATCTACTCACTACTGTATATATAGAGGTGTTGATCTACTCACTGCTGTATATAGAGGTAGATGATCTACTCACTGCAGTATATAGAGGTAGTTGATTTGCTCACTGCTGTATATAGAGAGGCAGTTGATCTACTCACTGTTGTGTATAGAGAGGTATTTGATCTACTCACTGCTGTTTATAGAGGTAGTTGATCTACTCACTGCTGTATATTTAGAGGTAGTTTGTCTACTTACTACTGTATATAGAGGTAGCTGATTTACTCACTACTGTATATATAGAGGTAGTTGATCTACTCACTGCTGTATAAAGAGGTAGTGGTTCTACTCACTACTGTAAATAGAGGTAGTTGATCTACTCACTGCTGTATATAGAGATGTAGTGGATTTACTCACTACTGTATATAGAGGTAGTTGATCTACTCACTACCGTATATAGAGGTAGTTGACCTACTCACTGCTGTATATAGAGATAGTTGATCTACTCACTACTGTTTAAACAGGTAGTTGATCTACTCACTGCTGTATATATAGAGGTAGTTGATCTACTCACTACTGTATATAGAGGTAGTTGATCTGCTCACTGTTGTATATAGAGGTGGTTGATCTATTCACTACTGTATATATAGAGGTAGTTGATCCACTCACTGCTGTAGATATAGAGGTAGTTGATCTACTCACTACTGTATGTACAGGTAGTTGGTGTACTCACTGCTGTATATATAAATAGTTGGTTGGTCTACTCACTGCTGTATATATAGAGGTAGTTCTTCTACTCACTACTGTATATAGAGGTAGTTGATCTATTCACTACTATATATGGAGGTATTTGATCTACTCACTACCATATATAGAGGTAGTTGATCTACTCACTGTTGTATATATAGGTAGTTGGTCTACTCGCTGTTGTATATATAGAGGTAGTTGACCTACTGACTGTTGTATATATTGGTAGTTAATCTACTCACTACTGTATATAGAAGTAGTTGATCTACTCACTACTGTATATAAAGGTAGTTGATCTACTCACTGCAGTATATAGAGTTAGTTGGTCTGCTCACTTTTGTGTATGTCGAGGTACTTGATCTATTCACTGTAGTATATATAGGTAGTTGGTCTACTCACTGCTGTATAGAGAGGTAGTTGATCTACTCACTGTTGTATATATAGGTAGTAGATCTACTCACTACTGTATATAGAAGTGGTTGATCTACTCACTGCTGTATCTATAGAGGTAGTTGATCTACTCACTGCTGTATATATAGAGGTAGTTGAGCTACTCACTGCTGTATATAGAGGTAGTTGATCTACTCACTGATGTATATATAGGTAGTTGGTCTACTCACTACTGTCTATAGAGAGGTAATTGATCTACTCACTGCTGTATATGGAGGAAGTTGATCTACTCACTGCTGTATATATAGGTCGTTTATCTACTCACTCCTGTATATATAGAGGTAGTTGATCTACTCACTACTGTATATAGAGGTAGTTGATCTACTCACTACTATATATAGAGGTAGTTGATCTACTCACTACTTTATATAGATGCAGTTGATCTACTCACTACTGTATATAGAGAGGTAGTTGATCTACTCACTACCGTATTTAGAGCTACTTGATCTACTCACTGTTGTATATAGAGGTAGTTGGTCTACTCACTGCTGTATATATAGAGGTAGTTGATCTACTCACTGCTGTATATACAGAGGTAGTTGATCTACTCACTGCTGTATATAGAGGTAGTTGATCTACTCACTGATGTATATATCGGTAGTTGATCTACTCACTACTGTATATAGAGAGGTAGTTGATCTACTCACTACTGTACATAGAGAGGTCAATGATCTACTCACTGCTGTGTATATAGAGGTATTTGATCTACTCACTGCAGTATATAGAAAGGTAGTTGGTTTACTCACTGTTGTATATAGAGAGGTAGTTGATTTACTCACTGCTGTATCTAGCGGTAGTTGATCTACTCACTGTTGTATATAGAGAGGTAGTTGATCTATTCGCTGCTGTATCTATAGAGGTAGTTGATCTACTCACTGCTGTATATAGAGAGGTAGTTGATCTACTCACTGTTGTATATAGAGAGGTAGTTGATCTATTCGCTGCTGTATATAGAGGTAGTTGATCTACTCACTACTGTATATAGAGGTAGGTGGTCTACTCACTACTGTATATAGAGGTAGTTGGTCTACTCAATACTGTATATAGAGGTAGTAAATCTACTCATTACTGTATATACAGATGTAGTTGATCTACTCACTGCTGTATATAGAGGTAGTTGATCTACTCACTGCTGTATATAGAGGTAGTTGAACTACTCACTGCTGTATATGCAGGTAGTTGATCTACTCACTACTGTACATAGAGAGGTAGTTGATCTACTCACTGCTGTATATATAGAGGTAGTTGATCTACTCACTGCTGTATATATAGGTAGTTGATCTACTCACTGCAGTATATAGAGAGGTAGTTGATTTGCTCACTGCTGTATATAGAGAGGTAGTTGATCTACTCACTGTTGTATATCGAGAGTTAGTTGATCTACTCACTGCTGTTTATAGAGGTAGTTGATCTACTCACTGTTGTATATATAGAGGTAGTTGATCTACTCACTGCTGTATATAGAGGTAGTTGAACTACTCACTGCTGTATATGGAGGTAGTTGATCTACTCACTACTGTACATAGAGAGGTAGTTGATCTACTCACTGCTGTATATATAGAGGTGTTGATCTACTCACTGCTGTATATATAGGTAGATGATCTACTCACTGCAGTATATAGAGGTAGTTGATTTGCTCACTGCTGTATATAGAGAGGCAGTTGATCTACTCACTGTTGTGTATAGAGAGGTATTTGATCTACTCACTGCTGTTTATAGAGGTAGTTGATCTACTCACTGCTGTATATTTAGAGGTAGTTTGTCTACTTACTACTGTATATAGAGGTAGCTGATTTACTCACTACTGTATATATAGAGGTAGTTGATCTACTCACTGCTGTATAAAGAGGTAGTGGTTCTACTCACTACTGTAAATAGAGGTAGTTGATCTACTCACTGCTGTATATAGAGATGTAGTGGATTTACTCACTACTGTATATAGAAGTAGTTGATCTACTCACTACCGTATATAGAGGTAGTTGACCTACTCACTGCTGTATATAGAGATAGTTGATTTACTCACTACTGTTTAAACAGGTAGTTGATCTACTCACTGCTGTATATATAGAGGTAGTTGATCTACTCACTACTGTATATAGAGGTAGTTGATCTGCTCACTGTTGTATATAGAGGTGGTGGATCTATTCACTACTGTATATATAGAGGTAGTTGATCCACTCACTGCTGTAGATATAGAGGTAGTTGATCTACTCACTACTGTATGTACAGGTAGTTGGTGTACTCACTGCTGTATATATAAATAGTTGGTTGGTCTACTCACTGCTGTATATATAGAGGTAGTTCTTCTACTCACTACTGTATATAGAGGTAGTTGATCTATTCACTACTATATATGGAGGTATTTGATCTACTCACTACCATATATAGAGGTAGTTGATCTACTCACTGTTGTATATATAGGTAGTTGGTCTACTCGCTGTTGTATATATAGAGGTAGTTGACCTACTGACTGTTGTATATATTGGTAGTTAATCTACTCACTACTGTATATAGAAGTAGTTGATCTACTCACTACTGTATATAAAGGTAGTTGATCTACTCACTGCAGTATATAGAGGTAGTTGGTCTGCTCACTTTTGTGTATGTCGAGGTACTTGATCTATTCACTGTAGTATATATAGGTAGTTGGTCTACTCACTGCTGTATAGAGAGGTAGTTGATCTACTCACTGTTGTATATATAGGTAGTAGATCTACTCACTACTGTATATAGAAGTGGTTGATCTACTCACTGCTGTATCTATAGAGGTAGTTGATCTACTCACTGCTGTATATATAGAGGTAGTTGAGCTACTCACTGCTGTATATAGAGGTAGTTGATCTACTCACTGATGTATATATAGGTAGTTGGTCTACTCACTACTGTCTATAGAGAGGTAATTGATCTACTCACTGCTGTATATGGAGGAAGTTGATCTACTCACTGCTGTATATATAGGTCGTTTATCTACTCACTCCTGTATATATAGAGGTAGTTGATCTACTCACTACTGTATATAGAGGTAGTTGATCTACTCACTACTATATATAGAGGTAGTTGATCTACTCACTACTTTATATAGATGCAGTTGATCTACTCACTACTGTATATAGAGAGGTAGTTGATCTACTCACTACCGTATTTAGAGCTACTTGATCTACTCACTGTTGTATATAGAGGTAGTTGGTCTACTCACTGCTGTATATATAGAGGTAGTTGATCTACTCACTGCTGTATATACAGAGGTAGTTGATCTACTCACTGCTGTATATAGAGGTAGTTGATCTACTCACTGATGTATATATCGGTAGTTGATCTACTCACTACTGTATATAGAGAGGTAGTTGATCTACTCACTACTGTACATAGAGAGGTCAATGATCTACTCACTGCTGTGTATATAGAGGTATTTGATCTACTCACTGCAGTATATAGAAAGGTAGTTGGTTTACTCACTGTTGTATATAGAGAGGTAGTTGATTTACTCACTGCTGTATCTAGCGGTAGTTGATCTACTCACTGTTGTATATAGAGAGGTAGTTGATCTATTCGCTGCTGTATCTATAGAGGTAGTTGATCTACTCACTGCTGTATATAGAGAGGTAGTTGATCTTCTCACTGTTGTATATAGAGAGGTAGTTGATCTATTCGCTGCTGTATATAGAGGTAGTTGATCTACTCACTACTGTATATAGAGGTAGGTGGTCTACTCACTACTGTATATAGAGGTAGTTGGTCTACTCAATACTGTATATAGAGGTAGTAAATCTACTCATTACTGTATATACAGATGTAGTTGATCTACTCACTGCTGTATATAGAGGTAGTTGATCTACTCACTGCTGTATATAGAGGTAGTTGAACTACTCACTGCTGTATATGAAATTAGTTGATCTACACACTACTGTACATAGAGAGGTAGTTGATCTACTCACTGCTGTATATAGAGGTAGTTGATTTGCTCACTGCTGTATATAGAGAGGTAGTTGATCTACTCACTGTTTTATATCGAGAGGTAGTTGATCTACTCACTGCTGTTTATAGAGGTAGTTGATCTACTTACTGTTGTATATATAGAGGTAGTTGATCTACTCACTGCTGTATATAGAGGTAGTTGAACTACTCACTGCTGTATATGAAGGTAGTTGATCTACTCACTACGGTACATAGAGAGGTAGTTGATCTACTCACTGCTGTATATATAGAGGTAGTTGATCTACTCACTGCTGTATATAGAGGTAGTTGATCTACTCACTGCAGTATATAGAGATAGTTGAGTTGCTCACTGCTGTATATAGAGAGGCAGTTGATCTACTCACTGTTGTATATAGAGAGGTAGTTGATCTACTCACTGCTTTATATAGAGGTTGTTGTCCTACTCACTGCTGTATATCGACGTAGTTGATCTACTCACTACTTTACATAGAGAGGTAGTTGATCTACTCACTGTTGTATATATAGTGGTACTTGATCTTCTCACTGCTGTATATAGAGCTAGTTGATCTACTCACTACTGTTATAAAGAGAGGTAGTTGATCTACTCACTACTGTATATAGAGGTAGTTGATCTACTCACTGTTGTATATAGAGGTAGTTGGTCTACTCACTGCTGTATAGAGAGGTAGTTGATCTACTCACTGCTGTATAGAGAGGTAGTTGAACTACTCACTGCTGTATATGAAGGTAGTTGATCTACTCACTACGGTACATAGAGAGGTAGTTGATCTACTCACTGCTGTATATATAGAGGTAGTTGATCTACTCTCTACTTTATTTATAGAGGTAGTTGATCTACTCACTGCTGTATATAGAGAGGTGATTGATCTACTCACTGCTGTATATGTAGAAAGGTAGTTGATTTACTCACTACTGTATATAGAGGTAGTTGATCTACTCACTGCTTTATAGAGGGGTAGTTGATCTACTCACTGCTGTATATATAGAGGTAGTTGATCTACTCACTGTTGTATACATAGAGAGGTAGTTGATCTACTCACTACTGTATATAGAGAGGTAGTTGATCTACTCACTACTGTATTTAGAGCTACTTGATCTACTCACTGTTGTATATAGAGGTAGTTGGTCTACTCACTGCTGTATAGAGAGGTAGTTGATCTACTCACTGTTGTATATATAGGTAGTAGATCTACTCACTACTGTATATAGAGGTGGTTGATGTACTCACTGCTGTATATATAGAGGTAGTTGATCTACTCACTGCTGTATATATAGAGGTAGTTGATCTACTCACTGCTGTATATAGAGGTAGTTGATCTACTCACTGATGTATATATAGGTAGTTGATCTACTCACTACTGTCTATAGAGAGGTAGTTGATCTACTCACTGCTGTATATGGAGGTAGTTGATCTACTCACTGCTGTATATATAGCTCGTTTATCTACTCACTCCTGTATATATAGAGGTAGTTGATCTACTCACTACTGTATATAGAGGTAGTTGATCTACTCACTACTATATATAGAGGTAGTTGATCTACTCACTACTTTATATAGATGCAGTTGATCTATTCACTACTGTATATAAACGTAGTTGATCCACTCACTTCTATATCTATAGAGGTAGTTGATCTACTCACTGTCGTATATCTAGGTATTTGATCTACTCACTGCTGTATATAGAGAGGTAGTTGATCTACTCACTGTTGTATATAGAGAGGTAGTTGATCTATTCGCTGCTGTTTATAGAGGTAGTTGATTTACTCACTACTGTATAAAGAGGTAGTTGGTCTACTCACTACCGTATATAGAGGTAATTGATCTACTCAATACTGTATATAGAGGTAGTAAATCTACTCATTACTGTATATACAGAGGTAGTTCTTCTAGTCACTGCTGTATATAGAGGTAGTTGATCTACTCACTGCTGTATATAGAGGTAGTTGAACTACTCACTGCTGTTTATGAAGGTAGTTGATCTACACACTACTGTACATAGAGAGGTAGTTGATCTTCTCACTGCTGTATATATAGAGGTAGTTGATTTGCTCACTGCTGTATATAGAGAGGTAGTTGATCTACTCACTGTTGTATATAGAGAGGTAGTTGATCTACTCACTGCTGTATATGTAGAGAGGTAGTTGATTTACTCACTACGGTATATAGAGGTAGTTGAGCTACTCACAACAGTATATAGAGGTAGTTGTTCTACTCACTGTTGTAAATAGAGGTAGTTGACCTACTCACTACTTTATATAGATAGGTAGTTGATCTACTCACTGCTGTATATGGAGTTTGTTGATCTGCTCACTGCTGTCTATATAGGTAGTTTATCTACTCACTGCTGTATATAGAGGTAGTTGATCTACTTACCGCTGTATATGGAGGTAGTTGATCTACTTACTACTATATATATAGGTATTTGATCCACTCACTGCTGTATATATAGAGGTAGTTGAACTACTCACCACTGTATATAGAAGTAGCTGATCTAGTCATTGCTGTATATATAGGTAGTTGATCTACTCACTGCTATATATAGAGGTAGTTGATCTACTCACTTCTGTATATAGAGGTAGTTGATCTAGTCACTACTGTATATAGAGGTGGTTGATCTACTCACTCCTGTATAGAGAGGTAGTTGATCTACTCACTACTGTATAGAGAGGTAGTTGATATACTCACTGCTGTATATAGAGAGGTAGTTGGTCTGCTCACTGCTGTATATATAGAGGTAGTTGATATACTCACGGTTGTATATAGAGGTAGTTGGTCTACTCACTGCTGTCTATATAGAGGTAGTTGATCTACTCACTGATGTATATATAGGTAGTTGATCTGCTCACTACTGTATATAGAGAGGTAGTTGATCTACTCACTGCTGTATATGGAGGTAGTTGATCGACTCACTGCTGTATATATAGGTCGTTTATCTACTCACTCCTGTATATATAGAGGTAGTTGATCTACTCACTACTGTATATAGAGGTAGTTGATCTCCTCACTACTATATATATAGGTAGTTGTTCTACTCACTACTTTATATAGATGCAGTTGATCTACTCACTACTGTATATAGAGGTAGTTGATCCACTCACTGCTGTAGCTATAGAGGTAGTTGATCTACTCACTGTCGGATATGTAGGTAGTTGATCTACTCACTGCTGTATATAGAGAGGTAGTTGATCTACTCACTGTTGTATATAGAGAGGTAGTTGATTTATTCGCTGCTGTATATGGAGGTAGTTGATCTACTCACTACTCTATATAGAGGTAGTTGGTCTACTCACTACTGTATATAGAGGTAATTGATCTACTCAATAATGTGTATAGAGGTAGTAAATCTACTCATTACTGTTTATACAGAGGTAGTTAATCTACTCACTGATGTATATAGAGGTAGTTGATCTACTCACTGCTGTATATAGAGGTAGTTGAACTACTCACTGCTGTATATGAAGGTAGTTGATCTACACACTACTGTACATAGAGAGGTAGTTGATCTACTCACTGCTGTATATATAGAGGTAGTTCATTTGCTCACTGCTGTATATAGAGAGGTAGTTGATCTACTCACTGTTGTATATCGAGAGGTAGTTGATCTACTCACTGCTGTTTATAGAGGTAGTTGATCTACTCACTGTTGTATATATAGAGGTAGTTGATCTACTCACTGCTGTATATAGAGGTAGTTGAACTACTCACTGCTGTATATGAAGGTAGTTGATCTACTCACTACTGTACATAGAGAGATAGTTGATCTACTCACTGCTGTATATATAGAGGTAGTTGATCCACTCACTGCTGTATATAGAGGTAGTTGATCTATTCACTGCAGTATATAGAGGTAGTTGAGTTGCTCACTGCTGTATATAGAGAGGCAGTTGATCTACTCACGGTTGTGTATAGAGCGGTAGTTGATCTACTCACTGCTGTATATAGAGGTTGTTGATCTACTCACTGCTGTATATCGACGTAGTTGATCTACTCACCACTGTACATAGAGAGGTAGTTGATCTACTCTCTGTTGTATATATAGAGGTAGTTGATCTTCTCACTGCTGTATATAGAGCTAGTTAATCTGCTCACTACTGTATATACAGAGGTAGTTATTCTACTCACTGCTGTATATAGAGGTAGTTGATCTACTCACTGCTGTATATAGAGGTAGTTGAACTACTCACTGCTGTTTATGAAGGTAGTTGATCTACACACCACTGTACATAGAGAGGTAGTTGATCTTCTCACTGCTGTATATATAGAGGTAGTTGATTTGCTCACTGCTGTATATAGAGAGGTAGTTGATCTACTCACTGTTGTATATAGAGAGGTAGTTGATCTACTCACTGCTGTATATGTAGAGAGGTAGTTGATTTACTCACTTCTGTATATAGAGGTAGTTGAGCTACTCACTGCAGTATATAGAGGTAGTTGTTCTACTCACTGTTGTAAATAGAGGTAGTTGACCTACTCACTACTTTATATAGATACGTAGTTGATCTACTCACTGCTGTATATGGAGTTTGTTGATCTGCTCACTGCTGTCTATATAGGTAGTTTATCTACTCACTCCTGTATTTATAGAGGTAGTTGATCTACTCACTACTGTATATAGATGTATTTGAGCTACTCACTACTATATATAGAGGTAGTTGATCTACTCACTACTGTATATACAGGTAGTTGATCTACTCACTGCTGTATATATAGGTAGTTGATCTACTTCCCGCTGTATATGGAGGTAGTTGATCTACTTACTACTATATATATAGGTATTTGATCCACTCACTGCTGTATATATATAGGTAGTTGATCTACTCACCACTGTATATAGAAGTCGCTGATCTAGTCATTGCTGTATATATAGGTAGTTGATCTACTCACTGCTATATATAGAGGTAGTTGATCTACTCACTTCTGTATATAGAGGTAGTTGATCTAGTCACTACTGTATATAGAGGTGGTTGATCTACTCACTCCTGTATAGAGAGGTAGTTGATCTACTCACTACTGTATAGAGAGGTAGTTGATATACTCACTGCTGTATATAGAGAGGTAGTTGGTCTGCTCACTGCTTTATATAGAGGTAGTTGGTCTATTCACTGCTGTATATATAGAGGTGGTTGATCTACTCACTCCTGTATAGAGAGGTAGTTGATCTACTCACTACTGTATAGAGAGGTAGTTGATATACTCACTGCTGTATATAGAGAGGTAGTTGATCTACTCACTGTTGTATATAGAGGTAGTTGGTCTATTCACTGCTGTATAGAGAGGTAGTTGATCTACTCACTGTTGTAAATATAGGTAGTAGATCTACTCACTGCTGTATATAGAGAGGTAGTTGATCTACTCACTGCTGTATATAAAGGTAGTTGTTCTACTCACTGTTGGATATACAGAGGTAGTTGATCTACTCACTGTTGTATATCTAGAGGTAGTTGATCTACTCACTGCTGTATAAAGAGGTAGTTGATCTACTCACCGCTGTATATAGAGTTAGTTGATCTACTCACTGCTGTATATAGTGAGGTAGTTGATCTACTCACTGCTGTATATATAGAGCTAGTTGATCTACTCACTACTGTATATAGAGAGGTAGTTGATCTACTCACTACTGTATATAGAGGTAGTCGAACTACTCACTGCTGTATATAGAGAGGTAGTTTATCTACTCACTGTTGTATATAGAGAGGTAGTTCATCTACTCACTACTGTATATAGAGGTAGTTGATCTACTCATTGTTGTATATAGACGTAGTTGGTCTACTCACTGCTGTATAGACAGGTAGTTGATCTACTCACTTTTGTATATTTAGGTAGTAGATCTACTCACTGCTGTATATAGAGAGGTAGTTGATCTACTGACTATGGTATATAAAGGTAGTTGATCTACTCACTGCTGTATATAGAGGTAGTTGATCTACTCACTGTTGTATATAGAGGTAGTTGATCTACTCACTGCTGTATATAGAGCTGGTTGAGCTACTCACCACTGTACATAGATAGGTAGTTGATCTGCTCACTGCTGTATATATAGAGGTAGTTGATCTACTCACTGCTGTATATAGAGGTGGTGGATCTACTCACTGCAGTATATAGAGAAATAGTGGACTTGCTCACTGCTGTATATAGAGAGGTGGTTGATCTACTCACTCTTGTATATAGACAGGTAGTTGATCTACTCGCTGCTGTATATAGAGGTAGTTGAACTAATCACTACTGCATATAGAGGTAGTTGATCTACTCACTACTGTATATAGAGGTAGTTGATCTACTCACTACTGTATAATGAGGTAGTTGATCTACTCACTACTGTATACACAGAGGTAGTTGATCTACTCACTGCTGTATATAGAGGTAGTCGATCTACAAACTGCTGTATATAGAGGTAGTTGATCTTCTTACTGTTGTATATGGAGGTAGTTGATGTACTCACTACTGAACATAGAGAGGTAAATGATCTCCCACTGCTGTATATACAGAGGTAGTTGATCTACTCACTGCTGTATATAGAGGTAGTTGATCTAGTCACTGCTGTATATAGAGGTAGTTGATCTACTTACTGCTGTATATGGAGGTAGTTGATCTACTCACTACTGTACATAGAGAGGTAAATGATCTACTCACTGCTGTAGATATAGAGGTAGTTGATCTACTCACTGCTGTATATAGCGGTAGTTGATCTACTCACAACTGTATATACAGGTAGTTGGTCTACTCACGGCTGTATATATAAATAGTTGGTTGGTCTACTCACGGCTGTATATATAGAGGTAGTTCATCTACTCACTACTGTATATAGAGGTTGTTGGTCTATTCACTACTATATATGCAGGTATTTGATCTACTCACTACTATATATAGAGGTAGTTGATCTACTCACTGTTGTATTTATAGGTAGTTGGTCTACTCACTGTTGTATATATAGAGGTAGTTGACCTACTGACTGTTGTATATATTGGTAGTTAATCTACTCACTACTGTATATAGAGGTAGTTGATCTACTCACTACTGTATATAGAGGTAGTTGGTCTACTCACTACTGTATATAGAGGTAGTAAATCTACTCATTACTGTATATACAGATGTAGTTGATCTACTCACTGCTGTATATAGAGGTAGTTGATCTACTCACTGCTGTATATAGAGGTAGTTGAACTACTCACTGCTGTATATGAAATTAGTTGATCTACACACTACTGTACATAGAGAGGTAGTTGATCTACTCACTGCTGTATATAGAGGTAGTTGATTTGCTCACTGCTGTATATAGAGAGGTAGTTGATCTACTCACTGTTTTATATCGAGAGGTAGTTGATCTACTCACTGCTGTTTATAGAGGTAGTTGATCTACTTACTGTTGTATATATAGAGGTAGTTGATCTACTCACTGCTGTATATAGAGGTAGTTGAACTACTCACTGCTGTATATGAAGGTAGTTGATCTACTCACTACGGTACATAGAGAGGGAGTTGATCTACTCACTGCTGTATATATAGAGGTAGTTGATCTACTCACTGCTGTATATAGAGGTAGTTGATCTACTCACTGCAGTATATAGAGATAGTTGAGTTGCTCACTGCTGTATATAGAGAGGCAGTTGATCTACTCACTGTTGTATATAGAGAGGTAGTTGATCTACTCACTGCTTTATATAGAGGTTGTTGTCCTACTCACTGCTGTATATCGACGTAGTTGATCTACTCACTACTTTACATAGAGAGGTAGTTGATCTACTCACTGTTGTATATATAGTGGTACTTGATCTTCTCACTGCTGTATATAGAGCTAGTTGATCTACTCACTACTGTTATAAAGAGAGGTAGTTGATCTACTCACTACTGTATATAGAGGTAGTTGATCTACTCACTGTTGTATATAGAGGTAGTTGGTCTACTCACTGCTGTATAGAGAGGTAGTTGATCTACTCACTGCTGTATAGAGAGGTAGTTGAACTACTCACTGCTGTATATGAAGGTAGTTGATCTACTCACTACGGTACATAGAGAGGTAGTTGATCTACTCACTGCTGTATATATAGAGTTAGTTGATCTACTCTCTACTTTATTTATAGAGGTAGTTGATCTACTCACTGCTGTATATAGAGAGGTGATTGATCTACTCACTGCTGTATATGTAGAAAGGTAGTTGATTTACTCACTACTGTATATAGAGGTAGTTGATCTACTCACTGCTTTATAGAGGGGTAGTTGATCTACTCACTGCTGTATATATAGAGGTAGTTGATCTACTCACTGTTGTATACATAGAGAGGTAGTTGATCTACTCACTACTGTATATAGAGAGGTAGTTGATCTACTCACTACTGTATTTAGAGCTACTTGATCTACTCACTGTTGTATATAGAGGTAGTTGGTCTACTCACTGCTGTATAGAGAGGTAGTTGATCTACTCACTGTTGTATATATAGGTAGTAGATCTACTCACTACTGTATATAGAGGTGGTTGATGTACTCACTGCTGTATATATAGAGGTAGTTGATCTACTCACTGCTGTATATATAGAGGTAGTTGATCTACTCACTGCTGTATATAGAGGTAGTTGATCTACTCACTGATGTATATATAGGTAGTTGATCTACTCACTACTGTCTATAGAGAGGTAGTTGATCTACTCACTGCTGTATATGGAGGTAGTTGATCTACTCACTGCTGTATATATAGCTCGTTTATCTACTCACTCCTGTATATATAGAGGTAGTTGATCTACTCACTACTGTATATAGAGGTAGTTGATCTACTCACTACTATATATAGAGGTAGTTGATCTACTCACTACTTTATATAGATGCAGTTGATCTATTCACTACTGTATATAAACGTAGTTGATCCACTCACTTCTATATCTATAGAGGTAGTTGATCTACTCACTGTCGTATATCTAGGTATTTGATCTACTCACTGCTGTATATAGAGAGGTAGTTGATCTACTCACTGTTGTATATAGAGAGGTAGTTGATCTATTCGCTGCTGTTTATAGAGGTAGTTGATTTACTCACTACTGTATAAAGAGGTAGTTGGTCTACTCACTACCGTATATAGAGGTAATTGATCTACTCAATACTGTATATAGAGGTAGTAAATCTACTCATTACTGTATATACAGAGGTAGTTCTTCTAGTCACTGCTGTATATAGAGGTAGTTGATCTACTCACTGCTGTATATAGAGGTAGTTGAACTACTCACTGCTGTTTATGAAGGTAGTTGATCTACACACTACTGTACATAGAGAGGTAGTTGATCTTCTCACTGCTGTATATATAGAGGTAGTTGATTTGCTCACTGCTGTATATAGAGAGGTAGTTGATCTACTCACTGTTGTATATAGAGAGGTAGTTGATCTACTCACTGCTGTATATGTAGAGAGGTAGTTGATTTACTCACTACGGTATATAGAGGTACTTGAGCTACTCACAACAGTATATAGAGGTAGTTGTTCTACTCACTGTTGTAAATAGAGGTAGTTGACCTACTCACTACTTTATATAGATAGGTAGTTGATCTACTCACTGCTGTATATGGAGTTTGTTGATCTGCTCACTGCTGTCTATATAGGTAGTTTATCTACTCACTGCTGTATATAGAGGTAGTTGATCTACTTACCGCTGTATATGGAGGTAGTTGATCTACTTACTACTATATATATAGGTATTTGATCCACTCACTGCTGTATATATAGAGGTAGTTGAACTACTCACCACTGTATATAGAAGTAGCTGATCTAGTCATTGCTGTATATATAGGTAGTTGATCTACTCACTGCTATATATAGAGGTAGTTGATCTACTCACTTCTGGATATAGAGGCAGTTGATCTAGTCACTACTGTATATAGAGGTGGTTGATCTACTCACTCCTGTATAGAGAGGTAGTTGATCTACTCACTACTGTATAGAGAGGTAGTTGATATACTCACTGCTGTATATAGAGTGGTAGTTGGTCTGCTCACTGCTGTATATATAGAGGTAGTTGATATACTCACGGTTGTATATAGAGGTAGTTGGTCTACTCACTGCTGTCTATATAGAGGTAGTTGATCTACTCACTGATGTATATATAGGTAGTTGATCTGCTCACTACTGTATATAGAGAGGTAGTTGAGCTACTCACTGCTGTATATGGAGGTAGTTGATCGACTCACTGCTGTATATATAGGTCGTTTATCTACTCACTCCTGTATATATAGAGGTAGTTGATCTACTCACTACTGTATATAGAGGTAGTTGATCTCCTCACTACTATATATATAGGTAGTTGTTCTACTCACTACTTTATATAGATGCAGTTGATCTACTCACTACTGTATATAGAGGTAGTTGATCCACTCACTGCTGTAGCTATAGAGGTAGTTGATCTACTCACTGTCGGATATCTAGGTAGTTGATCTACTCACTGCTGTATATAGAGAGGTAGTTGATCTACTCACTGTTGTATATAGAGAGGTAGTTGATTTATTCGCTGCTGTATATGGAGGTAGTTGATCTACTCACTACTCTATATAGAGGTAGTTGGTCTACTCACTACTGTATATAGAGGTAATTGATCTACTCAATAATGTGTATAGAGGTAGTAAATCTACTCATTACTGTTTATACAGAGGTAGTTAATCTACTCACTGATGTATATAGAGGTAGTTGATCTACTCACTGCTGTATATAGAGGTAGTTGAACTACTCACTGCTGTATATGAAGGTAGTTGATCTACACACTACTGTACATAGAGAGGTAGTTGATCTACTCACTGCTGTATATATAGAGGTAGTTCATTTGCTCACTGCTGTATATAGAGAGGTAGTTGATCTACTCACTGCTGTTTATAGAGGTAGTTGATCTACTCACTGTTGTATATATAGAGGTAGTTGATCTACTCACTGCTGTATATAGAGGTAGTTGAACTACTCACTGCTGTATATGAAGGTAGTTGATCTACTCACTACTGTACATAGAGAGATAGTTGATCTACTCACTGCTGTATATATAGAGGTAGTTGATCCACTCACTGCTGTATATAGAGGTAGTTGATCTATTCACTGCAGTATATAGAGGTAGTTGAGTTGCTCACTGCTGTATATAGAGAGGCAGTTGATCTACTCACGGTTGTGTATAGAGCGGTAGTTGATCTACTCACTGCTGTATATAGAGGTTGTTGATCTACTCACTGCTGTATATCGACGTAGTTGATCTACTCACCACTGTACATAGAGAGGTAGTTGATCTACTCTCTGTTGTATATATAGAGGTAGTTGATCTTCTCACTGCTGTATATAGAGCTAGTTAATCTGCTCACTACTGTATATACAGAGGTAGTTATTCTACTCACTGCTGTATATAGAGGTAGTTGATCTACTCACTGCTGTATATAGAGGTAGTTGAACTACTCACTGCTGTTTATGAAGGTAGTTGATCTACACACCACTGTACATAGAGAGGTAGTTGATCTTCTCACTGCTGTATATATAGAGGTAGTTGATTTGCTCACTGCTGTATATAGAGAGGTAGTTGATCTACTCACTGTTGTATATAGAGAGGTAGTTGATCTACTCACTGCTGTATATGTAGAGAGGTAGTTGATTTACTCACTACTGTATATAGAGGTAGTTGAGCTACTCACTGCAGTATATAGAGGTAGTTGTTCTACTCACTGTTGTAAATAGAGGTAGTTGACCTACTCACTACTTTATATAGATACGTAGTTGATCTACTCACTGCTGTATATGGAGTTTGTTGATCTGCTCACTGCTGTCTATATAGGTAGTTTATCTACTCACTCCTGTATTTATAGAGGTAGTTGATCTACTCACTACTGTATATAGATGTATTTGAGCTACTCACTACTATATATAGAGGTAGTTGATCTACTCACTACTGTATATACAGGTAGTTGATCTACTCACTGCTGTATATATAGGTAGTTGATCTACTTCCCGCTGTATATGGAGGTAGTTGATCTACTTACTACTATATATATAGGTATTTGATCCACTCACTGCTGTATATATATAGGTAGTTGATCTACTCACCACTGTATATAGAAGTCGCTGATCTAGTCATTGCTGTATATATAGGTAGTTGATCTACTCACTGCTATATATAGAGGTAGTTGATCTACTCACTGCTGTATATAGAGAGGTAGTTGATTTGCTCACTGCTGTATATAGAGAGGTAGTTGATCTACTCACTGTTGTATATCGAGAGGTAGTTGATCCATTCACTGCTGTTTATAAAGGTAGTTGATCTACTCACTGTTGTATATATAGAGGTAGTTGATCTACTCACTGTTGTATATAGAGGTAGTTGAACTACTCACTGCTGTATATGAAGGTAGTTGTTCTACTCACTACGGTACATAGAGAGGTAGTTGATTTGCTCACTGCTGTATACAGAAAGGTAGTTGGTTTACTCACTGTTGTATATACAGAGGTAGTTGATCTACTCACTGCTGTATCTAGCGGTAGTTGATCTACTCACTGTTGTATAGAGAGAGGTAGTTGATCTATTCGCTGCTGTATCTATAGAGGTAGTTGATCTACTCACTGCTGTATATAGAGAGGTAGTTGATCTACTCACTGTTGTATTCACAGAGGTAGTTGATCTATTCGCTGCTGTATATAGAGGTAGTTGATCTACTCACTACTGTATATAGAGGTAGTTGGTCTACTCACTACTGTATATAGAGGTAGTTGATCTATTCAATACTGTATATAGAGGTAGTAAATCTACTCATTACTGTATATACAGAGGTAGTTGTCCTACTCACTGCTGTATATAGAGGTAGTTGATCTACTCACTGCTGTATATAGAGGTAGTTGAACTACTCACTGCTGTATATGAAGGTAGTTGATCTACACACTACTGTACATAAAGAGGTAGTTGATCTACTCACTGCTGTATATATAGAGGTAGTTGATTTGCTCACTGCTGTATATAGAGAGGTAGTTGATCTACTCACTGTTGTATATCGAGAGGTAGTTGATCTACTCACTGCTGTTTATAGAGGTAGTTGATCTACTCACTGTTGTATATATAGAGGTAGTTGATCTACTCACTGCTGTATATAGAGGTAGTTGAACTACTCACTGCTGTATATGAAGGTAGTTGATCTACTCACTACGGTACATAGAGAGGTAGTTGATCTACTCACTGCTGTATATATAGAGGTAGTTGATCTACTCACTGCTGTATATAGAGGTAGTTGATCTACTCACTGCAGTATATAGAGGTAGTTGAGTTGCTCACTGCTGTATATAGAGGTAGTTGAACTACTCACTGCTGTATATGAAGGTAGTTGATCTACACACTACTGTACATAAAGAGGTAGTTGATCTACTCACTGCTGTATATATAGAGGTAGTTCATTTGCTCACTGCTGTATATAGAGAGGTAGTTGATCTACTCACTGTTGTATATCGAGAGGTAGTTGATCTACTCACTGCTGTATATAGAGGTAGTTGAACTACTCACTGCTGTATATGAAGGTAGTTGATCTACACACTACTGTACATAAAGAGGTAGTTGATCTACTCACTGCTGTATATATAGAGGCAGTTGATCTACTCACTGTTGTATATAGAGAGGTAGTTGATCTACTCACTGCTGTATATAGAGGTTGTTGATCTACTCACTGCTGTATATCGACGTAGTTGATCTACTCACTACTGTACATAGAGAGGTAGTTGATCTACTCACTGTTGTATATTTAGAGGTACTTGATCTTCTCACAGCTGTATATAGAGCTAGTTGATCTACTCACTACTGTATAAAGAGAGGTAGTTGATCTACTCACTACTGTATATAGAGGTAGTTGATGTACTCACTGTTGTATATAGAGGTAGTTGGTCTACTCACTGCTGTATAGAGGGGTAGTTGATCTCCTCACTGTTGTATATAAAGGTAGTAGTTCTACTCACTGCTGTATATAGAGAGGTAGTTGATCTACTCACTGCTGTATATAAAGGTAGTTGATCTACTCACCGCTGTATATAGAGTTAGTTGATCTACTCACTGCTGTATATAGTGAGGTAGTAGATCTACTCACTGCTGTATATATATAGGTAGTTGATCTACTCACTACTGTATATAGAGAGGTAGTTGATCTACTCACTACTGTATATAGAGGTAGTTGATCTACTCACTGCTGTATACAGAGGTAGTTGATCTACTCACTGTTGAATATAGAGGGGTAGTTGATCCACTCATTGTTGTATATAGAGAGGTAGTTCATCTACTCCCTGTTGTATATAGAGGTAGTTGATCTACTCACTGTTGTATATATAGAGGTAGTTGATCTACTCACTGCTGTATATAGAGAGGTAGTTGATCTACTCACTACTGTATATATAAAGTTAGTTGATCTACTCACTGCTGTATGTATAGGGACGTAGTTGATCTACTCACTCTTGTATATAGAGAGGTAGTTGATCCACTCACTGTTGTATATAGAGATGTAGTTCATCTACTCACTACTGTATATGGAGGTAGTTGATCTACTCACTGTTGTATATAGAGGTAGTTGGTGTGCTCACTGCTGTATAGAGAGGTAGTTGATCTACTCACTTTTGTATATATAGGTAGTAGATCTACTCACTGCTGTATATAGAGAGGTAGTTGATCTACTCACTACTGTATATAGAGGTAGCTGATCTACTCACTGCTGTATATAGAAGTAGTTGATCTACTCACTGTTGTATATAGAGGTAGTTGACCTACTCACTGCTATATATAGATCTAGTTGAGCTACTCACCACGGTACATAGATAGGTAGTTGATCTACTCAGCTGTATATATAGAGGTAGTTGATCTACTCACTGCAGTATATAGAGAAATAGTGGACTTGCTCACTGCTGTTTATAGAGAGTTAGTTGATCTACTCACTCTTGTATATAGACAGGTAGTTGATCTACTCGCTGCTGTATTTAAAGCTAGTTGAACTAATCACTACTGTATATAGAGGTAGTTGATCTACTCAACACTGTATATAGAGGTAGTTGATCTACTCACTACTGTATAATGAGGTAGTTGATCTACTCACTACTGTATACACAGAGGTAGTTGGTCTACTCACTGCTGTATATAGAGGTAGTTGATCTACTCGCTGCTGTATAGAGGGGTAGTTGATCTACTCACTGCTGTATATATAGAGGTAGTTGATCTACTCACTGTTGTATACATAGAGAGGTAGTTGATCTACTCACTACTGTATATAGAGAGGTAGTTGATCTACTCACTACCGTATTTAGAGCTACTTGATCTACTCACTGTTGTATATAGCGATAATTGGTCTACTCACTGCTGTATAGAGAGATAGTTGATTTACTCACTGTTGTATATATAGGTAGTAGATCTACTCACTACTCTATATAGATGTGGTTGAGCTACTCACTGCTGTATATATAGAGGTAGTTGATCTACTCACTGCTGTATCTATAGAGGTAGTTGATCTACTCACTGCTGTATATAGCGGTAGTTGATCTACTCACTGATGTATATATAGGTAGTTGATCTACTCACTACTGTCGATAGAGAGGTAGTTGATCTACTCACTACTGTACATAGAGAGGTCAATGATCTACTCACTGCTGTGTATATAGAGGTAGTTGATCTACTCACTGCAGTATATAGAGAGGTAGTTGATTTGCTCACTGCTGTATACAGAAAGGTAGTTGGTTTACTCACTGTTGGATATACAAAGGTAGTTGATCTACTCACTGCTGTATCTAGCGGTTGTTGATCTACTCACTGTTGTATATAGAGAGGTAGTTGATCTATTCGCTGCTGTATCTATAGAGGTAGTTGATCTACTCACTGCTGTATATAGAGAGGTAGTTGATCTACTCACTGTTGTATATAGAGAGGTAGTTGATCTATTCGCTGCTGTATATAGAGGTAGTTGATCTACTCACTACTGTATATAGAGGTAGTTGGTCTACTCAATACTGTATATAGAGGTAGTTGAATTACTCAATACTGTATATAGAGGTAGTAAATCTACTCATTACTGTATATACAGAGGTAGTTGATCTACTCACTGCTGTATATAGAGGTAGTTGTTGTACTCACTGCTGTATATAGAGGTAGTTGAACTACTCACTGCTGTATATGAAGGTAGTTGATCTACACACTACTGTACGAAGAGAGGTAGTTGATCTACTCACTGCTGTATAGATAGAGGTAGTTGATTTGCTCACTGCTGTATATAGAGAGGTAGTTGATTTACTCACTGTTGTATATCGAGAGGTAGTTGATTTACTCACTGCTGTTTATAGAGGTAGTTGATCTACTCACTGTTGTATATATAGAGGTAGTTGATCTACTCACTGTTGTATATATAGAGGTAGTTGATCTACTCACTGGTGTATATAGAGGTAGTTGAACTACTCACTGCTGTATATGAAGGTAGTTGATCTACTCAATACTGTATATAGAGGTAGTAAATCTACTCATCACTGTATATACAGAGGTAGTTGATCTACTCACTGCTGTATATAGAGGTAGTTGATCTACTCACTGCTGTATATAGAGGTAGTTGAACTACTCACTGCTGTATATGAAGGTAGTTGATCTACACACTACTGTACATAGAGAGGTAGTTGATCTACTCACTGCTGTATATATAGAGGTAGTTGATTTGCTCACTGCTGTATATAGAGAGGTCGTTGATCTACTCACTGTTGTATATATAGAGGTAGTTGATCTACTCACTGCTGTATATATAGGTAGTTGATGTACTCACTACTGTATATAGAGGTAGTTGGTCTACTCGCTGCTGTATATAGAGGTAGTTGATTTACTCATTCCTGTTTATATAGAGGTAATTGATTTACTCACTACTGTATATACAGGTAGTTGATCTACTCACTGCTGTATATAGAGAAGTAGTTGATCTACTTACTGCTGTATACGAAGGAAGTTGATCTACTCACTACTGTACATAGAGAGGTAGTTGATTTGCTCACTGCTGTATACAGAAAAGTAGTTGGTTTACCCACTGTTGTATATAGAGAGGTAGTTGATCTACTCACTGCTGTATCTAGCGGTAGTTGATCTACTCACTGTTGTATATATAGGTAGTTGATCTACTCACTACTGTATATAGAGAGATTGTTTATCTACTCACTGCGGTATATGGAGGTAGTTGATCTACTCACTGCTGTATATATAGGTCGTTTGTCTACTCACTCCTGTATATATAGAGGTAGTTGATCTACTCACTACTGTATATAGAGGTAGTTGATCTCCTCACTACTATATATAGAGGTAGTTGATCTACTCACTACTTTATATAGATGCAGTTGATCTACTCACTACTGTATATCTAGGTAGTTGATCTACTCACTGCTGTATATAGAGAGGTAGTTGGTCTACTCACTGTTGTATATACAGAGGTAGTTGATCTATTCGCTGCTGTATAAAGAGGTAGTTGATCTACTCACTACTGTATATAGAGGTAGTTGGTCTACTCATTACTGTATATAGAGGTAATTGATCTACTCAATACTGTATATAGAGGTAGTAAATCTACTCATTACTTTATATACAGAGGTAGTTAATCTACTCACTGCTGAATATAGAGGTAGTTGAACTACTCACTGCTGTATATAGAGGTAGTTGAACGACTCACTGCTGTATATGAAGGTAGTTGATTTACACACTACTGTACATAGAGAGGTAGTTGATCTACTCACTGCTGTATATATAGAGGTAGTTGATTTGCTCACTGCTGTATATAGAGAGGTAGTTGATCTACTCACTGTTGTATATCGAAATGTAGTTGATCTACTCACTGCTGTTTATAGAGGTTGTTGATCTACTCACTGTTGTATATATAGAGGTAGTTGATCTACTCACTGCTGTATATAGAGGTATGTGAACTACTCACTGCTGTATATGAAGGTAGTTGATCTACTCACTACTGTACATAGAGAGGTAGTTGATCTACTCACTGCTGTATATATAGAGGTAGTTGATCTACTCACTGCTGTATATAGAGGTAGTTGATCTACTCACTGCAGTGTATAGAGGTAGCTGAGTTGCTCAATGCTGTATGTAGGGAGGCAGTTGATCTACTCACTGTGGTGTATAGAGAGGTAGTTGATCTACTCACTGCTGTATATAGAGGTTGTTGATCTACTCACTGCTGTATATCGACGTAGTTGATCTACTCACTACTGTACATGGAGAGGTAGTTGATCTACTCTCTGTTGTATATATAGAGGTAGTTGATCTTCTCACTGCTGTATATAGAGCTAGTTGATCTACTCACCACTGTATAAAGAGAGGTAGTTGATCTACTCACTACTGTATATAGAGGTAGTTGATCTACTCACTGTTGTATATAGAGGTAGTTGGTCTACTCACTGCTGTATAGAGAGGTAGTTGATCTACTCACTGTTGTATATATAGGTAGTAGATCTACTCACTGCTGTATATAGAGAGGTAGTTGATCTACTCACTGCTGTATATAAAGGTAGTTGATCTACTCACTGTTGGATATACAGAGGTAGTTGATCTACTCATTGTTGTATATCTAGAGGTAGTTGATCTACTCACTACTGTATATAGAGGTAGTTGATCTACTCACCGCTGTATATACAGTTAGTTGATCTACTCACTGCTGTATATAGTGAGGTAGTTGATCTACTCACTGCTGTATATAGAGGTAGTTGATCTACTCACTGCTGTATATAGAGGTAGTTGATCTACTCACTGTTGTATATAGAGAGGTAGTTGATCCACTCATTGTTGTATATAGAGAGGTAGTTGATCTACTCGCTGCAGTATATAGAGAGGTAGTTGATTTGCTCACTGCTGTATATAGAAAGGTAGTTGATCTACTCACTGCTGTATATAGTGAGGTAGTTGATCTACTCACTACTGTATATAGAGGTAGTTGATCTACCCACTGCTGTATATAGAGGTAGTTGATCTACTCACTGTTGTATATAGAGAGGTAGTTGATCCACTCATTGTTGTATATAGAGAGGTAGTTGATCTACTCCCTGTTGTATATAGAGGTAGTTGATCTACTCACTGTTGTAAATAGAGAGGTAGTTGCTCCACTCACTGTTGTATATAGAGAGGTAGTTCATTTACTCACTACTGTATATAGATGTAGTTGATCTACTCACTGTTGTATATAGAGGTAGTTGGTCTACTCACTGCTGTATAGAGAAGTAATTGATCTACTCACTTTTGTATATATAGGTAGTAGATCTACTCACTGCTGTTTATAGAGAGGTAGTTGATCTACTCACTACTGTATATAAAGGTAGTTGATCTACTCACTGCTGTATATAGAGGTAGTTGATCTACTAACTGCTGTATATAGAGGTAGTTGATCTTCTTACTGTTGTATATGGAGGTAGTTGATGTACTCACTACGGTGCATGGAGATGTAAATGATCTACTCACTGCTGTGTATATAGAGGTAGTTGATCTACTCACTGCAGTATATAGAGAGGTAGTTGATTTGCTCACTGCTGTATACAGAAAGGTAGTTGGTTTACTCACTGTTGTATATAGAGAGGTAGTTGATCTACTCACTGCTGTATATAGCGGTAGTTGATCTACTCACTGTTGTATATAGAGAGGTAGTTGATCTATTCACTGCTGTATCTAGCGGTAGTTGATCTACTCACTGTTGTATATAGAGAGGTAGTTGATCTATTCGCTGCCGTATATAAAGGTAGTTGATGTACTCACTACTGTATATAGAGGTAGTTGGTCTACTCACTGCTGTATATAGAGGTAGTTGATTTACTCATTCCTGTTTTATAGAGGTAATTGATTTACTCACTACTGTATATACAGGTAGTTGATCTACTCACTGCTGTATATAGAGAAGTAGTTGATCTACTCACTACTGTATATAGAGGTAGTTGATCTACTCACTGCTGTATATTTAGAAGTAGTTGGTCTACTCACTACTGTATATAGAGGTAATTTGTCTAGTCACTACTGTATATAAAGAGGTAGTTGATCTACTCACTACTGTATATAGAGGTAGTTCATCTACTCACTGTTGTATGTATAGATGTAGTTGATCTACTCACTGCTGTATATAGAGAGGTAGTTAATCTACTCACTACTGTATATAGAGGTAGTTGATCTACTCACTGCTGTATATCGAGGTAGTTGATCTATTCACTGTTGTATATATAGAGGTAGTTGATCTACTCACTGTTGTATATATACAGATAGTTGATCTACTCACTGCTGTATATAGAGAAGTAGTTGCTCTACTCACTGTTGTATATAGCAGTAGTTGATCTACTCACTACTGTTTATAGAGGTAGTTAATCTACTCACTCCTGTATATATAGCGGTAATGGATTTACTCACTACTGTATATACAGGTAGTTGATCTACTCACTGCTGTATATAGAGGTAGTTGATCTACTCACTGCTGTATATAGAGGTAGTTGATCTACTCACTGTTGTATATAGAGAGGTAGTTGATCCACTCATTGTTGTATATAGAGAGGTAGTTGATCTACTCGCTGCAGTATATAGAGAGGTAGTTGATTTGCTCACTGCTGTATATAGAAAGGTAGTTGATCTACTCACTGCTGTATATAGTGAGGTAGTTGATCTACTCACTACTGTATATAGAGGTAGTTGATCTACTCACTGCTGTATAGATAGAGGTAGTTGATTTGCTCACTGCTGTATATAGAGAGGTAGTTGATTTACTCACTGTTGTATATCGAGAGGTAGTTGATTTACTCACTGCTGTTTATAGAGGTAGTTGATCTACTCACTGTTGTATATATAGAGGTAGTTGATCTACTCACTGTTGTATATATAGAGGTAGTTGATCTACTCACTGGTGTATATAGAGGTAGTTGAACTACTCACTGCTGTATATGAAGGTAGTTGATCTACTCAATACTGTATATAGAGGTAGTAAATCTACTCATCACTGTATATACAGAGGTAGTTGATCTACTCACTGCTGTATATAGAGGTAGTTGATCTACTCACTGCTGTATATAGAGGTAGTTGAACTACTCACTGCTGTATATGAAGGTAGTTGATCTACACACTACTGTACATAGAGAGGTAGTTGATCTACTCACTGCTGTATATATAGAGGTAGTTGATTTGCTCACTGCTGTATATAGAAAGGTCGTTGATCTACTCACTGTTGTATATCGAGAGGTAGTTGATCTACTCACTGCTGTTTATAGAGGTAGTTGTTCTACTCACTGTTGTATATATAGAGGTAGTTGATCTACTCACTGCTGTATATATAGGTAGTTGATGTACTCACTACTGTATATAGAGGTAGTTGGTCTACTCGCTGCTGTATATAGAGGTAGTTGATTTACTCATTCCTGATTATATAGAGGTAATTGATTTACTCACTACTGTATATACAGGTAGTTGATCTACTCACTGCTGTATATAGAGAAGTAGTTGATCTATTTACTGCTGTATACGGAGGAAGTTGATCTACTCACTACTGTACATAGAGAGGTAGTTGATTTGCTCACTGCTGTATACAGAAAGGTAGTTGGTTTACCCACTGTTGTATATAGAGAGGTAGTTGATCTACTCACTGCTGTATCTAGCGGTAGTTGATCTACTCACTGTTGTATATATAGGTAGTTGATCTACTCACTACTGTATATAGAGAGATTGTTTATCTACTCACTGCGGTATATGGAGGTAGTTGATCTACTCACTGCTGTATATATAGGTCGTTTGTCTACTCACTCCTGTATATATAGAGGTAGTTGATCTACTCACTACTGTATATAGAGGTAGTTGATCTCCTCACTACTATATATAGAGGTAGTTGATCTACTCACTACTTTATATAGATGCAGTTGATCTACTCACTACTGTATATCTAGGTAGTTGATCTACTCACTGCTGTATATAGAGAGGTAGTTGGTCTACTCACTGTTGTATATACAGAGGTAGTTGATCTATTCGCTGCTGTATAAAGAGGTAGTTGATCTACTCACTACTGTATATAGAGGTAGTTGGTCTGCTCATTACTGTATATAGAGGTAATTGATCTACTCAATACTGTATATAGAGGTAGTAAATCTACTCATTACTTTATATACAGAGGTAGTTAATCTACTCACTGCTGAATATAGAGGTAGTTGAACTACTCACTGCTGTATATAGAGGTAGTTGAACGACTCACTGCTGTATATGAAGGTAGTTGATTTACACACTACTGTACATAGAGAGGTAGTTGATCTACTCACTGCTGTATATATAGAGGTAGTTGATTTGCTCACTGCTGTATATAGAGAGGTAGTTGATCTACTCACTGTTGTATATCGAAATGTAGTTGATCTACTCACTGCTGTTTATAGAGGTAGTTGATCTACTCACTGTTGTATATATAGAGGTAGTTGATCTACTCACTGCTGTATATAGAGGTATGTGAACTACTCACTGCTGTATATGAAGGTAGTTGATCTACTCACTACTGTACATAGAGAGGTAGTTGATCTACTCACTGCTGTATATATAGAGGTAGTTGATCTACTCACTGCTGTATATAGAGGTAGTTGATCTACTCACTGCAGTGTATAGAGGTAGCTGAGTTGCTCAATGCTGTATGTAGGGAGGCAGTTGATCTACTCACTGTGGTGTATAGAGAGGTAGTTGATCTACTCACTGCTGTATATAGAGGTTGTTGATCTACTCACTGCTGTATATCGACGTAGTTGATCTACTCACTACTGTACATGGAGAGGTAGTTGATCTACTCTCTGTTGTATATATAGAGGTAGTTGATCTTCTCACTGCTGTATATAGAGCTAGTTGATCTACTCACCACTGTATAAAGAGAGGTAGTTGATCTACTCACTACTGTATATAGAGGTAGTTGATCTACTCACTGTTGTATATAGAGGTAGTTGGTCTACTCACTGCTGTATAGAGAGGTAGTTGATCTACTCACTGTTGTATATATAGGTAGTAGATCTACTCACTGCTGTATATAGAGAGGTAGTTGATCTACTCACTGCTGTATATAAAGGTAGTTGATCTACTCACTGTTGGATATACAGAGGTAGTTGATCTACTCATTGTTGTATATCTAGAGGTAGTTGATCTGCTCACTACTGTATATAGAGGTAGTTGATCTACTCACCGCTGTATATACAGTTAGTTGATCTACTCACTGCTGTATATAGTGAGGTAGTTGATCTACTCACTGCTGTATATAGAGGTAGTTGATCTACTCACTGCTGTATATAGAGGTAGTTGATCTACTCACTGTTGTATATAGAGAGGTAGTTGATCCACTCATTGTTGTATATAGAGAGGTAGTTGATCTACTCGCTGCAGTATATAGAGAGGTAGTTGATTTGCTCACTGCTGTATATAGAAAGGTAGTTGATCTACTCACTGCTGTATATAGTGAGGTAGTTGATCTACTCACTACTGTATATAGAGGTAGTTGATCTACCCACTGCTGTATATAGAGGTAGTTGATCTACTCACTGTTGTATATAGAGAGGTAGTTGATCCACTCATTGTTGTATATAGAGAGGTAGTTGATCTACTCCCTGTTGTATATAGAGGTAGTTGATCTACTCACTGTTGTAAATAGAGAGGTAGTTGCTCCACTCACTGTTGTATATAGAGAGGTAGTTCATCTACTCACTACTGTATATAGATGTAGTTGATCTACTCACTGTTGTATATAGAGGTAGTTGGTCTACTCACTGCTGTATAGAGAAGTAATTGATCTACTCACTTTTGTATATATAGGTAGTAGATCTACTCACTGCTGTTTATAGAGAGGTAGTTGATCTACTCACTACTGTATATAAAGGTAGTTGATCTACTCACTGCTGTATATAGAGGTAGTTGATCTACTAACTGCTGTATATAGAGGTAGTTGATCTTCTTACTGTTGTATATGGAGGTAGTTGATGTACTCACTACGGTGCATAGAGATGTAAATGATCTACTCACTGCTGTGTATATAGAGGTAGTTGATCTACTCACTGCAGTATATAGAGAGGTAGTTGATTTGCTCACTGCTGTATACAGAAAGGTAGTTGGTTTACTCACTGTTGTATATAGAGAGGTAGTTGATCTACTCACTGCTGTATATAGCGGTAGTTGATCTACTCACTGTTGTATATAGAGAGGTAGTTGATCTATTCACTGCTGTATCTAGCGGTAGTTGATCTACTCACTGTTGTATATAGAGAGGTAGTTGATCTATTCGCTGCCGTATATAAAGGTAGTTGATGTACTCACTACTGTATATAGAGGTAGTTGGTCTACTCACTGCTGTATATAGAGGTAGTTGATTTACTCATTCCTGTTTTATAGAGGTAATTGATTTACTCACTACTGTATGTACAGGTAGTTGATCTACTCACTGCTGTATATAGAGAAGTAGTTGATCTACTCACTACTGTATATAGAGGTAGTTGATCTACTCACTGCTGTATATTTAGAAGTAGTTGGTCTACTCACTACTGTATATAGCGGTAATTTGTCTAGTCACTACTGTATATAAAGAGGTAGTTGATCTACTCACTACTGTATATAGAGGTAGTTCATCTACTCACTGTTGTATGTATAGATGTAGTTGATCTACTCACTGCTGTATATAGAGAGGTAGTTAATCTACTCACTACTGTATATAGAGGTAGTTGATCTACTCACTGCTGTATATCGAGGTAGTTGATCTATTCACTGTTGTATATATAGAGGTAGTTGATCTACTCACTGTTGTATATATACAGATAGTTGATCTACTCACTGCTGTATATAGAGAAGTAGTTGCTCTACTCACTGTTGTATATAGCAGTAGTTGATCTACTCACTACTGTTTATAGAGGTAGTTAATCTACTCACTCCTGTATATATAGCGGTAATGGATTTACTCACTACTGTATATACAGGTAGTTGATCTACTCACTGCTGTATATAGAGGTAGTTGATCTACTCACTGCTGTATATAGAGGTAGTTGATCTACTCACTGTTGTATATAGAGAGGTAGTTGATCCACTCATTGTTGTATATAGAGAGGTAGTTGATCTACTCGCTGCAGTATATAGAGAGGTAGTTGATTTGCTCACTGCTGTATATAGAAAGGTAGTTGATCTACTCACTGCTGTATATATTGAGGTAGTTGATCTACTCACTACTGTATATAGAGGTAGTTGATCTACCCACTGCTGTATATAGAGGTAGTTGATCTACTCACTGTTGTATATAGAGAGGTAGTTGATCCACTCATTGTTGTCTATAGAGAGGTAGTTGATCTACTCCCTGTTGTATATAGAGGTAGTTGATCTACTCACTGTTGTATATATAGAGGTAGTTGATCTACTCACTGCTGTATATAGAGAGGTAGTTTATCTACTCACTACTGTATATATATAGTTAGTTGATCTACTCACTGCTGTATATATAGGGACGTAGTTGATCTATTCACTATTGTAAATAGAGAGGTAGTTGCTCCACTCACTGTTGTATATAGAGAGGTAGTTCATCTACTCACTACTGTATATAGAGGTAGTTTATCTACTCACTGCTGTATATATAGGTAGTTGATCTACTCACTGCAGTATATAGAGAGGTAGTTGATTTGCTCTCTGCTGTATATAGAGAGGTAGTTGATCTACTCACTGTTGTATATCGAGAGGTAGTTGATCTACTCACTGCTGTTTATAGAGGTAGTTGATCTACTCACTGTTGTATATATAGAGGTAGTTGATCTACTCACTGCTGTATATAGAGGTAGTTGAACTACTCACTGCAGTATATGGAGGTAGTTGATCTACTTACTACTGCACATAGAGAGGCAGTTGATCTACTCACTGTTGTATATATAGAGGTAGTTGATCTACTCACTACTGTATATAGAGGTAGTTGATCTACTCACTGCTGTATAAAGAGGTAGTGGTTCTACTCACCGCTGTATATATAGAGGTAGTTGATCTACTCACTACTGTATATAGAGGTAGTTGATCTACTCACTACTGTATATACAGGTAGTTGATCTACTCACTGCTGTATATATAGAGGTAGTTGATCTACTCACTACTGTATATAGAGGTAGTTGATCTGCTCACTGTTGTATATAGAGGTGGTTGATCTATTCACTACTGTATATATAGAGGTAGTTGATCCACTCACTGCTGTAGATATAGAGGTAGTTGATCTACTCACTACTGTATATACAGGTAGTTGGTCTACTCACTGCTGTATATATAAATAGTTGGTTGGTCTACTCACTGCTGTATATATAGAGGTAGTTCATCTACTCACTACTGTATATAGAGGTAGTTGATCTATTCACTACTATATATAGAGGTAGTCGATCTACTCACTACTATATATAGAGGTAGTTGATCTACTCACTGTTGTATATATAGGTAGTTGGTCTACTCACTGTTGTATATATAGACGTAGTTGACCTACTGACTGTTGTATATATTGGTAGTTATTCTACTCACTACTGTATATAGAGGTAGTTGATCTACTCACTACTGTATATAGAGGTAGTTGGTCTACTCACTACTGTATATAAACGTAGTTGATCTACTCACTGCAGTATATAGAGGTAGTTGGTCTGCTCACTTTTGTGTATATCGAGGTAGTTGTTCTATTCACTGTAGTATATATAGGTAGTTGATCTACTCACTGCTGTATATATAGAGGTAGCTGATCTGCTCACTGCTGTATATAGAGTCAGTTCATCTACTCACTGTTGTATTTAGAGGTAGTTGATCTACTCACTGCTGTAAATATAGGTAGTTGATCTACTCACTGCTGTCTATAGAGGTAGTTGATCTACTCTCTACTTTATATGTAGAGGTAGTTGTTCTACTCACTGCTGTATATAGAGGTAGTTGATCTACTCACTGCTGTAAATATAGGTAGTTGATCTACTGACTGCTGTCTATAGAGGTAGTTGATCTACTCACTACTGTATATAGAGGCAGTTGGTCTACTCACTACTGTATATAGAGGTAGTAGATCTACTCATTACTGTATATATGGAGGTAGTTGATCTACTCACTGCTGTATATAGAGGTAGTTGATCTACTCACTGCTGTATATAGAGGTAGTTGAACTACTCACTGCTGTATATGAAGGTAGTTGATCTACTCACTACTGTACATAGAGAGGTAGTTGATCTACTCACTGCTGTATATATAGAGGTAGTTGATCTACTCACTGCTGTATATATAGGTAGTTGATCTACTCGCTGCAGTATATAGAGAGGTAGTTGATTTGCTCACTGCTGTATATAGAGAGGTAGTTGATCTACTCACTGTTGTATATCGAGAGGTAGTTGATCTACTCACTGCTGTTTATAGAGGTAGTTGATCTACTCACTGTTGTATATATAGAGGTAGTTGATCTACTCACTGCTGTATATAGAGGTAGTTGAACTACTCACTGCTGTATATGAAGGTAGTTGATCTACTCACTACTGTACATAGAGAGGTAGTTGATCTACTCACTGCTGTATATTTAGAGGTAGTTGGTCTACTTACTACTGTATATAGAGGTAGTTAATTTACTCACTACTGTATATATAGAGGTAGTTGATCTACTCACTGCTGTATAAAGAGGTAGTTGTTCTACTCACTACTGTAAATAGAGGTAGTTGATCTACTCACTGCTGTATATAGAGATGTAGTTGGTCTACTCACTACTGTATATAGAGGTAGTTGATCTACTCACTACTGTATATAGAGGTAGATGACCTACTCACTGCTGTATATAGAGGTAGTTGATCTACTCACTACTGTATATAGAGGTGGTTGATCTACTCACCACTGTACATACAGGTAGTTGATCTACTCCTTGCTGTATATATAAGTAGTTGATCTACTCACTACTGTATATAGAAGTAGTTGATCTGCTCACTGTTGTATATAGAGGTGGTTGATCTATTCACTGCTGTATATATAGAGGTAGTTGATCTACTCACTACTGTATATAGACGTCGTTGATCTATTCACTGCTGTATATAGAGGTAGTTGATTTACTCACTCCTGTATATATAGAGGTAATTGATTTACTCACTACTGTATATACAGGTAGTTGATCTACTCACTGCTGTATATAGAGAAGTAGTTGATCTACTCACTACTGTATATAGAGGTAGTTGATCCACTCACTGCTGTATATATAGAGGTAGTTGATGTACTCACTGCTGTATATATAGAGGTAGTTGATCTGCTCACTGCTGTATATAGAGGTAGTTGATCTACTCACTGATGTATATATAGGTAGTTGATCTACTCACTACTGTATATATAGAGGTAGTTGATCTACTCACTGCTGTATATGGAGGTAGTTGATCTACTCACTGCTGTATATATAGGTCGTTTATCTACTCACTCCTGTTTATATAGAGGTAGTTGATCTATTCACTGCTGTATATAGAAGTAGTTGATCTACTCACTACTATATATAGAGGTAGTTGATCTACTCACTACTTTATATAGATGCAGTTGATCCACTCACTACTGTATATAGAGGTAGTTGATCCACTCACTGCTGTGTCTATAGAGGTAGTTGATCTACTCACTGTCGTATATATATGTAGTTGATCTACTCACTGGTGTATATAGAGAGGTAGTTGATCTACTCACTGTTGTATATAGAGAGGTAGTTGATCTATTCGCCGCTGTATATAGAGGTAGTTGATCTACTCACTACTGTATATAGACGTCGTTGATCTACTCACTGCTGTATATAGAGGTAGTTGATTTACTCACTCCTGTATATATAGAGGTAATTGATTTACTCACTACTGTATATACAGGTAGTTGATCTACTCACTGCTGTATATAGAGGTAGTTGGACTACTCACTACTGCATATAGAGGTAGTTGATCTACTCACTACTGTATATAGAGGTAGTTGATCTACTCACTGCTGTATATATAGAGGTAGTTTATCTACTCACTGCTGTATATATAGGTAGTTGATCTACTCACTGCAGTATATAGAGAGGTAGTTGATTTGCTCTCTGCTGTATATAGAGAGGTAGTTGATCTACTCACTGTTGTATATCGAGAGGTAGTTGATCTACTCACTGCTGTTTATAGAGGTAGTTGATCTACTCACTGTTGTATATATAGAGGTAGTTGATCTACTCACTGCTGTATATAGAGGTAGTTGAACTACTCACTGCAGTATATGGAGGTAGTTGATCTACTTACTACTGTACATAGAGAGGCAGTTGATCTACTCACTGTTGTATATATAGAGGTAGTTGATCTACTCACTACTGTATATAGAGGTAGTTGATCTACTCACTGCTGTATAAAGAGGTAGTGGTTCTACTCACTGCTGTATATATAGAGGTAGTTGATCTACTCACTACTGTATATAGAGGTAGTTGATCTACTCACTACTGTATATACAGGTAGTTGATCTACTCACTGCTGTATATATAGAGGTAGTTGATCTACTCACTACTGTATATAGAGGTAGCTGATCTGCTCACTGTTGTATATAGAGGTGGTTGATCTATTCACTACTGTATATATAGAGGTAGTTGATCCACTCACTGCTGTAGATATAGAGGTAGTTGATCTACTTACTACTGTATATACAGGTAGTTGGTCTACTCACTGCTGTATATATAAATAGTTGGTTGGTCTACTCACTGCTGTATATATAGAGGTAGTTCATCTACTCACTACTGTATATAGAGGTAGTTGATCTATTCACTACTATATATAGAGGTAGTCGATCTACTCACTACTATATATAGAGGTAGTTGATCTACTCACTGTTGTATATATAGGTAGTTGGTCTACTCACTGTTGTATATATAGACGTAGTTGACCTACTGACTGTTGTATATATTGGTAGTTATTCTACTCACTACTGTATATAGAGGTAGTTGATCTACTCACTACTGTATATAGAGGTAGTTGGTCTACTCACTACTGTATATAAACGTAGTTGATCTACTCACTGCAGTATATAGAGGTAGTTGGTCTGCTCACTTTTGTGTATATCGAGGTAGTTGTTCTATTCACTGTAGTATATATAGGTAGTTGATCTACTCACTGCTGTATATATAGAGGTAGCTGATCTGCTCACTGCTGTATATAGAGTCAGTTCATCTACTCACTGTTGTATTTAGAGGTAGTTGATCTACTCACTGCTGTAAATATAGGTAGTTGATCTACTCACTGCTGTCTATAGAGGTAGTTGATCTACTCTCTACTTTATATGTAGAGGTAGTTGTTCTACTCACTGCTGTATATAGAGGTAGTTGATCTACTCACTGCTGTAAATATAGGTAGTTGATCTACTGACTGCTGTCTATAGAGGTAGTTGATCTACTCACTGCTGTATAGAGGGGTAGCTGATCTACTCACTGCTGTATATATAGAGGTAGTTGATCTACTCACTTTTGTATACATAGAGAGGTAGTTGATCTACTCACTACTGTATATAGAGAGGTAGTTGGTCTACTCACTACTGTATTTAGAGCTAGTTGATCTACTCACTGTTGTATATAGACGTAGTTGGTCTACTCACTGCTGTATAGAGAGGTAGTTGATCTACTCACTGTTGTATATATAGGTAGTAGATCTACTCACTACTGTATATAGAGGTGGTTGATCTACTCACTGCTGTGTATATAGAGGTAGTTGATTTACTCACTGTTATATATATATGTGGAATGTCCTATTAAAATTGGTTTTAGTGCGCTATTGCTATATGTACAGTATAACGCAAAACGTAACTACATGTGGAATTATTTTGTAAACAGAAGATTTTGGAAAATACATTGTCCTAGACCAATAAGACGTGTAGATTCCGGATCTGGATTCTCCAATTGTCTAGACACACGAAAACTGCCGGAATAAATCGTTCAAAGTCGTTGCTATGCCTACCGGAAGTTCTTCAAAATGGCCGCCCCTGCAAGTTTTGTACATTTTGATGCTTTACTTGCTGAAGTTGAAAATGATTATTTTAACCTTAATTCACTGGATTACGACAGCGAAGATGATAATAGTGACTGGACCTCAGCTTGTGCTGAGGATCGGGCTGTGGATATTGAGTTAGAAGCTCATGAGGATACTTCTCAACACGAAAATGCTCCATTTATTAATACTAATATGAATAATAATAATAACGAAACTGCCGATATAGAAGTTGATGCTGCTGGTCAGATGCCAACAGCTCTTGAAAGCACCACACCTACATCTGTCAGTACAAAAGTAGCTCAACTTGAGAATTTTTATCGAAGTTCTAACTGCAAATGCCATGCAAATTTCCGAAATTGCCTTCAACAGTTCGAGTTCGAAAAGCTGAATCTTCAGGCAGTACTGTACATCTCTTTCACACATGAACAGTTGGACATCTGTTTGTTAAGTAAGATTTTCACCTTTATCAATATTTCGAATACTGTTGGGAATTCTCACCGGCATAAAGAAAAGGATAGACATAGAACCAGTCTCCAGTTTATACATGAAGGTGAACAAAGTTGGAAATAAGTTGGAAATAATTTCACACTTATTATTATACTTATTTATTATAATAATTATTATTTATTGTAATTATTATTTAGTATAATTATTATTTATTATAATTGTTTATTGTTATTACTTATTATAATTATTATTTGTTATAGTCATTTAATATAATTATTTATTTATTATTATTATTATTTCTTCTAATTATTTCTTCTAATTGTTTATTATTATTATTATTGTTATTGTTATTGTTATTGTTATTGTTATTGTTATTGTTATTGTTATTGTTGTTGTTGTTGTTGTTGTTGTTGTTGCTGTTGCTGTTGCTGTTGCTGTTGCTGTTACTGTTGCTGTTGCTGTTGCTGTTGCTGTTGCTGTTGCTGTTGCTGCTGCTGCTGCTGTTATTGCTGTTATTGCTGTTATTGCTGCTGCTGCTGTTGCTGCTGCTGTTGCTGCTGCTGTTGCTGCTGCTGTTGCCGTTGCTGTTATCGTTGCTGTTATCGTTGCTGTTATCGTTGCTGTTATCGTTGCTGTTATCGTTGCTGTTATCGTTGCTGTTATCGTTGCTGTTATCGTTGCTGTTATCGTTGCTGTTATCGTTGCTGTTATCGTTGCTGTTATCGTTGCTGTTATCGTTGCTGTTATCGTTGCTGTTATCGTTGCTGTTATCGTTGCTGTTATCGTTGCTGTTATCGTTGCTGTTATCGTTGCTGTTATCGTTGCTGTTATCGTTGCTGTTATCGTTGCTGTTATCGTTGCTGTTATCGTTGCTGTTATCGTTGCTGTTATCGTTGCTGTTATCGTTGCTGTTATCGTTGCTGTTATCGTTGCTGTTATCGTTGCTGTTATCGTTGCTGTTATCGTTGCTGTTATCGTTGCTGTTATCGTTGCTGTTATCGTTGCTGTTATCGTTGCTGTTATCGTTGCTGTTATCGTTGCTGTTATCGTTGCTGTTATCGTTGCTGTTATCGTTGCTGTTATCGTTGCTGTTATCGTTGCTGTTATCGTTGCTGTTATCGTTGCTGTTATCGTTGCTGTTATCGTTGCTGTTATCGTTGCTGTTATCGTTGCTGTTATCGTTGCTGTTATCGTTGCTGTTATCGTTGCTGTTATCGTTGCTGTTATCGTTGCTGTTATCGTTGCTGTTATCGTTGCTGTTATCGTTGCTGTTATCGTTGCTGTTATCGTTGCTGTTATCGTTGCTGTTATCGTTGCTGTTATCGTTGCTGTTATCGTTGCTGTTATTGTTGCTGTTATTGTTGCTGTTATTGTTGCTGTTATTGTTGCTGTTATTGTTGCTGTTATTGTTGCTGTTATTGTTGCTGTTATTGTTGCTGTTATTGTTGCTGTTATTGTTGCTGTTATTGTTGCTGTTATTGTTGCTGTTATTGTTGCTGTTATTGTTGCTGTTATTGTTGCTGTTATTGTTGCTGTTATTGTTGCTGTTATTGTTGCTGTTATTGTTGCTGTTATTGTTGCTGTTATTGTTGCTGTTATTGCTGTTATTGCTGTTATTATTATTAAGATTGTTATTATTATTAAGATTATTGACAATTATTAAGATTATTGACAATTATTAAGATTATTGACAATTATTAAGATTATTGACAATTATTAAGATTATTGACAATTATTAAGATTATTGAAAATTATTAAGATTATTGAAAATTATTAAGATTATTGACAATTATTAAGATTATTGACAATTATTAAGATTATTGACAATTATTAAGATTATTGACAATTATTAAGATTATTGACAATTATTAAGATTATTGACAATTATTAAGATTATTGACAATTATTAAGATTATTGACAATTATTAAGATTATTGACAATTATTAAGATTATTGACAATTATTAAGATTATTGACAATTATTAAGATTATTGACAATTATTAAAATTATTGACAATTATTAAGATTATTGACAATTATTAAGATTATTGACAATTATTAAGATTATTGACAATTATTATTGTTATTGACAATTATTATTATTATTAAGATTATTGACAATTATTATTATTATTAAGATTATTGACAATTATTATTATTATTAAGATTATTGACAATTATTATTATTATTAAGATTATTGACAATTATTATTATTATTAAGATTATTGACAATTATTATTATTATTAAGATTATTGACAATTATTATTATTATTAAGATTATTGACGATTATTATTATTATTAAGATTATTGACAATTATTATTATTGTTAAGATTATTGACGATTATTATTATTATTAAGATTATTGACGATTATTATTATTATTAAGATTATTGACGATTATTATTATTATTAAGATTATTGACGATTATTATTATTATTAAGATTATTGACGATTATTATTATTATTAAGATTATTGACGATTATTATTATTATTAAGATTATTGACGATTATTATTATTATTAAGATTATTGACGATTATTATTATTATTAAGATTATTGACGATTATTATTATTATTAAGATTATTGACGATTATTATTATTATTAAGATTATTGACGATTATTATTATTATTAAGATTATTGACGATTATTATTATTATTAAGATTATTGACGATTATTATTATTATTAAGATTATTGACGATTATGATTATTATTAAGATTATTGACGATTATTATTATTATTAAGATTATTGACGATTGATATTATTATTAAGATTATTGACGATCATTATTATTATTAAGATTATTGACGATTATTATTATTATTAAGATTATTGACGATTATTATTATTATTAAGATTATTGACGATTATTATTATTATTAAGATTATTGACGATTGATATTATTATTAAGATTATTGACGATTATTATTATTATTAAGATTATTGACGATTATTAATATTATTAAGATTATTGACGATTATTATTATTATTAAGATTATTGACGATTATTATTATTATTAAGATTATTGACGATTATTATTATTATTAAGATTATTGACGATTATTATTATTATTAAGATTATTGACGATTATTATTGACGATTATTATTGACGATTATTATTGACGATTATTATTGACGATTATTATTGACAATTATTATTAAGATTATTATTGACAATTATTATTAAGATTATTATTGACAATTATTGTTTAATTCTACTATTTTGTTATTGTTTATGTGAGAGATCCGGGACTACGTCACATGACCAACACGTGACAGGGTTTTAGCAACGCTTTCGGATAAGCTAGCACTGCTTGTTCTGACGTGAAGCCAAGAGGACGCTATTACAGGTTGCTTAATACAAACAAGGTACAAGTAGTAACTCCTTCCTACTAGTTATATTGGATCCTGTTACATGGTGTCAGAAGTTCGCACGTATTATTGATTTATTTACGTGGTGCTTTCGGAATTTGGTCGAATTCCATGATTCTTATTTATTATTAAATTTATTATTGTTGTTCGCTACCTACCTGTCAGAGCCTGTCTATCTAATTGCGTGAGTATTTTATGATACAAAGGTGAGTAACGTCAGGTTTGGTCGAACCTGAAGTAGTATCCATATCACAATTGATCAGTGCATTTCCGTAGGAGGTTTGGTCGAACCCAATTGAGATGGCAGATTCTCAGGAGAGTAGTAGGTTTCTAAGGAGGTTGAATTTCACGGGGGGAAATCTGGCGACCGAATGGAAAACATTTAAAGCACAATTTGAGATTTACAAAGTTGCCAAAAAGTTTGCGGATATGGAAGAGGAGGAACAAATTGCCAATTTACTACTGCTAATGGGCTCGGATAGTGTGCCAATTTATAACCAGTTTACATTTCATGCAACGAATGAAGGGGAGACAAAGACCTTAGCCAACGTGTTGGCCATGTTTGACAGACATTTTGAGCCTGTCAAGAATGTTATTTACGAGCGTGTGAAATTTAACAGTTTGAGACAGGAAGGCAAGCCGATTCATCAGTTTATCACAGAGTTACAGCAACAGGCGAGCCTCTGCGACTACGGTGAAGTAAGCAATGATTTGATTAGGGACAGGATAGTGGTGGGAGTGGATAATAGCAAGCTCAGAGAGTATCTTATTGATTTGGAGGACTTAACGTTAACTAGATGCATACAGAAGGCTAAACAGTATGTCAGCCACCATGAGCAAGCGGCCTGGATGGTGGAGTGTAACGAGGATGCTGTGCTTTTCTCTCCGAGTCTGTCAGAGAGACACGCCAGATCATCAAGTGCATGTATGGTCGAAGCAGTGTCGAATCGCAAAACAAATGTGGTGCCAAAGATGAAGAGTGGCATGGGGAATAATAAATGCTACTTCTGTAACAGAAACCATGGCCAATCCGCTTGCTATGCTAGAAATAGTGTGTGCCATGTATGCAAGAAGAGGGGACACTGGGCTGGTGCAAGGGCTTGTAAAGGCAGGAGGCAAAGCGCAGCTCATGCTCTCACGGAATCTCAGACTACATTAGAATCCGCCACAGCAATGGAAGGTATATTTTTAGGATCTGACATGGACTCCCAACGACTAGAAGCAGTGACATCCGTCACAGATGCAGGCGGAGCTTGGTATGTTCAGTTGCAAGTTGATAGTCACTTAGTTAAATTTAAAATTGACACAGGGGCAGCAGTGACAGCAGTACCCTCAACGCTGTCACACTGTTTTGACAGTCTCACATTCCGTTAAATCATTAAGAGGTGCAGGCAACCATAGATTGGACACTGAAGGAAGTGCTGAAGTTAAACTGACCTTGGGAGATAAATGTGTGACGGAGACTGTATATTGTGAAGGGTTTGGTCGAACCACTACTAGGAAAACCGGCTATCTCGGCGTTGGGCTTAATCCAATTTGTGCATAACTTGAAAATAGAGGCTGGGAGAGAGTGGCGTGGTAGGTTCCCTAAATTGTTCTGCGGTCTAGGAATGATGGAGAATGAAGTTCGGATAACTCTGAATAATCAGGTTACACCGTTTGCCCAGGCTGTTCCCAGAAGAGTGGCAGCAGCTCGGAAGAAACCACTTCAAGAGGAACTGGCTCGCATGGAAAAGCTGGGCGTGATTGAGAAAATAGAGCAACCCACTGATTGGTGTGCACCAATAGTAGTTGTTCCAAAGAAGAATAAGAAAATTCGGGTATGTATTGACTTCACCAGATTAAATGGAGCCGTTAAACGAGAGAATCACCCATTACCAGTGACAGAAGAAACACTCAGCGAATTGGGGAGTGCGAAGATATTTTCTAAACTAGATGCCAACTGCGGCTACTGGCAGATGAGACTGCATGAAGACTCTCAGAAGTTGACAGCCTTTATCACACCATTTGGCAGATATATTTGTAAGAGATTACCATTTTGTATCACATCTGCACCAGAGATCTTTCAACGGGAGATGCAAAAGATACTGGCTGATGCCCCAGGAGTCGTCTGTCAAATGGATGATCTTCTTGTGTATGCACCAACTCAGCATGAGCATGATCATAGGCTGACCCGTGTATTACACAATCTTGAAAGAGCAGGCATTACCCTAAATACCGAGAAATGCGTATTTAACAGCTCTTCAGTTAATGTTCTAGGGCACGTGATAAATGAAAGTGGTATCCAGGCTGACCCAGACAAGACAAAAGCTATCGTTAATTTTCCTACTCCAGGGTGCCGCAGAGATTTGAGACGATTCTTTGGAATTGTGAATTATCTAGGGAAATTCTCGGCATCGCTGGCTAGAGAGACGGCAGCATTGAGACAGTTATTAGGCAAAGAGACCAGTTGGATATGGACTGAGAAACATGCAGCTGAGTTTCAAAAGTTAAAGTGCATGATGGCAGCGACACCCACACTAACACCATTTCGACTAGAAAGGGACACAATGGTGAGCACAGATGCATCTTCATTTGGATTTGGCGCAGCGTTGTTACAGAAGGTTGGCGCAGACTGGAGGCCGGTGGCATACGCATCTAGGACAATGACAGAGACAGAGCAGAGGTATGCACAGATGGAGAAAGAGGCGTTGGCAATATGTTGGGCATGTGACAAGTTTCATTACTACTTAGCCGGACGTCCTTTTGCGATCGAAACAGATCATAGACCGTTAGTGGCAGTGCTAGGCAGTAAGGAATTGGCCAAGCTACCACTGCGGGTACAACGGTTTAGGCTTCGCATGATGAATTTTTGCTATACTATTGCATATACCCCGGGCCACAAGTTAGTGCTGGCAGACGCATTGTCCAGAGCACCTTTAGATGTATGGACAGGCGACTATCAGTGCTGTAAGGAATCCCATATTGTGGCAGAGTTGGTCGACTCCTTGCCAATATCTACCAATAGGTGTGAGCGAATACGAGCAGCGATGATAGAGGACGCCGTAGGAATGGCATTAGTACGTTACATTGTGAATGGGTGGCCCTCGCAAGTACAAGTGGAGGAGGCAGTAAAGCCGTTCTACTCATTTCGAGATTACCTTACATTTGTGAAGGGTATTGTATTCTACAACGACTGGATCTTTATTCCGGAATTGGAGAGAAAAGTTATGGAGGATATTCATATGGGGCATCAGGGGGAGACAAAATGTATCCAGCGAGCAGTAGATGTGGTGTGGTGGCCAGGGCTCACACGTGAGATTAGAGATATGGTTAAGGCATGCCCAACCTGTGAAGAGTTCCGTAGAAAACCGAAAGAGTCATTGATTTCGACGCCATTACCTGAAAGACCATGGTGGAGATTGGCGTCAGACTTATTTGTGAAGGATGGGAAGACCTATCTAATAGTTGTTGACTACTACAGTCGGTACATAACCGTTGACGAGCTTAAGGAATCCACAGACGCAGCGGCCATAATTAGGAAGCTGGAGAAAACATTCTGTCTTCTTGGAGTGCCCAATACGTTAGTAAGTGATTGTGGGCCGCAATTTATGTCGGAGCTATTCCAGGCATTCCTCCTAAAGTGGAAGATTCAACATGTCACGAGTTCCCCACGATATCCACAGAGTAATGGAGAGGCGGAGCGGGCAGTCCAGACCGTTAAAAGGCTAATGGATAGAAATATAAACCTGCAGGCAGCATTATGCGCATACAGAGACACTCCGTTGGGCAATGGGTACTCCCCAGCGAAATTGATGTTTGGAAGAGGGCTCAACTCGCTTGGACTGATGAATGACAGCAAAATTGATGTGCAGCGCTTAAGGTCTCATGAGGAAGTCAGAAGGGTGAAGCAGTCAGTGTGGTACAATTCAAGGCATAGGACAAGAGAGAGGAGTCCAGTGGATATCAGTCAGCAAATTGTAACTCGGGAGGAGGGCAAAGCCCCGCGGGACGCAACAGTAGTTGCCACTAAAGGCCGGGAGATTTTAGCAGCAGGTGGACACCAACTGATCAGAAGAAACCGCTGTCAAATATCAAGGAAATCAGTTCCGGTGCATCTGGACCAAGAGGATATGGAGAGTCCAAATCGCGAGCCATCCACAGACGGGGGACGGGTACGGTCAGATGTGGTTGCATCTCGGTCCCCGACAACAGTAACTTCTCCAGAGGCGGTCGCATCGGAGGCAACGTCACAGTCGGAGCGAAGGTCACCGGATGTGGCTGTATCAGAGAGCCCATCAGAGCAAACCAGAATCGTACAATCCAGGGCCAAACTACACAGGCCACCAAAAGAAAAGCCACAGATCATGGAACCGGCAACAGGTTACCGCACCAGAGCGGGTAGGGTGACCAAGCCTCCACGCCGGCTTGATATGTAAAATTCTTTGTATTAGGTTTAAATCACTAATAGTCGTTTATCAGTGATGTTCCTTAGATGAATATTTGCGTAATTGGAAACTCTATAGTCGAAAGCCTCACAGACCCCCGCAAGGAGGCAGTGATTGCTTATCTAGAGAATAACGCTGTGATTTTATGTTCAATTGTTGTTTGTTGGTGTTAGAAAAAAAAAAAAAAAACAAAGAAAAAAAAACGGGAAGCAAATGGAGGAAAGAAAATACGGAGGATGGATATGTGTCTGTGAGAGGACAGATGATTGCCCGCAGGGGTACTGCGTATGTGGCTGCGACTGTGGGTTTTGAGGTGTGGTCGCACCTATCGCATGATGCAAGCTGTTTGTGTTGCCTGACATGTAAACCGTTGTTGCGGCTGGTGGTCTGATGATGTTGTAGGTTTGGGGGTGTGGTTGCGCCCGTTCCAATGTGTCTGCACCTGCAGTGCGGTCTTGGAGGGGAGATGTGAGAGATCCGGGACTACGTCACATGACCAACACGTGACAGGGTTTTAGCAACGCTTTCGGATAAGCTAGCACTGCTTGTCCTGACGTGAAGCCAAGAGGACGCTATTACAGGGAGCTTAATACAAACAAGGTACAAGTAGTAACTCCTTCCTACTAGTTATAATGGATCCTGTTACAGTTTATAATATTTATTGTTATTAATAACTACAATTATTAGCACAGGTTATTATTTTGTTCAAATCAATATTATTATCTTTTTCCCAATATTATTATTTTATTATTTATTATAGTAGACATTATTATTTACTTTCACTAACTGCAATAGGGCTTTCAATGTAGCTTCAAGCTTCGTTGCTGCATGACAATGTCAAACTGTAATAACTTTATTATTTATTATTATTTTTTTCCTTGTCATTATGTTATTTCTTTATAATTGTTTTATTATTTGTCGTATTATTTTTTTGCCCATTTGAGTTATTATACACTATTAACTGCATACAGACGTTAACTATTGTATTATTAATTGTGTTATTGGTGATATTATGTACTGTTATTAACTATAATAGCTCTGGTAATGTAAATTTCCATCAATTCCATACTGAATTTGTTGCTACATAAAAATGTTACATTAAAAATTAATGTTAAAATATGTTCTGTAGGATTAAAAATTTGTCGGCCAGTTTTTCTTGTCATGCACACCATTGGAAAAACCAAATTCAACGAGCTCCTACAACGTTACAAATCTGTGGGTGTAGAGCCTAGAGCAGAGACAAGGGGTGGTAGAAACAACCGTGCAGTCAGCTTTGAGGATGCCAATATGATTGTGAAATTCCTAAAGAATGTGGCATCAATCCATAGTCTTGCTTTACCAGGACGAGTTCCAGGTACCGTTAGTTTACACTTTATTGTTGCATCTTCCTACCTTTAGAAGATGCAGGCTCTTGTATAACTGTATGAATGCTAGTTACAGCAATCTTCACACTGTATTAGCTTGCGGTTTATGATCGTAAATGTTGGTGCACATTGGTGCCTGTTACTGTGGTAAATATCTCAGTAGCCAGTGTTATGGTAAATTTGTGTTTTATTAACGCTGTTTAAATTGTAATATCACAGCATGTGAGTGTAGCGTTTTCAATCATTTCATACCATTGCTTCAGGGTTCAGCAAGGAAGAGGTAAAGGTCTTGCCGTCATCTATGACGATCAGTGGGCTTCATAAAGAGTACCAAGAGTCGTGCGTGAGAAGCTGTTGCCACAGCTTAAGCCGACAATCATTCAGAAGAATATGGAAAGCTGCATTTCCCTGGCTCCTAATCTCCAAACCATCTTCAGACTTGTGTTGGCTGTGTCATATGAATAGCACAATGTACATGAGGTAGAACATCTATTATATTGCAGTTTCTAGCTTCTTACTGGCAAGCTTTTAAATATGAGCTAACTCGTTACAGACCATTTTATAGGTTTAGTTCAGTTGCTATACCAGCTTGCTTGCTTTGCTATTGAGTTGATTTGTTGGTTATCAGTGCAACCTTGTACCAGTGCAATCCTGGTAAGACGGCCCTTTATGGGATCAGCCATCTCTTAGTGCTCGGTGAATCTGAACCAGCAACAAAAATTTATTGGGTTTAATGACAAAGCAAGCAAGTTAATTGGACTCACTAAATTGTTACAAAAATAGTTCATCGATGTTGGTTGACCTCCTTTTTATGCACAATTTTTAACTAGTTGAACTGATAATCTTTGTTAATAACTTGGTTATGCTTTAGTTTGATAGAAGCTTTGCATGCTTTAGTTTGATACAAACTTTGAATGCTTATATTGTAGAAATTCCATGCACCCATGAGCTATACCATGAAACCTGAATCAACACGTACCGTTTATGCTCTGCAATCAGCTGTGCTATGATGACTTCATATCCAAAACATATGGGCTTGCATTTATTGTCACCATATTGACCGAAAACTATTTATTAGTATTATTTTTATTATAGTACATGTATATTGTATTTAAAGGTCATCACATGTGGTAGATGAGGAACGATTGGCAAAACTCGAAGAGCAGCGTAAACATCTTATGCATGCTCAGGAGGCCAGACTTTATATGAATGATTGTGTAGCTGCTTGCCGTGAGGAGTTGACTCTCGGTGTACCTCCAACAAAACTTCATCTAAGTTTTGATTTCGCTCAGCAGGTGATAGCCTTCGCGGTTTTCTGTAATTAAATATTTTGCGGCAATGTTTTGGACAAAAATACACGTCACTTTATTTGCTGCAGATGCATCACCTCTGCCAAGAATCTCTGTTTTCACTAGCCACCGTTTGTTTTCTTGTACTTGGCATAACAAAAAGTTGTAGACAGATTTCAATAAAAAATTTCACGATATGTAGCAAATGGTGAGAAAATCAATCGATTAGATTTTTCTGGTGATCTGAGTTACGTTTTAGTTCCCAAATATGATATAAGACTTCCTCATTGTTGGGTATTATTACCTGTTATCTGTTGGCTATTTACGCTTGTATGTAGCTCCATATTGATGTATATAGCTGGTTGTCTTGGCAGAGTTCCTATGATCTCCGAGTGCATATCACCTTTGGCATATGCAATGAAGCAAAAGGAGGACAAGTCAACTGCTTGATACTCATTGTAATCCCAAAACTTTCAGCAACTTTTAACTATTGATTAATGAAAGTAATTTATGTTACTTTGTTTTCTACAGGTGCATTATCCTTCAGACCCTCATCAAGCCGGGCCCATATATTTTAAGACTCCTCGGAAATGTGGCATTTTTGGCATTTGTAATGAAGCAAAAGGAGAGCAGGTGAACTACCTGATTGACGAGGCAGTATCTACTGCCAAAGGTGCCAACACCGTGATCTCATTCTTACACCACTATCTGGACACCTATACTGAGCCATGTGATATTATGCTGTTGCATGCAGATAACTGCTGGTATGCATAAAAATAATTTTATCATTCAATGGATAACTATTGGCTATCATAACCGAAGCTGCTCTTTAATTACTGCCTGTTGAAGTTCTATGGACAGGAATTATTTTAATTTCTATATGAGCCTCTCGTTTGCGACATGGTTGACTTTTGACATAGAGTTGTGCAAAGTGATTCATCATATTTATGCATGAAAGGTCTCATCAGACTGCTGATTGATTACATGCACAAAGATTTGCGGCCAGAACATTGTCATGTATTTTGCTCCGACATTATGATATTTGAAATTTTTACGATCATGCAGCCAAACATTCTTTCATTATTATGTTTAGTGGTCAGAATAAGAACAACTACCTCATGTTCTACTTGGCATGGAGGGTGATGGCTGGCCTCAACAGCAGTATAGAAATGAACTTTCTGGTCGCAGGCCACACAAAGTTCATGTGCGACCAGATGTTTGGAATATTCAAGAAGAGATTCAGAAGAACAAAAGTGTCTTGTATGGACGATATAGCCAAAGTAAGATAACATCCATTACAATTGATGTCTTATTATTTGGATTGTGCGCTAATTGGCAACATGTGAACACGGTGTGTAACCCTACTCCTGACTTTGCCTTCGTCTTTGCCGCAATCTTGTCGCGGTAACCTTGAAATGATTGGTGGCCAATACGGTGGATTGAAATGAACATGTACATGTAATCATGTAATCGAGCACAATTTGTCGGGAGGGAGGATGGCAGAGTCATTGTTCCCGAGTTTAACTGGACAGAGTTTTTAAGGAGCAGCAGCGGTGTGAAGCTTCCGGGAATTAAGCAACGTCAGCAATTCTCATTTGACAGCAATAATCCAGGTAATTTTTTTTAATGCGCAATAAAACTAACAATTTAAAATAGACTTTTTCCATGGAGCTTGTTATTGAAAAATATTTTGTGATATCATCCACCATTGCATATATTCGGCACCATTCCAGTAATGCACTGTATCTGTAATGTTTTCACTGCTGTGCTTAATGTAGGATGATGTTTATATTTCAGGACTAGTTACACCTGGACGGTTTGTGGGAGAGCGCCAAGAGAACTCTGTCAAACTACTGAAGAGATGTGTGGCTGTTACGCCGCCGGAGATAGTACCCGAAGGGTTAGATGTCGCTCGGAGGCGATATTTGTTTCGAGAGATCAGAGAATTCTGTACTCTCGAAACACAAGACATTGTCTGCCCCGATCCAGATAAGGATCGGGCAAATGAATGATTCCATTTGTATAAAAAAGGTAGTTGTGTGGATAGATATGGACTTGAGAATAAAGCGTTCATATATTAGTCATTATTGAAATGAATAGATTTATTAAGTTGTTGACGGAACTGTCCCTAATTCTGCTAGCATAATGACACTGTGTTAGTATTTATTAATGGTGATGCAGAACAATATTTGAATGACCTCAAAATAGTTTGCAAAAATAGAATCAGCAAAATCACATTACTTGACAACCAAAAATTTATTTGCAAAAGTTGCTGATAATCTTGATTTTTTGGTTTCGGTGCATTTTTGAAAATTTTGAAGTCATCTGTTCATTGTTGGAAATTGACATGAGCTCGAGGTCGTCTAAAGGTCAATTTTTAACTATGCACGGTCACTCTACCTAACTACCTAAAATTTACTGGAGCAAAGTCCTTAGGTTGGCGGATAATCTATAATTTGTACTTGTGATGCATCCTTAAAAACGTTGGAGTTGTCTCATCATTCATTGGAAAATCGGTTTTTTCAAAAGGTCGTAGAATGGTCAATTTTGCTAAAACTCAAAGTCTGACACCGCCAACAGATCCGACAACCCTTTTTTATCCGGGGCCTAATTCCTGATAAGTATGACCAATACATAGATAGCCGTTGCTAAAGAGTTTATAATGTAAAAAAATCAGTTGGACAGCAATAGGTTACGTCAACCAAAACAGTAATTTTTGCAAATCAGATATTCCAGCCAGTTCGATTCTTAGCAATCGAACTTTACAAACAGTTTCGTCAATATTGGAGCTAGCAAAGAAATAAATATACCATTATAATCGGCAGAAAGTTGTACATCTTATGGCATGGAGAACTCAAAACTGACTTTAGCTCCTTAAACCCTCTTTTGACAGGACATACCACATATAGAGATAGAGTATCTACTCACTACTGTATATATACGTAGTTGGTCTACTCACTCACTGCTGTATATAGAGCTAGTTGATCTACTCGCTGCTGTATATAGAGGTAGTTGATCTACTCACTGTTGTATATATAGAAGTAGTTGATCTACTCACTGCTGTATATATACAGATAGTTGATCTACTCACTGCTGTATACAGAGACGTAGTTGCTCTACTCACTGTTGTATATAGAGGTAGTTGATCTACTCACTGCTGTTTATAAAGGTAGTTGGTCTACTCACTACTGTATATAGAGGTAGTTGATCTACTCACTACTGTATATAGAGAGGTAGTTGATCTACTCACTACTGTATACAGAGGTAGTTGATCTACTCACTGCTGTATATATAGGTAGTTTATCTACTCACTCCTGTATATATAGAGGTAGTTGATCTACTCACTACTGTATATAGAGGTAATTGATCTACTCACTACTATATATAAAGGTAGTTGATCTGCTCACTACTTTATATAGATGCAGTTGATCTACTCACTACTGTATATAGAGGTAGTTGATCCACTCACTGCTGTATCTATAGAGGTAGTTGATCTACTCACTGTCGTATATATAGGTAGTTGATCTACTCACTGCTGTATATAGAGAGGTAGTTGATCTACTCACTGCTGTATATATAGGTAGTTTATCTACTCACTCCTGTATATATAGAGGTAGTTGATCTACTCACTACTGTATATAGAGGTAGTTGATCCACTCACTGCTGTATCTATAGAGGTAGTTGATCTACTCACTGTCGTATATATAGGTAGTTGATCTACTCACTGCTGTATATAGAGAGGTAGTTGAGCTACTCACTGTTGTATATAGAGAGGTAGTTGAACTATTCGCTGCTGTATATAGAGGTAGTTGATCTACTCACTACTGTATATAGAGGTAGTTGGTCTACTCACTACTGTATATAGAGGTAGTAGATCTACTCATTACTGTATATACAGAGGTGGTTGATCTACTCACTGCTGTATATAGAGGTAGTTGATCTACTCACTGCTGTACATAGAGAGAGTTGATCTACTCACTGCTGTATATAGAGGTAGTTGATCTACTCACTACTGTATATAGAGGTAGTTGGTCTACTCACTACTGTATATAGAGGTAGTTGGTCTACTCCCTACTGCATATACAGGTGGGTGATCTACTCACCGCTGTATAAATAGAGAAGTAATTGATCTACTCACGACTGTATATAGAGTGGTAGTTGATCTACTCACTGCTGTATATAGAGGTAGTTGATATACTCACTGCTGCATATAGAGAGGTAGTTGATCTACTCACTGCTGTATATATAGAGAGGTAGTTGATCTACTCCCTACTGAATATTTAGAGGTAGTTGATCTACTCGCTACTGTATATAGAGGTAGTTGGTCTACTCACTACTGTATATAAAGGTAGTTGATCCACTCACTGCAGTATATAGAGGTAGTTGGTCTGCTCACTGTTGTGTATATCGAGGTAGTTGATCTGCTCACTGTTGTATATATAGGTAGTTGATCTACTCACTGTTGTATTTAGAGGTAGTTGACTACTCACTGCTGTAAATATAAGTAGTTGATCTTCTCACTGCTGTATATAGAGGTAGTTGATCTACTCACTGCTGTATATATAGATGTAGTTGGTCTACTTACTACTGTATATAGAGGTAGTTGATTTACTCACTACTGTATATATATAGGTAGTTAATCTACTCACTGCTGTATAAAGAGGTAGTTGTTCTACTCACTACTGTAAATAGAGGTAGTTGATCTACTCACTGCTGTATATAGAGATGTAGTTGATGTACTCACCACTGTATATAGAGGTAGTTGATCTACTCACTACTTTATATAGAGGTAGTTGACCTAGTCACATTTCAGTGATCCCAGACAAAAAGTTTCAAAACACATTTTTTTGCTGCTCGAAAAGCATTTTCAGGCCATTCTGCGCACATTTCATCATTTCAGTGATCCCAGACGAAAAGTTTCAATACACGGTTTTTATTGCTCAGAAAGCATTTTCAGGTCATTCTGAGCACATTTCATCATTTCAGTGATCCAAAACAAAAAGTTTCAAAACACGTTATTTATTGCTCCAAAAGCATTTTCAGGCCAATCTGGGCACACTTCATCATTTCAGTGATCCTAGACAAAAAAAATCAAGACACATTTTTTATTGCTCAGAAAGCATTTTCAGGTCATTCTGAGCACATTTCATCATTTCAGTGATCCCAGACAAAAAGTTTCAAAACACGTTTTTTATTGCTCCAAAAGCGTTTTCATGCCATTCTGAGCACATTTCATCATTTCAGTGATCCGAAACAAGAAGTTTCAAAACACATTTTTTATTGCTCCAAAAGCATTTTCGGGTCATTCTGAGCACATTTCATCATTTCAGTGATCCTAGACAAAAAGTTTCAAAACACGTTTTTTATTGGCCCAAAAGCGTTTTCAGGCCATTCTGAGCACATTTCATCATTTCAGTGATCCTAGACAAACAGTTTCAAAACACATTTTTTATTGCTTCAAAAGCGTTTTCAGCCCATCCTGAGCACATTTGATCATTTCAGTGATCCTAGACAAACAGTTTCAAAACACATTTTCTTATTGCTCAGAAAGCGTTTTCAGGCCATTCCGAGCTCATTTCATCATTTCAGTGATTGTAGACAAAAAATTTCAAAACACGTTTTTTATTGCTCCAAAAGCAATTTCAGGTCATACTGAGCACATTTCATCATTTCAGTGATCCTAGACAAAAAATTTCAAAACACGTTTTTTATTGCCCCAAAAGCGTTTTCAGGCCATTCTGAGCACATTTCATCATTTCAGTGATCCTAGACAAAAAAGTTCAAAAGACATTTTTTATAGCTCCAAAAGCATTTTCAGGCCATTCTGAGCACATTTCATCATTTCAGTGATCCTAGACAAACAGTTTCAAAACACAAACTTTATAGCTCCAAAAGCGTTTTCAGGCCATTCTGAGCACAGTTCATCATTTCAGTGATCCTAGACAAACAGTTTCAAAACACATTTTTTATTGCTACAAAAGCGTTTTCAGGCCATTCTGAGCACATTTCATCATTTCAGTGATCCTAGACAAACAGTTTCAAAACACATTTTTTATTGCTCCAAAAGCATTTTCAGGTCATTATGAGCACATTTCATCATTTCAGTGATCCTTGACAAAAAGTTTCAGAAGACGTTTTTTATTGCTTTAAAAGCATTTTCGGGCCATTCTAAACACATTTCATCATTTCAGTGATCCTAGACAAACAGTTTCAAAACACGTTTTTTATTGCTCCAAAAGCGTTTTCAGGCCAGTCTGAGCACATTTCATCATTTCAGTGATTCTAGACAAAAAGTTTCAAAACACATTTTTTATTGCTCCAAAAGCGTTTTCGGGCCATTCTGAGCACATTTCGTCATTTCAGTGATCCTATACAAAAAGTTTCAAAACACGTTTTTTATTGCTCCAAAAGCGTTTTCAGGCCATTCTGAGCACATTTCATCATTTCAGTGTCTCTAGACAAAAAGTTTCAAAACACATTTGTTATTGCTTCAAAAGCGTTTTCAGGCCAATCTGAGCACATTTCATCCTTTCAGTGCTCCTAGACAAAAAGCTTCAAAACACCTTTTTTATTGCTCAGAAAGCATTTTAAGGTCATTCTGAGCACATTTCATCATTTCAGTGATCCCAGACAAACAGTTTCAAAACACGTCTTTTATTGCTTCAAAAGCGTAATCAGGCCATTTTGAGCAGATTTCTTCATTTCAGTGATCCTTGACAAAAAGTTTCAATACACGTTTTCTATTGCTCCAAAAGCGTTTTCAGGCCATTCTAAACACATTTAATCATTTCAGTGATTTTAGACAAACAGTTTCAAAACACGTTATTTGTTGCACCAAAAGCATTTTCAGGTCATTCTGAGCACAATTTATCATTTCAGTGATCCTAGACAAAAAGAATCAAAACACATTTTTTATTGCTTCAAAAGCGCTTTCAGGCCATTCTGAGCACATTTCATCATTTCAGTGATCCCAGACAAAAATTTCAAAACACTTTATTTATTGCTCCAAAAGCATTTTCAGGCCATTCTGAGCACATTTCATCATTTCAGTGATCCTAGACAAAAAGTTTCAAAACACATTTTTTATTGCTCAGAAAAAATTTTCAGGTCAATCTGAGCACATTTCATCATTGCAGTGATCCAAAACAAAAAGTTTCAAAAAACGTTCTTCATTGATCCAAAAGCATTTTCAGGTCATTCTGAGCACAATTCATCATTTCAGTGATCCTAGACAAAAAGTTTTGAAACACATTTTTTATTGCTTCAAAAGCGCTTTCAGGCCATTTTGAGCACATTTCATCATTTCAGTGATCCCAGACAAAAAATTTCAAAACACGTTTTCTATTGCTTTAAAAGCATTTTCGGGCCATTCTAAACACATTTCATCATTTCAGTGATCCTAGACAAACAGTTTCAAAACACATTTTTTATTGCTCCAAAAGCATTTTCAGGTCATTCTGAGCACAATTCATCATTTCAGTGATCCTAGACAAAAAGAATCAAAACACATTTTTTATTGCTTCAAAAGCGCTTTCAGGCCATTCTGGGCACATTTCATCATTTCAGTGATCCCAGACAAAAATTTCAAAACACGTTATTTATTGCTCCAAAAGCATTTTCAGGCCAATCTGAGCACATTTCATTCTTTCAGTGATCCTAGACAAAAAGTTTCAAAACACATTTTTTATTGCTCAGAAAACATTTTCAGGTTATTCTGAGCACATTTCATCATTGCAGTGATCCAAAACAAAATGTTTCAAAACACGTTCTTCATTGATCCAAAAGCATTTTCAGGTCATTCTGAGCACAGTTCATCATTTCAGTGATCCTGGACAAAAAAGTTTCGAAACACATTTTTTAATGCTTCAAAAGCGCTTTCAGGCCATTCTGAGCACATTTCATCATTTCAGTGATCACAGACAAAAAATTTCAAAACACACTTTTTATTGCTTTAAAAGCATTTTCGGGCCATTCTAAACACATTTCATCATTTCAGTGATCCTAGACAAACAGTTTCAAAACACGTTCTTTATTGCTCCAAAAGCGTTTTCAGGCCAGTCTGAGCACATTTCATCATTTCAGTGATTCTAGACAAAAAGTTTCAAAACACATTTTTTATTGCTCCAAAAGCGTTTTCGGGCCATTCTGAGCACATTTCGTCATTTCAGTGATCCTATACAAAAAATTTCAAAACACGTTTTTTATTGCTCCAAAAGCGTTTTCAGGCCATTCTGAGCACATTTCATCATTTCAGTGATTCCAGACAAAAAGTTTCAAAACACATTTGTTATTGCTTCAAAAGCGTTTTCAGGCCAATCTGAGCACATTTCATCCTTTCAGTGCTCCTAGACAAAAAGCTTCAAAACACCTTTTTTATTGCTCAGAAAGCATTTTAAGGTCATTCTGAGCACATTTCATCATTTCAGTGATCCCAGACAAACAGTTTCAAAACACGTCTTTTATTGCTTCAAAAGCGTAATCAGGCCATTTTGAGCACATTTCTTCATTTCAGTGATCCTTGACAAAAAGTTTCAATACACGTTTTCTATTGCTCCAAAAGCGTTTTCAGGCCATTCTAAACACATTTAATCATTTCAGTGATTTTAGACAAACAGTTTCAAAACACGTTATTTGTTGCACCAAAAGCATTTTCAGGTCATTCTGAGCACAATTTATCATTTCAGTGATCCTAGACAAAAAGAATCAAAACACATTTTTTATTGCTTCAAAAGCGCTTTCAGGCCATTCTGAGCACATTTCATCATTTCAGTGATCCCAGACAAAAACTTCAAAACACTTTATTTATTGCTCCAAAAGCATTTTCAGGCCATTCTGAGCACATTTCATCATTTCAGTGATCCTAGACAAAAAGTTTCAAAACACATTTTTTATTGCTCAGAAAAAATTTTCAGGTCATTCTGAGCACATTTCATCATTGCAGTGATCCAAAACAAAAAGTTTCAAAAGACGTTCTTCATTGATCCAAAAGCATTTTCAGGTTATTCTGAGCACAATTCATCATTTCAGTGATCCTAGACAAAAAGTTTTGAAACACATTTTTTATTGCTTCAAAAGCGCTTTCAGGCCATTTTGAGCACATTTCATCATTTCAGTGATCCCAGACAAAAAATTTCAAAACACGTTTTCTATTGCTTTAAAAGCATTTTCGGGCCATTCTAAACACATTTCATCATTTCAGTGATCCTAGACAAACAGTTTCAAAACACATTTTTTATTGCTCCAAAAGCATTTTCAGGTCATTCTGAGCACAATTCATCATTTCAGTGATCCTAGACAAAAAGAATCAAAACACATTTTTTATTGCATCAAAAGCGCTTTCAGGCCATTCTGAGCACATTTCATCATTTCAGTGATCCCAGACAAAAATTTCAAAACACGTTATTTATTGCTCCAAAAGCATTTTCAGGCCAATCTGAGCACATTTCATTCTTTCAGTGATCCTAGACAAAAAGTTTCAAAACACATTTTTTATTGCTCAGAAAACATTTTCAGGTCATTCTGAGCACATTTCATCATTGCAGTGATCCAAAACAAAATGTTTCAAAACACGTTCTTCATTGATCCAAAAGCATTTTCAGGTCATTCTGAGCACAATTCATCATTTCAGTGATCCTAGACAAAAAAGTTTCGAAACACATTTTTTAATGCTTCAAAAGCGCTTTCAGGCCATTCTGAGCACATTTCATCATTTCAGTGATCACAGACAAAAAATTTCAAAACACACTTTTTATTGCTTTAAAAGCATTTTCGGGCCATTCTAAACACGTTTCATCATTTCAGTGATCCTAGACAAATAGTTTCAAAACACGTTTTTTATTGCTCCAAAAGCGTTTTCAGGCCAGTCTGAGCACATTTCATCATTTCAGTGATTCTAGACAAAAAGTTTCAAAACACATTTTTTATTGCTCCAAAAGCGTTTTCGGGCCATTCTGAGCACATTTCGTCATTTCAGTGATCCTATACAAAAACTTTCAAAACACGTTTTTTATTGCTCCAAAAGCGTTTTCAGGCCATTCTGAGCACATTTCATCATTTCAGTGATTCTAGACAAAAAGTTTCAAAACACATTTGTTATTGCTTCAAAAGCGTTTTCAGGCCAATCTGAGCACATTTCATCCTTTCAGTGCTCCTAGACAAAAAGCTTCAAAACACCTTTTTTATTGCTCAGAAAGCATTTTAAGGTCATTCTGAGCACATTTCATCATTTCAGTGATCCCAGACAAACAGTTTCAAATCACGTCTTTTATTGCTTCAAAAGCGTAATCAGGCCATTTTGAGCACATTTCTTCATTTCAGTGATCCTTGACAAAAAAATCAAAACACAATTTTTATTGCTCCAAAAGCGTTTTCAGGCCATTCTGAGCACTTTTCATCATTTCAGTGATACTAGACAAAAAGTTTCAATTCACTTTTTTTATTGCTCAGTGAGCATTTTTAGGTCATTCTGAGCACATTTCATCATTTCAGTGATTCTAGACAAAAAGTTTCAAAACACATTTTTTATTGCTCCAAAAGCGTTTTCGGGCCATTCTGAGCACATTTCATCATTTCAGTGATCCCATACAAAAAATTTCAAAACAGGTTTTTTATTGCTCCAAATCGTTTTCAGGCCATTCTGAGCACATTTCATCATTTCAGTGATTCTAGACAAAAAGTTTCAAAACACATTTGTTATTGCTTCAAAAGCGTTTTCAGGCCAATCTGAGCACATTTCATCCTTTCAGTGCTCCTAGACAAAAAGCTTCAAAACACATTTTTTATTGCTCAGAAAGCATTTTAAGGTCATTCTGAGCACATTTCATCATTTCAGTGATCCCAGACAAACAGTTTCAAAACACGTTTTTTATTGCTTCAAAAGCGTAATCAGGCCATTTTGAGCACATTTCTTCATTTCAGTGATCCTTGACAAAAAAATCAAAACACAATTTTTATTGCTCCAAAAGCGTTTTCAGGCCATTCTGAGCACTTTTCATCATTTCAGTGATATTAGACAAAAAGTTTCAATTCACTTTTTTTATTGCTCAGTGAGCATTTTTTGGTCATTCTGAGCACATTTCATCATTTCATTGATCCTAGACAAAAAGTTTCAATACACGTTTTCTATTGCTCCAAAAGCGTTTTCAGGCCATTCTAAACACATTTAATCATTTCAGTGATTTTAGACAAACAGTTTCAAAACACGTTATTTGTTGCTCCAAAAGCATTTTCAGGTCATTCTGAGCACAATCCATCATTTCAGTGATCCTAGACAAAAAGTTTCAAAACACATTTTTTATTGCTTCAAAAGCGCTTTCAGGCCATTCTGAGCACATTTCATCATTTCAGTGATCCCAGACAAAAAATTTCAAAACGCGTTTTTTATTGCTTTAAAAGCATTTTCGGGCCATTCTAAACACATTTCATCATTTCAGTGATCCTAGACAAACAGTTTCAAAACGCATTTTTTATTGCTCAAAAAGCATTTTCAGGTCATTCTGAGCACAATTTATCATTTCAGTGATCCTAGACAAAAAGAATCAAAACACATTTTTTATTGCTTCAAAAGCGCTTTCAGGCCATTCTGAGCACATTTCATCATTTCAGTGATCCCAGACAAAAATTTCAAAACACTTTATTTATTGCTCCAAAAGCGTTTTCAGGCCATTCTGAGCACAATTCATCATTTCAGTGATTCTAGACAAAAAGTTTCAAAACACATTTTTTATTGCTCCAAAAGCATTTTCAGGCCAATCTGAGCACATTTCATTCTTTCAGTGATCCTAGACAAAAAGTTTCAAAACACATTTTTTATTGCTCAGAAAACATTTTCAGGTCATTCTGAGCACATTTCATCATTGCAGTGATCCAAAACAAAAAGTTTCAAAACACGTTCTTCATTGATCCAAAAGCATTTTCAGGTCATTCTGAGCACAATTCATCATTTCAGTGATCCTAGACAAAAAGTTTCGAAACACATTTTTTATTGCTTCAAAAGCGCTTTCAGGCCATTCTGAGCACATTTCATCATTTCAGTGATCCCAGACAAAAAATTTCAAAACACGTTTTTTATTGCTTTAAAAGCATTTTCGGGCCATTCTAAACACATTTCATCATTTCAGTGATCCTAGACAAACAGTTTCAAAACACATTTTTTATTGCTCAAAAAGCATTTTCAGGTCATTCTGAGCACAATTCATCATTTCAGTGATCCTAGACAAAAAGACTCAAAACACACTTTTTATTGCTTCAAAAGCGCTTTCAGGCCATTCTGAGCACATTTCATCATTTCAGTGATCCCAGACAAAACTTTCAAAACACGTTATTTATTGCTCCAAAAGCGTTTTCAGGCCATTCTGAGCACATTTCATCATTTCAGTGATTCTAGACAAAAAGTTTCAAAACACATTTTTTATTGCTCCAAAAGCATTTTCAGGCCAATCTGAGCACATTTCATTTTTTCAGTGATCCTAGACAAAAAGTTTCAAAACACATTTTTTATTGCTCAGAAAACATTTTCAGGTCATTCTGAGCACATTTCATCATTGCAGTGATCCAAAACAAAAAGTTTCAAAACACGTTCTTCATTGATCCAAAAGCATTTTCAGGTCATTCTGAGCACAATTCATCATTTCAGTGATCCTAGACAAAAAGTTTCGAAACACATTTTTTATTGCTTCACAAGCGCTTTCAGGCCATTCTGAGCACATTTCATCATTTCAGTGATCCCAGACAAAAACTTTCAAAACACGTTTTTTATTGCTTTAAAAGCATTTTCGGGCCAGTCTAAACACATTTCATCATTTCGGTGATCCTAGACAAACAGTTTGAAAACACATTTTTTGTTGCTCCAAAAGCATTTTAAGGTCATTCTGAGCACAATTCATCTTTTCAGTGATCCTAGACAAAAAGTTTCAAAACATTTTTTTTATTGCTTCAAAAGCGCTTTCAGGCCATTCTGAGCACATTTCATCATTTCAGTGATCCAAGACAAAAAATTTCAAAACACATTTTTTATTGCTCCAAAAGCGTCTTCGGGCCATTCTGAGCACATTTCATCATTTCAGTGATCCTATACAAAAAATTTCAAAACACGTTTTTTATTGCTGCAAAAGCGTTTTCAGGCCATTCTGAGCACATTTCATCATTTCAGTGATTCTAGACAAAAAGTTTCAAAACACATTTCTTATTGCTCCAAAAGCGTTTCCAGGCCAATCTGAGCACATTTCATCCTTTCAGTGCTCCTAGACAAAAAATTTCAAAACACATTTTTTATCGCTCAGAAAACATTTTCAGGTCATTCTGAGCACATTTCATCATTTCAGTGATCCAAAACAAAAAATTTCAAAACACGTTATTCATTGCTCCAAAAGCATTTTCAGGCCATTCTGAGCGCATTTCATCATTTCAGTTATCCTAGACAAAAAGTTTCAAGACGCATTTTTAATAGCTCAGAAAGCATTTTCAGGTCAGTCTGATCACATTTCATCATTTCGGTGATCCGCGACAAAAAGTTTCAAAACACGTTTTTTATTGCTCAAAAAGCGTTTTAGGCCATTTGAGCACAGTTCATCATTTCAGTGATCCTAGACAAAAAGTTTCAAAACACGTTATTCATTGCTCCAAAAGCATTTTCAGGCCATTCTGAGCACATTTCATCATTTCAGTGATCCTAGACAAAAAGTTTCAATTCACGCTTTTTATTGCTCAGAGCGCATTTTCAGGTCATTCTGAGCACATTTCATCATTTCAGTGATCCTAGACAAAAAGTTTGAAAACACGTTTTTTATTGGGCCAAAAGCGTTTTCAGGCCATTCTAAACACATTTCATCATTTCAGTGATCCTAGACAAACAGTTTCGAAACACATTTTTTATTGCTTCAAAAGCTCTTTCAGGCCATTCTGAGCACATTTCATCATTTCAGTGATCCCAGACAAAAAATTTCAAAACACGTTTTTTATTGCTTTAAAAGCATTTTCGGGCCACTCTGAGCACATTTCATCATTTCAGTGATCCTATACAAAAATTTTCAAAACACGTTTTTTATTGCTCCAAAAGAGTTTTCAGGCCATTCTGAGCACATTTCATCATTTCAGTGATTCCAGACAAAAAGTTTCAAAACCCATTTTTTATTGCTCCAAAAGCACTTTCAGGCGATTCTCAGCACATTTCATCATTTCAGTGATCTCAGACAAAAGTTTCAAAACACATTTTTTAATGCTCCAAAAGCGTTTTCAGGCCGATCTGAGCACATTTCATCATTTCAGTGATTCTAGACAAAAAGTTTCAAAACACATTTTTTATTGCTCCAAAAGCACTTTCAGGCAATTCTGAGCACATTTCATCATTTCAGTGATCCAAGACAAAAAGTTTCAAAACATGTCTTGTAATGCTCTAAAAGCATTTTCAGGCCATTCTGAGCACATTTCATTATTTCAGTGATACGAGACAAAAAGTTTCAAACCACGTTTTTTATTGCTCCAAAAGCGTTTCCAGGCCATTCTGAGCACACTTCATCATTTCAGTGATCCTAGACAAAAAGTCTCAAAACACAATATTTATTGCTCCAAAAGCAGTTTCAGGCCATTCTGAGCACATTTCATCATTTCAGTGATTCTAGACAAAAAGCTTCAAAACACGTTTTTTTTTCCCGCTCAGAAAGCATTTTCAGGTCATTCTGAGCACATGTCATCATTTCAGTGATCCCAGACAAATAACTTCAAAACACGTTTTTTATTGCTCCAAAATCGTTTTCAGGCCATTCTGCGCACATTTCATCATTCAGTGATCCCAGACAAACAGTTTCAAAACACATTTTTTATTGCTTCAAAAGCGTTCTCAGGCCATTCTGAGCACATTTCATCATTTCAGTGATCCTAGACAAACAGTTTCAAAAACATATTTTTTTTTATTGCATCAAAAGCGTAATCAGGCCATTTTGAGCACGTTTCATCATTTCAGTGATCCTTGACAAAAAGTTTCAAAACACAATTTTTGTTGCTCCAAAGGCGTTTTCAGGCCATTCTGAACACTTTTCATCATTTCAGTGATACAAGACAAAAAATTTCAAAACACATTTTTTATTGCTCAGAAAACATTTTCAGGTCATTCTGAGCACATTTCATCATTTCAGTGATCCAAAACAAAAAGTTTCAAAACACGTTATTCATTGCTCCAAAAGCATTTTCAGGCCATTCTGAGCACATTTCATCATTTCAGTGATCCTAGACAAAAAGTTTCAGGACGCATTTTTTATTGCTCAGAAAGCATTTTCAGGTCAGTCTGAGCACATTTCATCATTTCAGTGATCCCAGCCAAAAAAGTTTCAAAACACGTTTTTTATTGCTCAAAAAGCGTTTTCGGGCCATTCTGAGCACATTTCATCATTTCAGTGATCCTAGACAAAAAATTTCAAAACACATTTTTTATTGCTCAGAAAGCATTTTAAGGTCATTCTGAGCACATGTCATCATTTCAGTGATCCCAGACAAATAACTTCAAAACACGTTTTTTATTGCTCCAAAATCGTTTTCAGGCCATTCTGCGCACATTTCATCATTCAGTGATCCCAGACAAACAGTTTCAAAACACATTTTTTATTGCTTCAAAAGCGTTCTCAGGCCATTCTGAGCACATTTCATCATTTCAGTGATCCTAGACAAACAGTTTCAAAAACATATTTTTTTTTATTGCATCAAAAGCGTAATCAGGCCATTTTGAGCACGTTTCATCATTTCAGTGATCCTTGACAAAAAGTTTCAAAACACAATTTTTGTTGCTCCAAAGGCGTTTTCAGGCCATTCTGAACACTTTTCATCATTTCAGTGATACAAGACAAAAAATTTCAAAACACATTTTTTATTGCTCAGAAAACATTTTCAGGTCATTCTGAGCACATTTCATCATTTCAGTGATCCAAAACAAAAAGTTTCAAAACACGTTATTCATTGCTCCAAAAGCATTTTCAGGCCATTCTGAGCACATTTCATCATTTCAGTGATCCTAGACAAAAAGTTTCAGGACGCATTTTTTATTGCTCAGAAAGCATTTTCAGGTCAGTCTGAGCACATTTCATCATTTCAGTGATCCCAGCCAAAAAAGTTTCAAAACACGTTTTTTATTGCTCAAAAAGCGTTTTCGGGCCATTCTGAGCACATTTCATCATTTCAGTGATCCTAGACAAAAAATTTCAAAACACATTTTTTATTGCTCAGAAAGCATTTTAAGGTCATTCTGAGCACATTTCATCATTTCAGTGATCCCAGACAAACAGTTTCAAAACACGTTTTTTATTGCTTCAAAAGCGTAATCAGGCCATTTTGAGCACATTTCTTCATTTCAGTGATCATTGACAAAAAAATCAAAACACAATTTTTATTGCTCCAAAAGCGTTTTCAGGCCATTCTGAGCACTTTTCATCATTTCAGTGATACTAGACAAAAAGTTTCAATTCACGTTTTTTATTGCTCAGAGAGCATTTTTAGGTCATTCTGAGCACATTTCATCATTTCAGTGATCCTAGACAAAAAGTTTCAATACACATTTTTTATTGCTCCAAAAGCGTTTTCAGGCCATTCTAAACACATTTCATCATTTCAGTGATCCTAGACAAACAGTTTCAAAACACGTTATGTGTTGCTCCAAAAGTATTTTCAGGTCATTCTGAGCACAATCCATCATTTCAGCGATCCTAGACAAAAAATTTCAAAACACGTTTTTTATTGCTCCAAAAGCGTTTTCAGGCCATTCTGAGCACATTTCATCATTTCAGTGATTCTAGACAAAAAGTTTCAAAACTCATTTCTTATTGCTTCGAAAGCGCTTTCTTGCCATTCTAAACACATTTCATCATTTCAGTGATCCTAGAGAAACAGTTTCGAAACACATTTTTTATTGCTTCGAAAGCGCTTTCAGGCCATTCTGAGCACATTTCATCATTTCAGTGATCCCAGACAAAAAATTTCAAGAGACTTTTTTTGTTGCTTTAAAAGCATTTTCGGGCCACTCTGAGCACATTTCATCATTTCAGTGATCCTATACAAAAATTTTCAAAACACGTTTTTTATTGCTCCAAAAGAGTTTTCAGGCCATTCTGAGCACATTTCATCATTTCAGTGATTCGAGACAAAAAGTTTCAAAACACATTTTTTATTGCTCCAAAAGCACTTTCAGGCGATTCTGAGCACATTTCATCATTTCAGTGATCTCAGACAAAAAGTTTCAAAACACGTTTTTTAATGCTCCAAAAGCGTTTTCAGGCCATTCTGAGCACATTTCATCATTTCAGTGATTCGAGACAAAAAGTTTCAAAACACATTTTTTATTGCTCCAAAAGCACTTTCAGGCAATTCTGAGCACATTTCATCATTTCAGTGATCCAAGACAAAAAGTTTCAAAACACGTCTTTTAATGCTCTAAAAGCATTTTCAGGCCATTCTGAGCACATTTCATTATTTCAGTGATACGAGACAAAAAGTTTCAAACCACGTTTTTTATTGCTCCAAAAGCGTTTTCAGGCCATTCTGAGCACACTTCATCATTTCAGTGATCCTAGACAAAAAGTTTCAAAACACGTTATTTATTGCTCCAAAAGCACTTTCAGGCCATTCTGAGCACATTTCATCATTTCAGTGATCCTATACAAAAAGCTTCAAAACACGTTTTTGTTTCCGCTCAGAAAGCATTTTCAGGTCATTCTGAGCACATGTCATCATTTCAGTGATCCCAGACAAAAAACTTCAAAACACGTTTTGTATTGCTCCAAAATCGTTTTCAGGCCATTCTGCGCACATTTCATCATTCAGTGATCCCAGACAAACAGTTTCAAAACTCATTTTTTATTGCTTCAAAAGCGTTTTCAGGCCATTCTGAGCACATTTCATCATTTCAGTGATCCTAGACAAACAGTTTCAAAAACATATTTTTTTTTATTGCTTCAAAATCGTAATCAGGCCATTTTGAGCACGCGTCATCATTTCAGTGATCCTTGACAAAAAGTTTCAAAACACAATTTTTATTGCTCCAAAGGCGTTTTCAGGCCATTCTGAACACTTTTCATCATTTCAGTGATACAAGACAAAAAGTTTCAATTCACGTTTTTTATTGCTCAGAGAGCATTTTCAGGTCATTCTGAGCACATTTCATCATTTCAGTGATCCTAGAGAAAAAGTTTCAAAAGACGTTTTTATTGCTCCAAAAGCGTTTTCAGGCCATTCTAAACACATTTCATCATTTCAATGATCCTAAACAAACAGTTTCCAAACACGTTTTTTATTGCTCCAAAAGCCTTTTCAGGCCATTCCGAGCACTTTTCATCATTTCAGTGATCCTAGACAAAATTTTCAAAAAACGCTTTCTATATCTCCAAAAGCGTTTTCAGACCATTCTGAGCACATTTCATCATTTCAGTGATCCTAGACAAACAGTTTCAAAAACATATTTTTTTTTATTGCTTCAAAATCGTAATCAGGCCATTTTGAGCACGCGTCATCATTTCAGTGATCCTTGACAAAAAGTTTCAAAACACAATTTTTATTGCTTCAAAGGCGTTTTCAGGCCATTCTGAACACTTTTCATCATTTCAGTGATACAAGACAAAAAGTTTCAATTCACGTTTTTTATTGCTCAGAGAGCATTTTCAGGTCATTCTGAGCACATTTCATCATTTCAGTGATCCTAGAGAAAAAGTTTCAAAAGACGTTTTTATTGCTCCAAAAGCGTTTTCAGGCCATTCTAAACACATTTCATCATTTCAATGATCCTAAACAAACAGTTTCCAAACACGTTTTTTATTGCTCCAAAAGCCTTTTCAGGCCATTCCGAGCACTTTTCATCATTTCAGTGATCCTAGACAAAATTTTCAAAAAACGCTTTCTATATCTCCAAAAGCGTTTTCAGACCATTCTGAGCACATTTCATCATTTCAGTGATCCTTGACAAACAGTTTCAAAACACATTTTTTATTGCTCAAAAGTGTTTTCAGGCCATTTTGAGGACATTTCATCATTTCAGTTATCCTAGACAAAAAGTTTCAGAACACGTTTTTTATTGCTGCAAAAGCATTTTCAGGCCATTCTGAGCACATTTCATCATTTCCGTGATCCTAGACAAAAAGTTTCAAAACACATTTTTTATTGCTCAGAAAGCGTTTTAAGGTTAGTCTGAGCACATTTTATCATTTCAGTGATCCCAGACAAACTGTGTCAAAACACGTGTATTATTGCTCAGAAAGCATTTTCAGGTCATTCTGAGCACAATTCATCATTTCAGTGATCCTTGAGAAAAAGTTTCAAAACACAATTTTTGTTGCTCCAAAAGCGTTTTCAGGCCATTCTGAGCACATTTCATCATTTCAGTGATCCTAGACAAAAAGTTTCAATTCACGCTTTTTATTGCTCAGAGAGCATTTTCATGTCATTCTGAGCACATTTCATCATTTCAGTGAACCTAGACAAAAAGTTTAAAAACACGTTTTTTATTGGGCCAAAAGCGTTTTCAGGCCATTCTAAACACATTTCATCATTTCAGTGATCCTAGAGAAACAGTTTCGAAACACATTTTTTATTGCTTCAAAAGCGCATTCAGGCCATTCTGAGCACATTTCATCATTTCAGTGATCCCAGACAAAAAATTTCAAAAGACTTTTTTTATTGCTTTAAAAGCATTTTCGGGCCACTCTGAGCACATTTCATCATTTCAGTGATCCTATACAAAAATTTTCAAAACACGTTTTTTATTGCTCCAAAAGAGTTTTCAGGCCATTCTGAGCACATTTCATCATTTCAGTGATTCGAGACAAAAAGTTTCAAAACACATTTTTTATTGCTCCAAAAGCACTTTCAGGCGATTCTGAGCACATTTCATCATTTCAGTGATCTCAGACAAAAAGTTTCAAAACACGTTCTTTAATGCTCCAAAAGCGTTTTCAGGCCATTCTGAGCACATTTCATCATTTCAGTGATTCTAGACAAAAAGTTTCAAAACACATTTTTTATTGCTCCAAAAGCACTTTCAGGCAATTCTGAGCACATTTCATCATTTCAGTGATCCAAGACAAAAAGTTTCAAAACACGTCTTTTAATGCTCTAAAAGCATTTTCAGGCCATTCTGAGCACATTTCATTATTTCAGTGATACGAGACAAAAAGTTTCAAACCACGTTTTTTATTGCTCCAAAAGCGTTTTCAGGCAATTCTGAGCACACTTCATCATTTCAGTGATCCTAGACAAAAAGTCTCAAAACACGTTATTTAATGCTCCAAAAGCAATTTCAGGCCATTCTGAGCACATTTCATCATTTCAGTGATCCTATACAAAAAGCTTCAAAACACGTTTTTGTTTCCGCTCAGAAAGCATTTTCAGGTCATTCTGAGCACATGTCATCATTACTGTGATCCCAGACAAAAAACTTCAAAACACGTTTTTTATTGCTCCAAAATCGTTTTCAGGCCATTCTGCGCACATTTCATCATTCAGTGATCCCAGACAAACAGTTTCAAAACACATTTTTTATTGCTTCAAAAGCGTTTTCAGGCCATTCTGAGCACATTTCATCATTTCAGTGATCCTAGACAAACAGTTTCAAAAACATATTTTTTTTTATTGCTTCAAAATCGTAATCAGGCCATTTTGAGCACGTGTCATCATTTCAGTGATCCTTGACAAAAAGTTTCAAAACACAATTTTTATTGCTCCAAAATCGTTTTCAGGCCATTCTGCGCACATTTCATCATTCAGTGATCCCAGACAAACAGTTTCAAAACACATTTTTTATTGCTTCAAAAGCGTTTTCAGGCCATTCTGAGCACATTTCATCATTTCAGTGATCCTAGACAAACAGTTTCAAAAACATATTTTTTTTTATTGCTTCAAAATCGTAATCAGGCCATTTTGAGCACGTGTCATCATTTCAGTGATCCTTGACAAAAAGTTTCAAAACACAATTTTTATTGCTCCAAAGGCGTTTTCAGGCCACTCTGAACACTTTTCATCATTTCAGTGATACAAAACAAAAAGTTTCAATTCACGTTTTTTATTGCTCAGAGAGCATTTTCAGGTCATTCTGAGCACATTTCATCATTTCAGTGATCCTAGAGAAAAAGTTTCAAAAGACGTTTTTATTGCTCCAAAAGCGTTTTCAGGCCATTCTAAACACATTTCATCATTTCAATGATCCTAAACAAACAGTTTCCAAACACGTTTTTTATTGCTCCAAAAGCCTTTTCAGGCCATTCCGAGCACTTTTCATCATTTCAGTGATCCTAGACAAAATTTTCAAAAAACGCTTTCTATATCTCCAAAAGCGTTTTCAGACCATTCTGAGCACATTTCATCATTTCAGTGATCCTTGACAAACAGTTTCAAAACACATTTTTTATTGCTCAAAAGTGTTTTCAGGCCATTTTGAGGACATTTCATCATTTCAGTTATCCTAGACAAAAAGTTTCAGAACACGTTTTTTATTGCTGCAAAAGCATTTTCAGGCCATTCTGAGCACATTTCATCATTTCAGTGATCCCAGACAAAAAGTTTCAAAACGCGTTTTTTATTTTCTCAAAAAGCTGTTTCAGGCCATTCTGAGCACATTTCAACATTTCAGTGATCCTAGACAAAAAGTTTCAAAACACGTTATTTATTGCTCCAAAAGAAATTTCGGCCATTCTGAGCACATTTCATCATTTCAGTGATCCTAGACAAAAAGTTTCTAAACACGTTTTTTATTGCTCAGAAAGCAATTTCAGGTCATTCTGAGCACATTTCATCATTTCAGTGATCTCAGACAAAAAGTTTCAAACCTTGATTTGTATTGCTCCAAAAGCGTTTTCAGGCCATTCTGAGCACATTTCATCATTTCAGTGATCCTATACAAAAACTTTCAAAACTTGTTTTTTATTGCACCAAAAAAGTTTTCAGGCCAATCTGAGCACAATTCATCATTTCAGTGATTCCAGACAAAAAGTTTCAAAACACATTTTTTATTGCTCCAAAAGCACTTTCAGGCGATTCTGAGCACATTTCATCATTTCAGTGATTCTAGACAAAAAGTTTCAAAACACATATTTTATATCTCCAAAAGCACTTTCAGGCAATTCTGAGCACATTTCATCATTTCAGTGATCCAAGACAAAAAGTTTCAAAACACGTCTTGTAATGCTCTAAAAGCGTTTTCAGGCCATTCTGAGCACATTTCATTATTTCAGTGATTCGAGACAAAAAATTTCAAACCACGTTTTTTATTGCTCCAAAAGCGTTTTCAGGCCATTCTGAGCACACTTCATCATTTCAGTGATCCTAGACAAAAAGTCTCAAAACACGTTATTTATTGCTCCAAAAGCAGTTTCAGGCAATTCTGAGCACATTTCATCATTTCAGTGATTCTAGACAAAAAGCTTCAAAACACGTTTTTTTTTTCAGCTCAGAAAGCATTTTCAGGTCATTCTGAGCACTTGTCATCATTTCAGTGATCCCAGACAAAAAACTTCAAAACACGTTTTTTATTGCTCCAAAATCGTTTTCAGGCCATTCTGCGCACATTTCATCATTCAGTGATCCCAGACAAACAGTTTCAAAACACATTTTTTATTGCTTCAAAAGCGTTCTCAGGCCATTCTGAGCACATTTCATCATTTCAGTGATCCTAGACAAACAGTTTCAAAAACATATTTTTTTTTATTGCTTCAAAAGCGTAATCAGGCCATTTTGAGCACGTTTCATCATTTCAGTGATCCTTGACAAAAAGTTTCAAAACACAATTTTTGTTGCTCCAAAGGCGTTTTCAGGCTATTCTGAACACTTTTCATCATTTCAGTGATACAAGACAAAAAGTTTCAAAACACATTTTTTATTGCTCAGAAAACATTTTCAGGTCATTCTGAGCACATTTCATCATTTCAGTGATCCAAAACAAAAAGCTTCAAAACACGTTATTCATTGCTCCAAAAGCATTTTCAGGCCATTCTGAGCACATTTCATCATTTCAGTGATCCTAGACAAAAAGTTTCAAAACACGTCTTTTAATGCTCTAAAAGCATTTTCAGGCCATTCTGAGCACATTTCATTATTTCAGTGATACGAGACAAAAAGTTTCAAAACACGTTATTTATTGCTACAAAAGCACTTTCAGGCCATTCTGAGCACATTTCATCATTTCAGTGATCCTATACAAAAAGCTTCAAAACACGTTTTTGTTTCCGCTCAGAAAGCATTTTCAGGTCATTCTGAGCACATGTCATCATTTCAGTGATCCCAGACAAAAAACTTCAAAACACGTTTTTTATTGCTCCAAAATCGTTTTCAGGCCATTCTGCGCACATTTCATCATTCAGTGATCCCAGACAAACAGTTTCAAAACACATTTTTTATTGCTTCAAAAGCGTTTTCAGGCCATTCTGAGCACATTTCATCATTTCAGTGATCCTAGACAAACAGTTTCAAAAACATATTTTTTTTTATTGCTTCAAAATCGTAATCAGGCCATTTTGAGCACGCGTCATCATTTCAGTGATCCTTGACAAAAAGTTTCAAAACACAATTTTTATTGCTCCAAAGGCGTTTTCAGGCCATTCTGAACACTTTTCATCATTTCAGTGATACAAGACAAAAAGTTTCAATTCACGTTTTTTATTGCTCAGAGAGCATTTTCAGGTCATTCTGAGCACATTTCATCATTTCAGTGATCCTAGAGAAAAAGTTTCAAAAGACGTTTTTATTGCTCCAAAAGCGTTTTCAGGCCATTCTAAACACATTTCATCATTTCAATGATCCTAAACAAACAGTTTCCAAACACGTTTTTTATTGCTCCAAAAGCCTTTTCAGGCCATTCCGAGCACTTTTCATCATTTCAGTGATCCTAGACAAAATTTTCAAAATACGCTTTCTATATCTCCAAAAGCGTTTTCAGACCATTCTGAGCACATTTCATCATTTCAGTGATCCTAGACAAACAGTTTCAAAAACATATTTTTTTTTATTGCTTCAAAATCGTAATCAGGCCATTTTGAGCACGCGTCATCATTTCAGTGATCCTTGACAAAAAGTTTCAAAACACAATTTTTATTGCTCCAAAGGCGTTTTCAGGCCATTCTGAACACTTTTCATCATTTCAGTGATACAAGACAAAAAGTTTCAATTCACGTTTTTTATTGCTCAGAGAGCATTTTCAGGTCATTCTGAGCACATTTCATCATTTCAGCGATCCTAGAGAAAAAGTTTCAAAAGACGTTTTTATTGCTCCAAAAGCGTTTTCAGGCCATTCTAAACACATTTCATCATTTCAATGATCCTAAACAAACAGTTTCCAAACACGTTTTTTATTGCTCCAAAAGCCTTTTCAGGCCATTCCGAGCACTTTTCATCATTTGAGTGATCCTAGACAAAATTTTCAAAAAACGCTTTCTATATCTCCAAAAGCGTTTTCAGACCATTCTGAGCACATTTCATCATTTCAGTGATCCTTGACAAACAGTTTCAAAACACATTTTTTATTGCTCAAAAGTGTTTTCAGGCCATTTTGAGGACATTTCATCATTTCAGTTATCCTAGACAAAAAGTTTCAGAACACGTTTTTTATTGCTGCAAAAGCATTTTCAGGCCATTCTGAGCACATTTCATCATTTCCGTGATCCTAGACAAAAAGTTTCAAAACACATTTTTTATTGCTCAGAAAGCGTTTTAAGGTTAGTCTGAGCACATTTTATCATTTCAGTGATCCCAGACAAACAGTGTCAAAACACGTGTATTATTGCTCAGAAAGCATTTTCAGGTCATTCTGAGCACAATTCATCATTGCAGTGATCCTTGAGAAAAAGTTTCAAAACACAATTTTTGTTGCTCCAAAAGCGTTTTCAGGCCATTCTGAGCACATTTCATCATTTCAGTGATCCTAGACAAAAAGTTTCAATTCACGCTTTTTATTGCTCAGAGAGCATTTTCAGGTCATTCTGAGCACATTTCATCATTTCAGTGAACCTAGACAAAAAGTTTAAAAACACGTTTTTTATTGGGCCAAAAGCGTTTTCAGGCCATTCTAAACACATTTCATCATTTCAGTGATCCTAGAGAAACAGTTTCGAAACACATTTTTTATTGCTTCAAAAGCGCTTTCAAGCCATTCTGAGCACATTTCATCATTTCAGTGATCCCAGACAAAAAATTTCAAAAGACTTTTTTTATTGCTTTAAAAGCATTTTCGGGCCACTCTGAGCACATTTCATCATTTCAGTGATCCTATACAAAAATTTTCAAAACACGTTTTTTATTGCTCCAAAAGAGTTTTCAGGCCATTCTGAGCACATTTCATCATTTCAGTGATTCGAGACAAAAAGTTTCAAAACACATTTTTTATTGCTCCAAAAGCACTTTCAGGCGATTCTGAGCACATTTCATCATTTCAGTGATCTCAGACAAAAAGTTTCAAAACACGTTTTTTAATGCTCCAAAAGCGTTTTCAGGCCATTCTGAGCACATTTCATCATTTCAGTGATTCTAGACAAAAAGTTTCAAAACACATTTTTTATTGCTCCAAAAGCACTTTCAGGCAATTCTGAGCACATTTCATCATTTCAGTGATCCAAGACAAAAAGTTTCAAAACACGTCTTTTAATGCTCTAAAAGCATTTTCAGGCCATTCTGAGCACATTTCATTATTTCTGTGATACGAGACAAAAAGTTTCAAACCACGTTTTTTATTGCTCCAAAAGCGTTTTCAGGCAATTCTGAGCACACTTCATCATTTCAGTGATCCTAGACAAAAAGTCTCAAAACACGTTATTTAATGCTCCAAAAGCAATTTCAGGCCATTCTGAGCACATTTCATCATTTCAGTGATCCTATACAAAAAGCTTCAAAACACGTTTTTGTTTCCGCTCAGAAAGCATTTTCAGGTCATTCTGAGCACATGTCATCATTACAGTGATCCCAGACAAAAAACTTCAAAACACGTTTTTTATTGCTCCAAAATCGTTTTCAGGCCATTCTGCGCACATTTCATCATTTCAGTGATCCTAGACAAACAGTTTCAAAAACATATTTTTTTTTATTGCTTCAAAATCGTAATCAGGCCATTTTGAGCACGTGTCATCATTTCAGTGATCCTTGACAAAAAGTTTCAAAACACAATTTTTATTGCTCCAAAGGCATTTTCAGGCCATTCTGAACACTTTTCATCATTTCAGTGATACAAGACAAAAAGTTTCAATGCACGTTTTTTATTGCTCAGAGAGCATTTTCAGGTCATTCTGAGCACATTTCATCATTTCAGTGATCCTAGAGAAAAAGTTTCAAAAGACGTTTTTATTGCTCCAAAAGCGTTTTCAGGCCATTCTAAACACATTTCATCATTTCACTGATCCTAAACAAACAGTTTCCAAACACGTTTTTTATTGCTCCAAAAGCCTTTTCAGGCCATTCCGAGCACTTTTCATCATTTCAGTGATCCTAGACAAAATTTTCAAAAAACGCTTTCTATATCTCCAAAAGCGTTTTCAGACCATTCTGAGCACATTTCATCATTTCAGTGATCCTTGACAAACAGTTTCAAAACACATTTTTTATTGCTCAAAAGTGTTTTCAGGCCATTTTGAGGACATTTCATCAATTCAGTTATCCTAGACAAAAAGTTTCAGAACACGTTTTTTATTGCTGCAAAAGCATTTTCAGGCCATTCTGAGCACATTTCATCATTTCAGTGATCCCAGACAAAAAGTTTCAAAACGCATTTTTTATTTTCTCAAAAAGCTTTTTCAGGCCATTCTGAGCACATTTCAACATTTCAGTGATCCCAGACAAAAAGTTTCAAAACACGTTATTTATTGCTCCAAAAGAAATTTCGGCCATTCTGAGCACATTTCATCATTTCAGTGATCCTAGACAAAAAGTTTCTAAACACGTTTTTTATTGCTCAGAAAGCAATTTCAGGTCATTCTGAGCACATTTCATCATTTCAGTGATCTCAGACAAAAAGTTTCAAACCTTGATTTGTATTGCTCCAAAATCGTTTTCAGGCCATTCTGCGCACATTTCATCATTCAGTGATCCCAGACAAACAGTTTCAAAACACATTTTTTATTGCTTCAAAAGCGTTTTCAAGCCATTCTGAGCACATTTCATCATTTCAGTGATCCTAGACAAACAGTTTCAAAAACATATTTTTTTTTATTGCTTCAAAATCGTAATCAGGCCATTTTGAGCACGTGTCATCATTTCAGTGATCCTTGACAAAAAGTTTCAAAACACAATTTTTATTGCTCCAAAGGCGTTTTCAGGCCATTCTGAACACTTTTCATCATTTCAGTGATACAAGACAAAAAGTTTCAATTCACGTTTTTTATTGCTCAGAGAGAATTTTCAGGTCATTCTGAGCACATTTCATCATTTCAGTGATCCTAGAGAAAAACTTTCAAAAGACGTTTTTATTGCTCCAAAAGCGTTTTCAGGCCATTCTAAACACATTTCATCATTGCAATGATCCTAAACAAACAGTTTCCAAACACGTTTTTTATTGCTCCAAAAGCCTTTTCAGGCCATTCCGAGCACTTTTCATCATTTCAGTGATCCTAGACAAAATTTTCAAAAAACGCTTTCTATATCTCCAAAAGCGTTTTCAGACCATTCTGAGCACATTTCATCATTTCAGTGATCCTTGACAAACAGTTTCAAAACACATTTTTTATTGCTCAAAAGTGTTTTCAGGCCATTTTGAGGACATTTCATCATTTCAGTTATCCTAGACAAAAAGTTTCAGAACACGTTTTTTATTGCTGCAAAAGCATTTTCAGGCCATTCTGAGCACATTTCATCATTTCAGTGATCCCAGACAAAAAGTTTCAAAACGCGTTTTTTATTTTCTCAAAAAGCTTTTTCAGGCCATTCTGAGCACATTTCAACATTTCAGTGATCCTAGACAAAAAGTTTCAAAACACGTTATTTATTGCTCCAAAAGAAATTTCGGCCATTCTGAGCACATTTCATCATTTCAGTGATCCTAGACAAAAAGTTTCTAAACACGTTTTTTATTGCTCAGAAAGCAATTTCAGGTCATTCTGAGCACATTTCATCATTTCAGTGATCTCAGACAAAAAGTTTCAAACCTTGATTTGTATTGCTCCAAAAGCGTTTTCAGGCCATTCTGAGCACATTTCATCATTTCAGTGATCCTATACAAAAACTTTCAAAACTTGTTTTTTATTGCACCAAAAAAGTTTTCTGGCCAATCTGAGCACAATTCATCATTTCAGTGATTCCAGACAAAAAGTTTCAAAACACATTTTTTATTGCTCCAAAAGCACTTTCAGGCGATTCTGAGCACATTTCATCATTTCAGTGATTCTAGACAAAAAGTTTCAAAACACATTTTTTATTGCTCCAAAAGCACTTTCAGGCAATTCTGAGCACATTTCATCATTTCAGTGATCCTAGACAAAATTTTCAAAAAACGCTTTCTATATCTCCAAAAGCGTTTTCAGACCATTCTGAGCACATTTCATCATTTCAGTGATCCTTGACAAACAGTTTCAAAACACATTTTTTATTGCTCAAAAGTGTTTTCAGGCCATTTTGAGGACATTTCATCATTTCAGTTATCCTAGACAAAAAGTTTCAGAACACGTTTTTTATTGCTGCAAAAGCATTTTCAGGCCATTCTGAGCACATTTCATCATTTCAGTGATCCCAGACAAAAAGTTTCAAAACGCGTTTTTTATTTTCTCAAAAAGCTTTTTCAGGCCATTCTGAGCACATTTCAACATTTCAGTGATCCTAGACAAAAAGTTTCAAAACACGTTTTTTTTTGCTCCAAAAGAAATTTCGGCCATTCTGAGCACATTTCATCATTTCAGTGATCCTAGACAAAAAGTTTCTAAACACGATTTTTATTGCTCAGAAAGCAATTTCAGGTCATTCTGAGCACATTTCATCATTTCAGTGATCTCAGACAAAAAGTTTCAAACCTTGATTTGTATTGCTCCAAAAGCGTTTTCAGGCCATTCTGAGCACATTTCATCATTTCAGTGATCCTATACAAAAACTTTCAAAACTTGTTTTTTATTGCACCAAAAAAGTTTTCAGGCCAATCTGAGCACAATTCATCATTTCAGTGATTCCAGACAAAAAGTTTCAAAACACATTTTTTATTGCTCCAAAAGCACTTTCAGGCGATTCTGAGCACATTTCATCATTTCAGTGATTCTAGACAAAAAGTTTCAAAACACATTTTTTATTGCTCCAAAAGCACTTTCAGGCAATTCTGAGCACATTTCATCATTTCAGTGATCCAAGACAAAAAGTTTCAAAACACGTCTTGTAATGCTCTAAAAGCATTTTCAGGCCATTCTGAGCACATTTCATTATTTCAGTGATTCGAGACAAAAAATTTCAAACCACGTTTTTTATTGCTCCAAAAGCGTTTTCAGGCCATTCTGAGCACACTTCATCATTTCAGTGATCCTAGACAAAAAGTCTCAAAACACGTTATTTATTGCTCCAAAAGCAGTTTCAGGCAATTCTGAGCACATTTCATCATTTCAGTGATTCTAGACAAAAAGCTTCAAAACACGTTTTTTTTTTCAGCTCAGAAAGCATTTTCAGGTCATTCTGAGCACTTGTCATCATTTCAGTGATCCCAGACAAAAAACTTCAAAACACGTTTTTTATTGCTCCAAAATCGTTTTCAGGCCATTCTGCGCACATTTCATCATTCAGTGATCCCAGACAAACAGTTTCAAAACACATTTTTTATTGCTTCAAAAGCGTTCTCAGGCCATTCTGAGCACATTTCATCATTTCAGTGATCCTGGACAAACAGTTTCAAAAACATATTTTTTTTTATTGCTTCAAAAGCGTAATCAGGCCATTTTGAGCACGTTTCATCATTTCAGTGATCCTTGACAAAAAGTTTCAAAACACAATTTTTGTTGCTCCAAAGGCGTTTTCAGGCCATTCTGAACACTTTTCATCATTTCAGTGATACAAGACAAAAAGTTTCAAAACACATTTTTTATTGCTCAGAAAACATTTTCAGGTCATTCTGAGCACATTTCATCATTTCAGTGATCCAAAACAAAAAGCTTCAAAACACGTTATTCATTGCTCCAAAAGCATTTTCAGGCCATTCTGAGCACATTTCATCATTTCAGTGATCCTAGACAAAAAGTTTCAAAACACGTCTTTTACTGCTCTAAAAGCATTTTCAGGCCATTCTGAGCACATTTCATTATTTCAGTGATACGAGACAAAAAGTTTCAAAACACGTTTTTTATTGCTCAAAAAGCGTTTTCGGGCCATTCTGAGCACATTTCATCATTTCAGTGATCCTAGACAAAAAATTTCAAAGCACAATTTTTATTGCTCAGAAAGCATTTTAAGGTCATTCTGAGCACATTTCGTCATTTCAGTGATCCCAGACAAACAGTTTCAAAACACTTTTTTATTGCTTCAAAAGCGTAATCAGGCCATTTTGAGCACATTTCTTCATTTCAGTGATCATTGACAAAAAGTTTCAAAACACGTTATTCATTGCTCCAAAAGAGTTTTCAGGCCATTCTGAGCACATTTCATCATTTCAGTGATCCTAGACAAAAAGTTTCAAGACGCATTTTTTATTGCTCAGAAAGCATTTTCAGGTCAGTCTGAGCACATTTCATCATTTCGGTGATCCCAGACAAAAAGTTTCAAAACACGTTTTTTATTGCTCAAAAAGCGTTTTCAGGCCATTCTGAGCACATTTCATCATTTCAGTGATCCTAGACAAAAAGTTTCAAAACACATTTTTTATTGCTCAGAAAGCGTTTTAAGGTTATTCTGAGCACATTTTATCATTTCAGTGATCCCAGACAAACAGTGTCAAAACACGTTTATTATTGCTCAGAAAGCATTTTCAGGTCATTCTGAGCACAATTCATCATTTCAGTGATCCTTGACAAAAAGTTTCAAAACACAATTTTTGTTGCTCCAAAAGCGTTTTCAGGCCATTCTGAGCACATTTCATCATTTCAGTGATCCTAGACAAAAAGTTTCAATTCACGCTTTTTATTGCTCAGAGAGCATTTTCAGGTCATTCTGAGCACATTTCATCATTTCAGTGAACCTAGACAAAAAGTTTAAAAACACGTTTTTTATTGGGCCAAAAGCGTTTTCAGGCCATTCTAAACACATTTCATCATTCCAGTGATCCTAGACAAACAGTTTCGAAACACATTTTTTATTGCTTCAAAAGCGCTTTCAGGCCATTCTGAGCACATTTCATCATTTCAGTGATCCCAGACAAAAAATTTCAAAAGACGTTTTTTATTGCTTTAAAACCATTTTCGGGCCACTCTGAGCACATTTCATCATTTCAGTGATCCTATACAAAAATTTTCAAAACACGTTTTTTATTGCTCCAAAAGAGTTTTCAGGCCATTCTGAGCACATTTCATCATTTCAGTGATTCTAGACAAAAAGTTTCAAAACACATTTTTTATTGCTCCAAAAGCACTTTCAGGCGATTCTGAGCACATTTCATCATTTCAGTGATCTCAGACAAAAAGTTTCAAAACACGTCTTTTAATGCTCTAAAAGCATTTTCAGGCCATTCTGAGCACATTTCATTATTTCAGTGATACGAGACAAAAAGTTTCAAACCACGTTTTTTATTGCTCCAAAAGCGTTTTCAGGCCATTCTGAGCACACTTCATCATTTCAGTGATCCTAGACAAAAAGTCTCAAAACACGTTATTTATTGCTCCAAAAGCAATTTCAGGCCATTCTGAGCACATTTCATCATTTCAGTGATCCTATACAAAAAGCTTCAAAACACGTTTTTGTTTCCGCTCAGAAAGCATTTTCAGGTCATTCTGAGCACATGTCATCATTTCAGTGATCCCAGACAAAAAACTTCAAAACACGTTTTTTATTGCTCCAAAATCGTTTTCAGGCCATTCTGCGCACATTTCATCATTCAGTGGACCCAGACAAACAGTTTCAAAACACATTTTTTATTGCTTCAAAAGCGTTTTCAGGCCATTCTGAGCACATTTCATCATTCAGTGGACCCAGACAAACAGTTTCAAAACACATTTTTTATTGCTTCAAAAGCGTTTTCAGGCCATTCTGAGCACATTTCATCATTTCAATGATCCTAGACAAACAGTTTCAAAAACATATGTTTTTTATTGCTTCAAAATCGTAATCAGGCCATTTTGAGCACGTGTCATCCTTTCAGTGATCCTTGACAAAAAGTTTCAAAACACAAGTTTTATTGCTCCAAAGGCGTTTTCAGGCCATTCTGAACACTTTTCATCATTTCAGTGATACAGGACAAAAAGTTTCAATTCACGTTTTTTATTGCTCAGAGAGCATTTTCAGGTCATTCTGAGCACATTTCATCATTTCAGTGATCCTAGACAAAAAGTTTGAAAACACGTTTTTTATTGGGCCAAAAGCGTTTTCAGGCCATTCTAAACACATTTCATCATTTCAGTGATCCTAGACAAACAGTTTCGAAACACATTTTTTATTGCTTCAAAAGCTCTTTCAGGCCATTCTGAGCACATTTCATCATTTCAGTGATCCCAGACAAAAAATTTCAAAACACGTTTTTTATTGCTTTAAAAGCATTTTCGGGCCACTCTGAGCACATTTCATCATTTCAGTGATCCTATACAAAAATTTTCAAAACACGTTTTTTATTGCTCCAAAAGAGTTTTCAGGCCATTCTGAGCACATTTCATCATTTCAGTGATTCCAGACAAAAAGTTTCAAAACACATTTTTTATTGCTCCAAAAGCACTTTCAGGCGATTCTGAGCACATTTCATCATTTCAGTGATCTCAGACAAAAGTTTCAAAACACGTTTTTTAATGCTCCAAAAGCGTTTTCAGGCCATTCTGAGCACATTTCATCATTTCAGTGATTCTAGACAAAAAGTTTCAAAACACATTTTTTATTGCTCCAAAAGCACTTTCAGGCAATTCTGAGCACATTTCATCCTTTCAGTGATCCAAGACAAAAAGTTTCAAAACACGTCTTGTAATGCTCTAAAAGCATTTTCAGGCCATTCTGAGCACATTTCATTATTTCAGTGATACGAGACAAAAAGTTTCAAACCACGTTTTTTATTGCTCCAAAAGCGTTTCCAGGCCATTCTGAGCACACTTCATCATTTCAGTGATCCTAGACAAAAAGTCTCAAAACACAATATTTATTGCTCCAAAAGCAGTTTCAGGCCATTCTGAGCACATTTCATCATTTCAGTGATTCTAGACAAAAAACTTCAAAACTCGTTTTTTTTTTCCGCTCAGAAAGCATTTTCAGGTCATTCTGAGCACATGTCATCATTTCAGTGATCCCAGACAAAAAACTTCAAAACACGTTTTTTATTGCTCCAAAATCGTTTTCAAGCTATTCTGCGCACATTTCATCATTCAGTGATCCCAGACAAACAGTTTCAAAACACATTTTTTATTGCTTCAAAAGCGTTCTCAGGCCATTCTGAGCACATTTCATCATTTCAGTGATCCTAGACAAACAGTTTCAAAAACATATTTTTTTTTATTGCTTCAAAAGCGTAATCAGGCCATTTTGAGCACGTTTCATCATTTCAGTGATCCTTGACAAAAAATTTCAAAACACAATTTTTGTTGCTCCAAAGGCGTTTTCAGGCCATTCTGAACACTTTTCATCATTTCAGTGATACAAGACAAAAAGTTTCAAAACACATTTTTTATTGCTCAGAAAACATTTTCAGGTCATTCTGAGCACATTTCATCATTTCAGTGATCCAAAACAAAAAGTTTCAAAACACGTTATTCATTGCTCCAAAAGCATTTTTAGGCCATTCTGAGCACATTTCATCATTTCAGTGATCCTAGACAAAAAATTTCAAAACACATTTTTTATTGCTCAGAAAGCATTTTAAGGTCATTCTGAGCACATTTCATCATTTCAGTGATCCCAGACAAACAGTTTCAAAACACATTTTTTATTGCTTCAAAAGCGTAATCAGGCCATTTTGAGCACATTTCTTCATTTCAGTGATCATTGACAAAAAAATCAAAACACAATTTTTATTGCTCCAAAAGCGTTTTCAGGCCATTCTGAGCACTTTTCATCATTTCAGTGATACTAGACAAAAAGTTTCAATTCACGTTTTTTATTGCTCAGAGAGCATTTTTAGGTCATTCTGAGCACATTTCATCATTTCAGTGATCCTAGACAAAAAGTTTCAATACACGTTTTTTATTGCTCCAAAAGCGTTTTCAGGCCATTCTAAACACATTTCATCATTTCAGTGATCCTAGACAAACAGTTTCAAAACACGTTATTTGTTGCTCCAAAAGCATTTTCAGGTCATTCTGAGCACAATCCATCATTTCAGCGATCCTAGACAAAAAATTTCAAAACACGTTTTTTATTGCTCCAAAAGCGTTTTCAGGCCATTCTGAGCACATTTCATCATTTCAGTGATTCTAGACAAAAAGTTTCAAAACTCATTTCTTATTGCTCCAAAAGCGTTTTCAGGCCAATCTGAGCACATTTCATCCTTTCAGTGCTCCTAGACAAAAAGTTTCAAAACACATTTTTTATTGCTCAGAAAACATTTTCAGGTCATTCTGAGCACATTTCATCATTTCAGTGATCCAAAACAAAAAGTTTCAAAACACGTTATTCATTGCTCCAAAAGCATTTTCAGGCCATTCTGAGCGCATTTCATCATTTCAGTTATCCTAGACAAAAAGTTTCAAGACGCATTTTTAATTGCTCAGAAAGCATTTTCAGGTCAGTCTGAGCACATTTCATCATTTCGGTGATCCCAGACAAAAAGTTTCAAAACACGTTTTTTATTGCTCAAAAATCGTTTTCAGGCCATTCTGAGCACATTTCATCATTTGAGTGATCCTAGACAAAAAGTTTCAAAACACGTTATTCATTGCTCCAAAAGAATTTTCAGGCCATTCTGAGCACATTTCATCATTTCAGTGATCCTAGACAAAAAGTTTCAAGACGCATTTTTTATTGCTCAGAAAGCATTTTCAGGTCAGTCTGAGCACATTTCATCATTTCGGTGATCCCAGACAAAAAGTTTCAAAACACGTTTTTTATTGCTCAAAAAGCGTTTTCAGGCCGTTCTGAGCACATTTCATCATTTCAGTGATCCTAAACAAAAAGTTTCAAAACACATTTTTTATTGCTCAGAAAGCGTTTTAAGGTTATTCTGAGCACATTTTATCATTTCAGTGAGCCCAGACAAACAGTGTCAAAACACGTGTATTATTGCTCAGAAAGCATTTTCAGGTCATTCTGAGCACAATTCATCATTTCAGTGATCCTTGAGAAAAAGTTTCAAAACACATTTTTTGTTGCTCCAAAAGCGTTTGCAGGCCATTCTGAGCACATTTCATCATTTCAGTGATCCTAGACAAAAAGTTTCACTTCACGCTTTTTATTGCTCAGAGAGCATTTTCAGGTCATTCTGAGCACATTTCATCATTTCAGTGAACCTAGACAAAAAGTTTAAAAACACGTTTTTTATTGGGCCAAAAGCGTTTTCAGGCCATTCTAAACACATTTCATCATTTCAGTGATCCTAGACAAACAGTTTCGAAACACATTTTTTATTGCTTCAAAAGCGCTTTCAGGCCATTCTGAGCACATTTCATCATTTCAGTGATCCCAGACAAAAAATTTCAAAAGACGTTTTTTATTGCTTTAAAAGCATTTTCGGGCCACTCTGAGCACATTTCATCATTTCAGTGATCCTATACAAAAATTTTCAAAACACGTTTTTTATTGCTCCAAAAGAGTTTTCAGGCCATTCTGAGCACATTTCATCATTTCAGTGATTCGAGACAAAAAGTTTCAAAACACATTTTTTATTGCTTCAAAAGCACTTTCAGGCGATTCTGAGCACATTTCATCATTTCAGTGATCTCAGACAAAAAGTTTCAAAACACATTTTTTATTGCTCCAAAAGCACTTTCAGGCAATTCTGAGCACATTTCATCATTTCAGTGATCCAAGACAAAAAGTTTCAAAACACGTCTTTTAATGCTCTAAAAGCATTTTCAGGCCATTCTGAGCACATTTCATTATTTCAGTGATACGAGACAAAAAGTTTCAAACCACGTTTTTTATTGCTCCAAAAGCGTTTTCAGGCCATTCTGAGCACACTTCATCATTTCAGTGATCCTAGACAAAAAGTCTCAAATCACGTTATTTATTGCTCCAAAAGCAATTTCAGGCCATTCTGAGCACATTTCATCATTTCAGTGATCCTATACAAAAAGCTTCAAAACACGTTTTTGTTTCCGCTCAGAAAGCATTTTCAGGTCATTCTGAGCACATGTCATCATTTCAGTGATCCCAGACAAAAAACTTCAAAACAAGTTTTTTATTGCTCCAAAATCGTGTTCAGGCCATTCTGCGCACATTTCATTATTTCAGTGATCCTAGACAAAAAGTTTCAAAACACATTTTTTATTGCTCAGAAAACATTTTCAGGTCATTCTGAGCACATTTCATCATTGCAGTGATCCAAAACAAAAAGTTTCAAAACACGTTCTTCATTGATCCAAAAGCATTTTCAGGTCATTCTGAGCACAATTCATCATTTCAGTGATCCTAGACAAAAAGTTTCGAAACACATTTGTTATTGCTTCAAAAGCGCTTTCAGGCCATTCTGAACACATTTCATCATTTCAGTGATCCCAGACAAAAAATTTCAAAACACGTTTTTTATTGCTTTAAAAGCATTTTCGGGCCATTCTAAACACATTTCATCTTTTCAGTGATCCTAGACAAACAGTTTCAAAACACATTTTTTATTGCTCAAAAAGCATTTTCAGGTCATTCTGAGCACAATTCATCATTTCAGTGATCCTAGACAAAAAGACTCAAAACACATTTTTTATTGCTTCAAAAGCGCTTTCAGGCCATTCTGAGCACATTTCACCATTTCACTGATCCCAGACAAAAATTTCAAAACACGTTATTTATTGCTCCAAAAGCGTTTTCAGGCCATTCTGAGCACATTTCATCATTTCAGTGATTCTAGACAAAAAGTTTCAAAACACATTTTTTATTGCTCCAAAAGCATTTTCAGGCCAATCTGAGCACATTTCATTCTTTCAGTGATCCTAGACAAAAAGTTTCAAAACACATTTTTTATTGCTCAGAAAACATTTTCAGGTCATTCTGAGCACATTTCATCATTGCAGTGATCCAAAACAAAAAGTTTCAAAACACGTTCTTCAATTGATCCAATAGCATTTTCAGGTCATTCTGAGCACAATTCATCATTTCAGTGATCCTAGACAAAAAGTTTCGAAACTCATTTTTTATTGCTTCACAAGCGCTTTCAGGCCATTCTGAGCACATTTCATCATTTCAGTGATCCCAGACAAAAAATTTCAAACACGTTTTTTATTGCTTTAAAAGCATTTTCGGGCCAGTCTAAACACATTTCATCATTTCGGTGATCCTAGACAAACAGTTTGAAAACACATTTTTTGTTGCTCCAAAAGCATTTTAAGGTCATTCTGAGCACAATTCATCATTTCAGTGATCCTAGACAAAAAGTTTCAAAACATATTTTTTATTGCTTCAAAAGCGCTTTCAGGCCATTCTGAGCACATTTCATCATTTCAGTGATCCCAGACAAAAAGTTTCAAAACACATTTTTTATTGCTCCAAAAGCGTCTTCGGGCCATTCTGAGCACATTTCATCATTTCAGTGATCCTATACAAAAATTTCAAAACACGTTTTTTATTGCTGCAAAAGCGTTGTCAGGCCATTCTGAGCACATTTCATCATTTCAGTGATTCTAGACAAAAAGTTTCAAAACACATTTCTTATTGCTCCAAAAGCGTTTTCAGGCCAATCTGAGCACATTTCATCCTTTCAGTGCTCCTAGACAAAAAATTTCAAAACACATTTTTTATCGCTCAGAAAACATTTTCAGGTCATTCTGAGCACATTTCATCATTTCAGTGATCCAAAACAAAAAGTTTCAAAACACGTTATTCATTGCTCCAAAAGCATTTTCAGGCCATTCTGAGCGCATTTCATCATTTCAGTTATCCTAGACAAAAAGTTTCAAGACGCATTTTTAATTGCTCAGAAAGCATTTTCAGGTCAGTCTG
>CALYOO010000003.1:0-42887 GCA_945261195.1 Cryptosula pallasiana
AAACACATTTTTTTAGCTCCAAAAGCATTTTCAGGCCATTCTGAGCACATTTCATCATTTCAGTGATCCTAGACAAAAAAAGTTCAAAGCACATTTTTTTAGCTCCAAAAGCATTTTCAGGCCATTCTGAGCACATTTCATCATTTCAGTGATCCTAGGCAAAAAACGTTCAAAACACATTTTTTATAGCTCCAAAAGCATTTTCAGGCCATTCTGAGCACAATTCATCATTTCAGTGATCCTAGACAAACAGTTTCAAAACACAACCTTTAAAGCTCCAAAGCGTTTTCAGGCCATTCTGAGCACATTTAATCATTCAGTGATCCTAGACAAACAAGTTCAAAACACAATTTTTTATAGCTTAAAAAGCATTTTCAGGCCATTCTGAGCACATTTCATCATTTCAGTGGTCCTAGACAAAAAATTCAAAACACATTTTTTTGAGCTCCAAAAAGGTTTTCCGACCATTCTGAGCACATTTCATCATTTCAGTGATCGTAGACAAAAAAGTTCAAAACACAATTTTTTTAGCTCCAAAAGCATTTTCAGGCCATTCTGAGCACATTTCATCATTTCAGTGATCCTAGACAAAGAGTTTCAAAACACATTATTTATAGCTCCAAAAGCATTTTCAGGCCATTCTGAGCACATTTCATCATTTCAGTGATCCTAGACAAAAAAGGTCAAAACACATTTTTTTATAGCTCCAAAAGCATCTTCAGGCCATTCTGAGCACATTTCATCATTTCAGTGATCCGAGACAAAAAGTTTCAAAACACGTTTTTTTATTGCAACCAAAAGCATTTTCAGTCCATTCTGAGGCACTTTTCATCATTTCAGTGATCCTCGACAAAAAAGTTCAAAACACATTTTTTTCAGCTCCAAAAGCATTTTTCAGGCCATTCTGAGCACATTTCATCATTTCAGTGATCCTAGACAAACAGTTTCAAAACACATTTTTTATAGCTCCAAAAGCATTTTCAGGCCATTCTGAGCACATTTCATCATTTCAGTGACCCTAGACAAAAAAGTTCAAAACACATTTCTTATAGCTCCAAAAGCCTTTTCAGGCCATTCTGAGCACATTTCGTCATTTCAGTGATTCTAGACAAAAAAGTTCAAAACACATTTTTTATAGCTCCAAAAGCATTTTCAGGCCATTCTGAGCACATTTCATCATTTCAGTGATCCTAGACAAACAGTTTCAAAACACAACCTTTAAAGCTCCAAAGCGTTTTCAGACCATTCTGAGCACATTTAATCATTCAGTGAACCAAGACAAACCAAGTTCAAAACACAATTTTTATAGCTTAAAAAGCATTTTCAGGCCATTCTGAGCACATTTCATCATTTCAGTGATCCTAGACAAAAAAATTCAAAACACATTTCTTATAGCTCCAAAAGCATTTTCAGGCCATTCTGAGCACATTTCATCATTTTAGTGATCCTAGACAAACAGTTTCAAAACACAACTTTTATAGCTCCAAAAGCGTTTCAGGCCATTCTGAGCACATTTCATCATTTCAGTGATCCTAAACAAAAAAGTTGAAAACACATTTTTTCTAGCTCCAAAAGCATTTTCAGGCCATTCTGAGCACATTTCATCATTTCAGTGATCCTAGACAAACAGTTTCAAAACACATTTTTTATAACTCCAAAAGCATTTTCAGGCCATTCTGAGCACATTTCATCATTTCAGTGATCCTAGACAAAAAAGTTCAAAGCACACTTTTTTAGCTCCAAAAGCATTTTCAGGCCATTCTGAGCACATTTCATCATTTCAGTGATCCTAGACAAACAGTTTCAAAACACAACCTTTAAAGCTCCAAAGCGTTTTTCAGGCCATTCTGAGCACATTTCATCATTTCAATGATCCTAGACAAACAAGTTCAAAACACAATTTTTATAGCTTAAAAAGCATTTTCAGGCCATTCTAAGCACATTTCATCATTTCAGTGATCCTAGAGAAAAAAGTTCAAAACACTTTTCTTATAGCTCCAAAAGCATTTTCAGGCCATTCTGAGCACATTTCATCATTTCAGTGATCCTAGACAAACAGTTTCAAAACACAACTTTCTGAGCACATTTCATCATTTCAGTGATCCTAGACAAAAAAGTTCAAAACACATTTTTTATAGCTCCAAAAGCGTTTTCAGGCCATTCTGAGCGCATTTCATCATTTCAGTGATCCTAGACAAAAAAGTTCAAAAACACATTTTTTATAGCTCCAAAAGCGTTTTTCAGGCCATTCTGAGCGCATTTCATCATTTCAGTGATCTTAGACAAACAGTTTCAAAACACAACTTTTAAAGCTCCAAAAGCGTTTTCAGGCCATTCTGAGCACATTTCATCATTTCAGTGATCCTAGACAAAAAAGTTCAAAACACAATTTTTTGTAGCTCCAAAAGCATTTTCAGGCCATTCTAAGCACAATTCATCATTTCAGTGATCCTGGACAAACTGCTTCAAAAGACAAATTTTATAGCTCCAAAAGCGTTTTCAGGCCATTCTGAGCACATTTCATCATTTCAGTGATCCTAGACAAAAAAGTTCAAAACACATTTTTTTTAACTCCAAAAGCGTTTTCAGGCCATTCTGAGCACATTTCATCTTTTCAGTGATCCTAGACAAACAGTTTCAAAACACAACGTTTAAAGCTCCAAAAGCGTTTTCAGACCATTCTGAGCACATTTTCATCATTTCAGTCATCCTAGACAAAAAAGTTCAAAAGATTTTTGTTATAGCTCCAAAAGCATTTTCAGGCCATTCTGAGCACATTTTATCATTTCAGTGATCCTAGACAAACAGTTTCAAAACACATTATTTATAGCTCCAAAAGCATTTTCAGGCCATTCTGAGCACATTTCCATCATTTCAGTGATCCTAGACAAACAGTTTCAAAACACATTAATTTATAGCTCCAAAAGCATTTTCAGGCCATTCTGAGCACATTTCATCATTTCAGTGATCCTAGACAAAAAGGTCAAAACACATTTTTTATAGCTCCAAAAGCATTTTCAGGCCATTCTGAGCACATTTTCATCATTTCATTGATCCTAGACAAAAAAGGTCAAAACACATTTTTTATAGCTCCAAAAGCATCTTCAGGCCATTCTGAGCACATTTCATCATTTCAGTGATCCGAGACAAAAAGTTTCAAAACACGTTTTTTATTGCAACCAAAAGCATTTTCAGTCCATTCTGAGCACTTTTTCATCATTTCAGTGATCCTCGACAAAAAAGTTCAAAACACTGTTTTTCCAGCTCCAAAAGCATTTTCAGGCCATTCTGAGCACATTTCATCATTTCAGTGATCCTAGACAAACAGTTTCAAAAACACATTTTTTATAGCTCCAAAAGCATTTTCAGGCCATTCTGAGCACATTTCATCATTTCAGTGATCCTAGACAAAAAAGTTCAAAAACACATTTCTTATAGCTCCAAAAGCATTTTCAGGCCATTCTGAGCACATTTCATCATTTCAGTGATTCTAGACAAAAAAGTTCAAAACACATTTTTTATAGCTCCAAAAGCATTTTCAGGCCATTCTGAGCACATTTCATCATTTCAGTGATCCTAGACAAACAGTTTCAAAACACCACTTTTAAAGCTCCAAAGCGTTTTCAGGCCATTCTGAGCACATTTAATCATTCAGTGAACCAAGACAAACAAGTTCAAAACACAATTTTTATAGCTTAAAAAGCATTTCCAGGCCATTCTGAGCACATTTCATCATTTCAGTGATCCTAGACAAAAAAGTTCAAAGCACATTTTTTTAGCTCCAAAAGCATTTTCAGGCCATTCTGAGCACATTTCATCATTTCAGTGATCCTAGGCAAAAACGTTCAAAACACATTTTTTATAGCTCCAAAAGCATTTTCAGGCCATTCTGAGCACAATTCATCATTTCAGTGATCCTAGACAAACAGTTTCAAAACACAACCTTTAAAGCTCCAAAGCGTTTTCAGGCCATTCTGAGCACATTTAATCATTCAGTGATCCTAGACAAAAAAGGTCAAAACACATTTTTTATAGCTCCAAAAGCATCTTCAGGCCATTCTGAGCACATTTCATCATTTCAGTGATCCGAGACAAAAAGTTTCAAAACACGTTTTTTGTTGCAACCAAAAGCATTTTCAGGCCATTCTGAGCACATTTCATCGTTTCAGTGATCCTAGACAAACAGTTTCAAAACACTTTTTTTATAGCTCCAAAAGCATTTTCAAGCCATTCTGAGCACATTTCATCATTTCATTGATCCTAGACAAAAAAGTTCAAAAGACATTTTTTTAACTCCAAAAGCATTTTCAGGCCAATCTGAGCACATTTCATCATTCCAGTGATCCTAGGCTTAAAAGTTCAAAACACATTTTTTATAGCTCCAAAAGCATTTTCTGGCCATTCTGAGCACATTTCATCATTTCAGTGAAACTAGACAAACAGTTTCAAAAGACAACTTTTAAAGCTCCAAAAACGTTTTCAGGCCAGTCTGAGCACATTTCATCATTTCAGTGATCCTAGACAAACAGTTTCAAAACACAACGTTTATAGCTCCAACAGCGTTTTCAGGCCATTCTGAGCACATTTCATCATTTCAGTGATCCTAGACAAAAACGTTCAAAACCCATTTTTTTTAGCTCCAAAAGCATTTTCAGGCCATTCTGAGCACATTTCATCGATTCAGTGATCCTAGACAAATAGTTTCAAAACACAAACTTTATAGCTCCAAAAGCGTTTTCAGGCCGTTCTTAGCACATTTCATCATTTCAGTGGTCCTAGACAAAAAATTCAAAACACATTTTTTTGAGCTCCAAAAAGGTTTTCAGGCCATTCTGAGCACATTTCATCATTTCAGTGATCGTAGACAAAAAAGTTCAAAACACAATTTTTTTAGCTCCAAAAGCATTTTCAGGCCATTCTGAGCACATTTCATCATTTCAGTGATCCTAGACAAACAGTTTCAAAACACATTATTTGTAGCTCCAAAAGCATTTTCAGGCCATTCTGAGCACATTTCATCATTTCAGTGATCCTAGACAAAAAAGGTCAAAACACATTTTTTATAGCTCCAAAAGCATCTTCAGGCCATTCTGAGCACATTTCATCATTTCAGTGATCCGAGACAAAAAGTTTCAAAACACATTTTTTAGTGCAACCAAAAGCATTTTCAGTCCATTCTGAGCACTTTTCATCATTTCAGTGATCCTCGACAAAAAAGTTCAAAACACATTTTTTCCAGCTCCAAAAGCATTTTCAGGCCATTCTGAGCACATTTCATCATTTCAGTGATCCTAGACAAACAGTTTCAAAACACATTTTTTATAGCTCCAAAAGCATTTTCAGGCCATTCTGAGCACATTTCATCATTTCAGTGATCCTAGACAAAAAAGTTCAAAACACATTTCTTATAGCTCCAAAAGCATCTTCAGGCCATTCGGAGCACATTTCATCATTTCAGTGATTCTAGACAAAAAAGTTCAAAACACATTTTTTATAGCTCCAAAAGCATTTTCAGGCCATTCTGAGCACATTTCATCATTTCAGTGATCGTAGACAAACAGTTTCAAAACACAACCTTTGAAGCTCCAAAGCGTTTTCAGGCCATTCTGAGCACATTTAATCATTCAGTGAACCAAGACAAACAAGTTCAAAACACAATTTTTATAGCTTAAAAAGCTTTTTCAGGCCATTCTGAGCACATTTCATCATTTCAGTGATCCTAGACAAAAAAGTTCAAAACACATTTCTTATAGCTCCAAAAGCATTTTCAGGCCATTCTGAGCACATTTCATCATTTTAGTGATCCTAGACAAACAGTTTCAAAACACAACTTTTATAGTTCCAAAAGCGTTTTCAGGCCATTCTGAGCACATTTCATCATTTCAGTGATCCTAAACAAAAAAGTTCAAATTACATTTTTTTAGCTCCAAAAGCATTTTCAGGCCATTCTGAGCACATTTCATCATTTCAGTGATCCTAGACAAAAATGTTCAAAACCCATTTTCTTTAGCTCCAAAAGCATTTTCAGGCCATTCTGAGCACCTTTCATCATTTCAGTGATCCTAGACAAACAGTTTCAAAACACATTTTTTTAGCTCCAAAAGCATTTTCAGGCCATTCTGAGCACATTTCATCATTTCAGTGATCCTAGACAAAAAAGTTCAAAGCACATTTTTTTAGCTCCAAAAGCATTTTCAGGCCATTCTGAGCACATTTCATCATTTCAGTGATCCTAGGCAAAAACGTTCAAAACACATTTTTTATAGCTCCAAACGCATTTTCAGGCCATTCTGAGCACAATTCATCATTTCAGTGATCCTAGACAAACAGTTTCAAAACACAACTTTTAAAGCTCCAAAGCGTTTTCAGGCCATTCTGAGCACATTTAATCATTCAGTGATCCTAGACAAACAAGTTCAAAACACAATTTTTATAGCTTAAAAAGCATTTTCAGGCCATTCTGAGCACATTTCATCATTTCAGTGGTCCTAGACAAAAAATTCAAAACACATTTTTTTGAGCTCCAAAAAGGTTTTCAGGCCATTCTGAGCACATTTCATCATTTCAGTGATCCGAGACAAAAAGTTTCAAAACACGTTTTTTATTGCAACCAAAAGCATTTTCAGTCCATTCTGAGCACTTTTCATCATTTCAGTGATCCTCGACAAAAAAGTTCAAAACACATTTTTTTCAGCTCCAAAAGCATTTTCAGGCCATTCTCACTGCGCAGAATGGGTTCTTATCCCACTTATATCCTTCTTGCATATATTAGGATACTATTGCTATCCATATTGTATGCCTTTGTTATACCAGTCTTATCCTACCTTATCTATCCTAATTTTTTTTTAGTTGAAGCTCTGCCAAATTGTTATTTGATTGGTCCACTGTTATTTCAGCAAACTATCCTAATTTTTGATAGAATTGAACATTGTGATGCAGAGTTGTCTCCTTTTTTCTCTTTGGTAAGACAACTACTGAATAATTAGTGCCATCGATCCTAATGGCTTAGCTGAGGTTAGCTCATGGTTCGCCTGGGTAACCCCCATCAATTATAACGGCAAGCACACGGCTAAAATTTTAGTACTCAAAACTAGTTACCCGCCGGCTCACATATTATTATTAGCTGCTTGGTTGATCGTCAGTGTTTAATCACTGGGCCAACTCGTACACTGCCTCAATTATTGAGAGTTCATTTAGTTTTTTTACTGATTCCATAACTGTCATCAGGTATGTTGAAATAGGTCTAATTACTAGCTCCATTGATTTTTGTTCCAAAATTCATTGCCTACCTGCTGTTGATCAAGCACAAATACTACTTCCCTGACTCAGCGCCAGTCAGTAGTTCTGAGTATAAATAATAATAATAGTAGTGTAGTTGTTTTCGTAGTCTGTGTGCTACTAGTAGTAGAAGAAGTATTAGTAGTAGTACAACTACTACTAACTATTACTGCTACTATTACTACCAGACTACTACTAGTAGTATTAGTAGTATTAACTTTATTATTGGTAGTAGAGGTCTTCTTATTCAATTTTTAGTTAGAAAAAATTTTGGTAAAAAATAATAATAATAATAATAATTTATAATAATAATAATATAATAATACATATGGCTTATAACTGTTATGAATACACTAATAATTATAGCAATTCAATTATTATGATCGATGTCTTTATTTATACATAATAATTAATAAATTGTTATAAATAATAATAATATTTAAATATTATAATAATAATTATAACTTATTATTGATTGATATAAGAATTATTATTAACATTATTATTGTTATTATTATTATTATTATTATTATTATTTATGTACATCCAGCGACATATGAAATTGTAATAATAATAATATATAAAGTATAATAATGATCATAATAATAAATTATGTATTATTATATATATCTATACACATTATTACTCTAAATAGTACAATAATAGTTGTTGTTAATATATTATTTATTATAATTTGTTCTTTTTGAAATAATTATTATTATAATAACATTATTATTATTATTATTACCTATTGTTATTATGCATCAACAGACAGTAGTAGCAGTGCATACTTATCATTCATAATTGATATTATTATTGCTAGTAGTAGTAGTAGGTGTCACAGTGGTTGTAGAGCATAAAAGTGTGCATTCACGTGGATTGATTGATTATTGACATCAGCATGATCATCATCGTTTATTATTATAACTAAAAGTAATTATTATTATGTTATAATGATTTTTGATGATCAGTTCAGAGTGATAATCATCATCGTTTTTATAATTATTATTAGTAGTTGTAATAATAATAATCATCATAAAATTGATTATGCACCACTGTTGTGACTTCACTTTAATAATTACTTATCAGACCAGTGATTTATGGCTAATGATTTATATGCTTAGTGCGGTGTTACGGCCGTGACATTGTTTGAGGTACTTTTGATAATAATAAAAATGTATGATTTTCGATTTTTATTGATTAATATCCTTTTTATTGTTATTATTGTTAACAAAAATAATTAGTATACTACTCTGCCTTTATCTGGCAAAACACCAGTATAGCTGGAGCAATTAGAGTGATCCACTATGACTTCTCTAAGAGTTGCGGTGGTTTGCTAGATGACTGCAGATTTATGGCGCTTTTTATTTTTTGATGCAGACAGTAACAGTCCACTTGTACTTTTGTTTAACAAGTGTATGTTTTTTTCTTTTGCATAAGCATCTACTTACCTGTCATTTGTTAATGGCTAAAAAAATTTTTCATCGCGAACAACTATTTTTTTGTGAAGCAAAATTGTTTGTTTTTATGCCTTTGCTTGTTTACTATTGGTTAACCCTTAACTTTATGGTCTTATTTTAATGCTCAAAACATGTATTTTGGTGTTTCTGTGCATTTACAAGTTCTGCACCAAGGGAAAAGCATTGCCTACACTGCAGTTATGTTTGTGTGTTAAAATTGTTATTCAATACAAATTCTTATATTATTGAAGAACATGATGATAAATCGCTGGTATCCAACTTTGCTAGAATACATGCAACCATTTATTGTAATTCTTGCTTGATTTTTTATGCATAAATTTTAATTTATATGTCGCACTAGCACTGCTATATACGGTCAAATGCAATGCATTTGATGTAAAAAACACATTTTTCTTCTTTTTTTCTTACTCGTATTCAAATTTCAAGGCTCTCCTCTTTTTAAAATGTGAAAAGTTATTTAGTCTTCAGCCTTCATTCTTGCTATGTAAATATCTCATATCTCTTGTACATGTATTACCTAACCTGGCATTTAAACAAAAATATGACTTCTAATATTATTCGAGGAATTATTATTCTTTATATATTATTTACCGCAGACTACTGAAACTGAAAATAAAATTTCCTTTAGCTGCTGTGTTTGGGCTTATATTTGAAGAGTAAGTTTAATAGCAACGATATTTTTAAGTTACATGTAGCTATGAAACCTAAGTTCAAAGTCTTAGTTTCCAGAGCTATTCTGTTTAGAATGCTTGTGTTGATGTAAAAATGCCTGCGTTGCCGTAAAAATGATATTATTTATTCGGACAATCCTGTTGTCTGGTCTCCAGCACCGATTAATTGTATTATATAACGCAAGCTAGTGAAACTGTTAATGAGGAAATAAAGTTTATGTGGATAGCTGGGTTGGTACTGTACAGGACTGTTTATTGTTTCCGTTGTACTACTGAAGTTCTTGTAATAATTATGCGAGTTTCATTTGTCATTATAATTTATAATAATACTAATACTTGTTACTATTATTTTTATGCTTGTACCTACATGTATATATATTATAATAATCCAGCTATACTAAGAGTATAACATAAAGTAAGTAATTGATAAAGGTTATCATGACTGTAGTAACAAATGAATAATAAAAGCGACAATTACCGATAATATGTATTATAATTTTATTAGTTGTGATTTCTATTGTTAAGTTTTTTCTCCAGATAGGCTGATAATAGCAAAAACAATTGTAATAGGATTTTCGGATTTTTTTATAGGTATCTCTTCAAGTGTTCTAGGCTGTGATTAGTTTCTGTTTTTGTTCCATTAGTTGCTAATAATCAAAAGTTTGACAAGTGACCGTGACACTTTTGTGAAGAACTTGAATGATCTGTAAACTATCAGTTTTATTTATTTATCAACTACGGTTCATATCTGTTAATTATTCTTAGTCCTTGTTATTGAATATACTGGCAACACTAAAGACATACTTTTCGTTTCACAAAAGTTGAACGAGTATTTATACTGCTAAAAAAACAAAATATTAATAGTTTTAGTTCGGTTGATTTTATTATCAGTGTATATTGCTTTCCATACCACGAAACATGTTAACACTATGACTGTCACAATCGCTAAAAAAAACGTTCCAATTTTAAAGATGAAGTATTTGGGTTTGATAGATTTTAGCACTTTTTCTATATACACAGATGAAATATTTATGGATGCGATATTCCGATGTTGTACATTTTTTGATGATCTTTACTGGAAAATCAATTTCCAAGACTATTTTTGATCAAAGAATGTTCTAAAATATAATGTTTGGACTGGTTAATAGCGTAGTGTTTATACATCTCCATCCACCCAGAGACTCAACATTTTTGTTGCAATTATTCCTCTGAGGGAAAGTCTTTTGTAGCATCAACCTAGCTATCTGCTTAAACAAATTTTTTTCCTCATTGATGGTTTTACCAGCTCGTGTTGTATATTATAAGTAATCGGTGATAGAGACGAAACAACTTTATCGAATTCTGCGTGCTGACACTTCCCCAATTTCTTTTCGCTTTTTCTTTCTAAATCTCATTTCTGGCCGCCCACCGTAGGATTGCAAGTCTGCCTGCCAGCACCAATCCATTCTGTATTGTAGTATAGTTGATTGAAGTTTATTTATTTCAGCCAATAATGAATGTTTTAATTATTATAACTACTGATATTGTTGCTGCTAATAGAGTTGGTTACTCTTCATAGCTACCATGATGCTGACAATTGAGTTAATCAGCTAGGTAATTTATACTACCTCATTGATTCACTCAGTTTATGCTTCTTTGTGTTGGTACTAGGAGTTTTTTTAGCTCTCATTGTACAAAAGAGGGGACAATATTTTTGCCAATTGTTCCCTTTGTAGGAATTTGCCAGTAACTGTTAGTTTGAACCCGCCGAAGTAGCAGGCTAGATGACATCCTCATTACTTATTCTAGCAAACTTTATAGCTTGGATAGTATGTGTTGTCAAGTTTATATACAGTTTACGTTTCAGCCAACTCCGAAATACGTCTCCACTTTACCTGTCCTTTACCTCCACATTCATTAGCAGCTATCAGAATATATTTCTCACAAAAGGCAACATTAATTCTTGGTTATATTGTAATTTGTCTCGGATTTTTTAGAGAAGAAAAATGATCTTTGCTCACAACAGCACTAACAGTTGGAGCAAAACCTTGCTACTGTTTCCACTTTTACTCTGCTGTAAGAGGTAAGTAATCAACGAAACATAGCTGAAAGCTATCCTTTTTTTACTAAAATACACAAAACAAACAGTTGGTTGTCTTTCCATTGGAGTCACAACTTCCCAAAATTTTGACAGCTGGAGAGAGGTTTTAAAGTTGTGCTCCCCATTTCTAGGAAATTAGAACATAACTTCTATTTTTGCTAGTAGATCTTCAGCATAATTATTGGAGTACACGAGTAGATAATTCCCGGCAAAGTAACAAGTTTATTAAAAATCCGAGTGCTTTTAGAAAGATAGACATCATTGTATTAGGTGCCACATATCTAGCAGAAGATTTGTGGCATTATATTTTTTGTTACAACACTTGTTCTCTTAATAATAATATTCTTTTAAGATGAGTTGCAATTATATAACCTTTCAGTGTGTCACAGAATAAACTTTGCTTGCTGCATTGGTTGTTTGTATGCATTGATGCCCATGTTTTTATTTTCCCACAACTGTGTTGCATTGAGGTAGAGAGACATAATCTATTCATTTTGTTGGATTTCCAGCAACATCTTCTGTTAAAACTAAACCGACATTAATTTGTAGAAAGAATCACAACGTCTAACGTCCTCTGTTGACCGAACATATGCAAACTTTGCCAAATTTATTTTGGAGCATTCTTTCACTTGCTAATCTCCGACCTTTATTTTCCGGAGCTAATGCAGTCCTTCGTATATTTTTAGAAGCTGGTAGACGCTGTGGATTGTTACGCTCTGAAGTGGTCAATAGTAGCTCCTGTTTTATTTGCAACATGGAAAGTAAGTATTGCTTCATTAAATTATCAATATTTGTACCATGCTAGTTTTTATTGTGATAAAGAGTTTATAAAATTTAAAGAAACATCGTCAATTTATTTCCCTTCTATAAAAATCTACTTCGCGTAATAACATGGACTGATATGACGCAGTTTAGATTAATTTTTTAAAGATTAAAATATGAAATCAATTTTTTGGTCGATAAATATTATAAATTTAAAGAAAGTATTACTTACATTTAGCAAAGAATTTCTGAAAATTGGGCCAATAAATCGTTTACTGGAGAAAGCTAATTTGGGTTCTGTTTATTACAAGCACTCACACACGCAATCATCAACAATTATAAGCACTAGTATACCAAACTCTAGGATACGCAGTTAATAGGGTTTTAGATTGGGCTCTGTCCACTTTCCGTAATACACTTGCTGCAAGCTTGATATTAGCTGATTGTATTGCGATATAGTACAAGTTCATGCTAGGAAGAATATTGCTGGTTGTTTGTGTACATATATGCAGTTTAGTTGTAAAAATAATTGATAGTAGTCTTGATTTATCAACGATTATAATAATTAACTTAATAATAATCTAACTATTATTATTACGTATTCATTATACTTAATCATCTTTGCAACTGTTTAGTGTCATTTACTGCTTCCTCCTAAACTGCAGGCATTTATGCACAGCGCTGCAATTTAAACTATTACCATCAGTCCAATGCATACCTTTATGCATTCTTAGGTTCAGCTTATTGGTTCATCGCCCAAATTTTGCTCAATAATAGCTAGCAAAACGAATATTTTATGAAAATAGGTTGAGCATCTCATGCACAGGCTCTGGAGCTTGCCACAGAAACAATTATGTACAATGCGCTTTGTACTCAACTTGTGTATGCTGAAATTTTTTACGATTCATTTGAGATTAATTTTTTTGAATTAAAGATTAGTTGTGATTAAACTTTGGAGATGGATAGCAGCACCAACTGATATGTTTATGTACTATTATTTATATGTGGTAGTGTGTGTATATACTTCTATGTCTATGTACTACAATGTCAATATACTACTGCATTTATATACTGCTATGTCTATGTACTACTGTGTCTATATACTACTATGTCTATGTACTTCTACGTCCATATACTATTATGTCTGTGTACTACTATGTAGATGTACTACTATGTCTATATACTACTATGTCTATGTATTACTATATCTATGTACTACTATGTCTATGCACTACTATGTCTATGTACTACTATGTAGATGTACTACTATATCTATGTACTACTATGTCTATGCACTACTATGTCTATGTACTACTATGTCTGTGTACTTCTATGTCTGTGTACTACTATGTCTGTGTACTTCTATGTCTGTGTACTACTATGTCTGTGTATTACTATGTAGATGTATTACTATGTCTATATACTACTACGTCTATGTACTACTATGTCTATGTGCTACTATGTCTATGCACTACTATGTCTATGTACTACTATGTCTATATACTACTATGTCTGTGTACTACTATGTAGATGTACTACTATGTCTATGTACTACTATGTCTATGTACTACTATGTCTATGTACTACTATGTAGATGTACTTCTACGTCTATATACTACTATGTCTATGCACTACTATGTCTATGTACTACTATGTCTATGTACTACTATGTCTATGCACTACTATGTCTATATACTACTATGTCCGCGTATTGCTATGTAGATGTACTACTATGTCTATGTACTACTATGTCTATGTACTACTATGTCTATGCACTACTATGTCTATGTACTACTATGTCTATGCACTACTATGTCTATGTACTACTATGTCTGTGTACTACTATATCTATGTACTACTATATCTATGTGCTACTATGTCTGTGTATTACTATGTAGATGTCATGGATGAAATACACCACGATTCAAGTGAGGCCGTTTATGGGAGTCGCCATGACTAGGATTTTTACGCAGTATCCGGTACGTACTTGTGTTTTTTTAATGCAGTGTCGAGTTGTCTTTTCATTAAGAAAGACAACTACGCCAATCCAAGGGAAAAGTGACGTACTTCCGGTACGTTCGTAAAATTTGACTATTTAAAAAATTGCGGTGGCTGCTATAAAAAGATTTGACCATAACTTGCGGCCCCTTACTATAGCGTATGTCACGAAATCCCTTGTAAGTCGCAGTTATAGTCTATATCCGGTACGGACTTGGCTGTTCAAATGGCTTCACCTGATTGGGCGCAGCTGGCCATCCTGGTGTATTTCATCCATGGTAGATGTACTACTATGTCTATGTACTACTATGTCTGTGTACTACTATGTCTGTGTACTACTATGTCTATGCACTACTATGTCTGTGTATTACTATGTAGATGTATTACTATGTCTATGTACTACTATGTCTATATACTACTATGTCTATGCACTACTATGTCTATGTACTTCTACGTCTATGTACTACTATGTCTTGTACTACTATGTCTGCGTATTACTATGTAGATGTACTACTATGTCTATATACTACTATGTCTATGCACTACTATGTCTATGTACTTCTACGTCTATGTACTACTATGTCTTGTACTACTACGTCTGTGTACTACTATGTAGATGTACTACTATGTCTATGTACTACTATGTCTATATGCTACTATGTCTATGCACTTCAACGTCTATATACTACTATGTCTATATACCACCAAGTCTATGTACTACTATGTCTATGCACTATTATGTCTATGTACTACTCTATTCATGTGTCATGCATTGTCACGTCTTTGTACTTTTATGTTTGTGTATTATTATGTTTGTATGCTACTGCTACCATGCATATATATTAGTGCGTGTATGTTTCACCCTTTTTTACGTAAATTTCTGTGAAATTGTCTAACTCAAATACATTACCACTACTTCCAAGTACTATTACAATAGTCCACTGGTGTTAGATAGTGAGTTTTGTGGTTTACCGATATTTGCAAAGTTGGTTATTTTTGTGTTTCAGAACCAATTTCAGTGCACTGAGTGCATTAGCTGCTCATTATGTCACTTATTCCCTCTCCATGATCAGTGAGGAGCATTTATACCTGGACACCTCTCGACACAGTTTTGCTCTGGGGTTAATTTTAGCCAACATGTGTGTAGCTGAAATTAGAAGTAACACTGACCTGGTAGGAGTTAACTCCCTCAACTGATGCGCCTGGCAGCTCGCTACTCATCATGCAAATTATTATTACGCGACATTACTGTAACTATTTTCCTGTTTTGAGACAATTACTGCAGCTTATATGGCAAAATTGATGTTGTTGAGAAGGCATGAAGGATCAGCATAGACTTAATGATTTTTTTCATTAATACTAAAATTATTGTACGCTGAAGAAGCTGTAGTCTTTTTATTACAGCTTTATTTGGTTTCGCCAATGTAAATTATTAGAATGTGTCCTGGTTCTAATTTATTTTGGCCTGTTTTCATAATCATTATCTAGTAAAATGTTACTAAAAGTCTAAATACAGGATCATTTTTCACCCAATACATTTGTAATGCATGTGATTCTTTTGTTGTGTAATTTTCTAATCTGAATCAACAGTAATAAACAATCTTTTCACTATTGTGTTGTGGCTGCCATGGCTGATGTTGTTATTCTTCCAGTAGGCCTTATAGTTGGTTTATCTAGCCATAATTTTGGGTATAACTGTTTTGCAGGGTGACATGGCCAGTTCTAGAAAGTCCTATGTTAGAAATTTCCATATAAAAATACAATTGATTATGTCACATAGCAATACTCTTTATTGCATTATGTGTAAAAAGTGAAATTATTTATGCTCCATTTGACAACAATAAAAATAGGTTTTGCCATTGACTCAGATCTTTAAAAATACAAACTTTATTTAAAAATCCCTAGAAAATTAACAAATGCTGCAAGATGAACATAAAAGCAAAGCAAGTTAAATTTCTTGTCACAGTTGATAAACGCAACTTGGACCAGTAGATTTATTTTAACGCTTTTACAAATGAATGGTGAAGCATAAGCTATAAATCGTCGGATAAATTGCTATTTTCCACATAGAATATCTACTGTTCAGACTGCATCTGGTTATGAAGCATCTCATGCAAGTGAAACAAAAAATGAACGCACGAACAAGTTTACTAATCTTTAGCGTGAAGGTATCTCTTTGGATCATCTCTGAAATGTAATAAAGGCTGATTGGGTTTCGTGCACTGAGGATGATGTAGCTATCAAGTAATGACCAGGTTAGACCTCAATTGATTTCTATTCTGTGCCGTCGAAGAAAGTTTTCAGCCGTTCCTTTTGTCTCTTCAAGCTTTTGAAGCTTTGCGTCATACGATATAGATGCATTGCTGCATCAGTTGTCGGGATATTATTAGGGCTAGCGGCATATTCTATTCTAAGGTTGTCACTAGTTGTCGATACGTTTTGCTCCAATAACTCAATGTTTCCTCTGTTGTCAAAAGGACTCACTTTCACTGGTTTCCCAGTTGCTAAACTTTTAGTTCTTATGATGAAGCTTCATTGCATTGACTTTTTAGCAGGCATAGATTGGCGATAGTATCATTGTCCTTGCTCTTTATTGATTTTTTTCTTATCTGCAACAAATTTGCATTAAATCTATTATTGACGAGCAATTAATTAGTTATTCATCACACAGCATATACAAAACCCAATGATTTATCAATGTCATACAGTTATGTGAAACAATCTCTTGCTCTCTCCAGGACAGCAAAGTGAAGAATATGCAGCACATTAAATCAACCAATAGTAACTAAGCAAGCAGTAACAAATTGAAAAGCTGTAAACAAAATACATCAAAAAGGAGGTGAATGACACCAATTGTGAAACAAAAAGGCAAAAATGTGCATATAAAGTTTTAACATAACTGGAATTAATACAACCAACTTATAACAATGGGTTTCTAAGTTAAAATGCGTGACAAAACTATGAAAATTTTGATGTATTATTCTTACATTTTGATGTTTCACTGGTAGGAAACATATACCACTGGTCAACCATGAATTCAAAATTGAAATGATGAGCCAAACTCAATTGTTAAAGGCAAAACTTTAATAGAACTAGCAAGTTCACCTGCTCTTAGTAAGAAAAGAGAAATTGTAGGTATGAACGCTTGCGGTTAGTCGAAAATCCCTTTTTTGGTAGCGAAAACAACGATTGTGAAAGTTATCTCAGCAATGGATCGTGATATATCAAAGTATCATAATGTAAAGGCTAGTGGTATTTTTGGTTTTTTTGCTAATGATACAAAAGTTGTACTTACATAAAACTGCCTCTTTCCGTCAACCTCCACTTGCCCCATGTAACGATTTGCTTCAATTGAAGTGCATACGTCAGGCCTTTCCATATGAACCAACTGGTCACCTAAAACAGTTGTAAGAAAAAAACAATCTCACTGTGTGTAACAAGTACTTAATGTCGTTTTTGATACAACAGTCATCGACACTGTTGCTACACATAGTAATTTAAACTACTGTTACAAATAGTCCATCTAATTTTAATTATGGAGACAAAGAATAAGTTTCACGATACATTTTCCAGCGCACTGATTTTGTTTGTATAACACTTCAATAATTTTGATGACAAAGCAGCATCTTTGCTGAATGTTAATAGCATTAGGAATAAGTGAACAAGCAGTCAATATACCCAAAAACCATTCTAACTCTGAAATATAAAACAAACACAAGAAACACGTTCCAGACAAGTTCTTGCATTAATGAAATGCAAGCATAAATCGTTTTGGGTAACTTGCTCAATTCTCCTGTGATAAAATCAACCTCAAATATGTCCTATTATTTGACAGGTAGTACGCATCACAGTGCAGCTATTAGCAATTTCATTTGACTTGTCATGGAATAATTGTGGTTATCACCAGATTGTTTACATTATTATTCAATCAATGTGTTATCAGTGTGTTGCACCTCATATGCATTCAATGCGGAGAAGATGGCCGGGCAAAAGGCAATTGTAAAAGCTTGCTGAAACCAAATAATCATAGAAGAGTTAGTCACAAAAATTGAGTCATTAATCATTTAAACTTGTTTTCCTTCGCAAATAGGAGAAATGCCAGCACAGCGGACCACTCAAATCACCTTACAATTATTTCAGAAAAAACTTTTTGATTATCGTGTGGCATAACATCTTCTAACATACAAAATTAAACTTCAAAGCAAGTGTGCAGGTGATCCACCAGACAATATATAGCTCTCTTTCATTGTAGGCTATGCATGTCTTTTTAACAATACAAAGAATCAGATTTAGACTTAGGTTAGATTTACCATCCCGCATTGCTAACGGATAGGCCCCATGTCTTCTGACTACAGTATATGACCTAGTGCAATGAAACCCGGTTTTACCATGTTTAGCGAGTGTCACTTACTGTCATAATGTAACCTAAATTGTTCAGTTAAAGTTTCTTTCAATCATCATCAATTGTCTGAGTGCTTAACAGCACTTTGCTGCACTTGTCTATTTAGCTGATGTGTCAAGTCACAACACGTTTTGAACTTGGTAAAAACAAGTTGAAGAACAAATGATCCTTTTTAAGTTTGCTTAGAAACACATATTAATTTGAAACATTTACCTGAAAGTCTGGTTTTTCTGCGTATTTCTGCTTCATCATTTTTCTGATGATGTGATGTTTTCTTTTTTGACTCATAGCTTGGTTAAGTACTTCTGTGCCAGGTTCTTGTGTCCATTTGCAGTCGAGATCTTAAAGCGTGTAGAACTGCACAAAGTTTCTGAATCTAATAGATCTCTGCTTTTCCCATTGCGCGTTTTTCATGGGCTGCCTACAAAGGCTGTCTACAACTGATCACTGGAGTTGAGCTACATTCACCCAGCCTGTGCTAAAAGATATTTGAGCCAATCACAGCTTCAGCCGCAAACAGCCTATTGGTCAGCTGAGCATTGCTTATATGCAAAACAACAAAACGAGCCGGCCCAAATTGTTAATACAGCCCTTTGTCGACTAACATAAACATGTCTCTTACAAAATTTCACATTGACATCAGAGAAATGATAACATTATTGTGGTTATTAGACCTCGTTCTGCTACACAATTGTGGGGGCGCATAATACGCTTCTTTGCACTAAAAGCTAGATTTATGCTATGTTTCTATATAAGAGCTACTAGTTTTCCCAAAACTATTCTAGTTTGAAAAAATAAATCAATCCCTTTTTTAAGATCTTTTTCTCATTGATAATTTTTTTTTTTCTCCTAACTAATCTACTATGCTAACTGACTGCGAAGACATTATTGCAGATTTAACTCTGCCATGTTCTACTCCTCAACGATGCCAAAGGGGTCACAATACCACCAATCGAGGTAAGAATGATACTTAGCTAATTTATTTTCTTTGGATGAAAAATTTTTATGGCAAACTTCAACAACTGCATTTACTGTTTTTAAGCGAATGCTGCATATTTTACAATGGGTTGACTAAACTTTGTTATATTTACTAGATTTGCACAATATGGATGAAAGGTCATGGGAAAGGGAGACAATGTCCATCAGCTCCACCAACTTGTCACATGTAAACTCACTAATGGAAAATAATATCAAGTTGACTGAAAAAATTGCCATGTTTGCTGGACAGATTGCAGAATTGCAGAAAACAGTAAACATGAAAGACCAGGAAATAAAAAAGCAGGAGCTAAAGATACAGGCATTAGAAAGAAAGCTAGAAAGCAGTGACCCAGAACCACCAAAAGAAAACAGGACAAAAGTTCAGCCAGAACTATCAAGAATGATTAGAGAAATTTATCCAATGCTGAAAACTGAAGAGAAATTCAGACTAAGTGAAAAGTATAACAGCCAAAGTAACATTGAAGCAAAAAATCATTTAAAGTCAATTATTGAACTAGAAACAAGGAAAAAATGGGAGTGGGAAATGCTAGACCGTGCACTGAAATCGAGATTTTACCATGAAAGGAAACTTGCAAGAGATAACGAAAGAGCAGTTACATTGAGGAGACAAGTTTCTCGACGCCATGCCAAGATGAAGTCTCGCACAAAAACAGCCATTAAACACAACCTCCATGTTGACATAATTAAAAATCTAACAGCTGATGATATGTCGGACGAGGCAAGCTTGGATGGCAACGAGAGCTGCCTAAAGATTAAAAGACCCAGTTGGCGAAAAGAGGATATTACAGCGAAGCTGAATGAGCTAGATGAGAAAGCCAAAGAGATCGGTAGTACGTTAAATCCTCGCAAAAGACGAATCTTAGGTTCCCCATCAGCAAGAACAGCTAAAATTAGTGGCAAGTTTTGTTAACAGAAAGCTTGCCATGTACACGCATTTGGATTTTCTTTGAACAATATAAAAATAACAGTTAGTCAGCTAACTTTTGTCTCATTAGTTGTTGTAGTCTTTGATATACTCATAATTGAAGTAGCATAAACATTAAATTGTGTAACAACAAGCCATGTTTAGTGGCCATTCACTGTCTTATACAATAGTTTAATGGTATTTGTAGCCTAGAATGCAACCAATTTCATATCATGCTATATTTTGTTATGTCATAAAATATATAACAGAGAAAATATAATGATTAGATAATTGCCCATTGTCCAAGCAATGGAATAACAGCAAGAACATCAACATTTTGATGCTTAACATTGGTCATGGCACATTTTGACAGTACACGTTGTACAGGAAGGTATGAGTAACTTTTTCTAGCAACAGAAGTTTTATGAAAAAGTTTTAAACTGGTTCCAAAAGAGTACATGTCATCATGTGACGAAAACCAATCAACTTGCAAAATTGCATGTGTTTTCATGACATTATCAACTGAAACATCAGAAAGAAATAACTCAACGATAACACCTGCTCTGGCGAGCATTGATGATCCATCGATGTGTAGAGGTGTAGCTTGAGACAACCACTTGGCTTGGATGATGTTGCAGTTTACCAAATCAGTCTTGTGTTTTCGAAATGATTCGCCGCGATAGAGAAAGTGTTCAGTGTATTTTACTCGTCGAAGCACACGGATATCGGTTGCTGCATTATACATTTGATAATACATTTGACAGAGATCAGTGTATTGATCTGCACTGAGGGACTTCAAAATAAGTCGACCTGTTGTTTGCATATATGATGAAGTTTGTGGTATACTATAATCATTTGTTGTCCAGTCTAAAGACATAGCCATAGCTAGTTGAATGGAAGAGTCAACACTAACAGATGAAATAGTACCACGAGCAATCATGGAATCATTGAAGCAGTCCTCAAGCCTTCTGCCTTCTGCAGGCCAATTAGCAACGGCAATATTCTGGCCACACAAGAATTTCCTCATAGCTTGAGTTGGCAGCTCATGATTGTTGTACCAATATTCTGCAATTATTCCATTGTATCTAGAAAATTTAAAGATCTGTTAGCTGTGTGGAATTATCATGTATTAACTAGACGGCCTAGTTAGTTAGTTTACACAGTGAAGACTGTCAGCTTAACACACGAATGCATTGCTGTTGGAAGACAGTCATTGCAGGCAACAGAGTAAACAGGTTTCACAATTTTGTAATGAAAATATTTTTACTGATCGCTGTTTTGAAACAGGGTATAGCTATAAGTCACCACCGGTGGTGCTATTATCAGCTGCGTTTCAATACTTTCAAAAACCCACATTATTTTTAGAAGTGTGATCTTAGTTTTGACACATTGACACATTAGCTATTTCCTCCAGCCAATTGTGCATGCTTTAGATATTGACTTCAATGAATTTGTTATCTGACAAGCAGGTAATAGTAATTAGATCAACTGCAATGAGTGCGGTGGTCATTTATGGTATTTTGAAGGTTTTGTACTACCGTCCTAATACTTTTGTGATTATACCATTGGATTGCTATCAGCACATTATCCTACCGGTAATTACTTGTATATGGTTTGCTGTGTTGACAAAACAGTTGGAAGAGAGTTTCATAGTTGTAATTTTAGGTAGACTATAGCCCATTCTATATCACTGCACTAACACTGAGAAATGCTGAATTACTGATTAGTGTTTGAGTGTAAAAATGGTTTTGACATAATATAGCTGAATCGGTAATTGTCAAACAATGTTCCCGCCAAACACACTTTAGACAATGAATGAGGCTGCATTTGATGCGGCTTTGAAAGAAGTGATGGCTCATAAATTGAAAACTAATCCGATGAATGGCATTCTATAACATGGATCCCAAACCCAATTGTTCTTAGTTTTATGACTAAATCTTATTGCAATAAAGTTGTCAGCCTTTCAACAGATACAAGTAAATAAATGGGACAGTTAAAAAACATTTTTGGAAATTAGCAGCAGTTTGTCCAAATAGAGCGTTAACATTGCATGGGACTTTTTTTAAATGTTTGTACGCAATTTTTTAAATTGACTTTAAACTTAACTGGTTCGATCTCAGTTGAAATCAAATAAATTAATTTCTAATATTAGATGCTCAGTTATTTATGAAGCATATCAACTAAACAATTGGCCAATATAAACAATGCCAGATAATAACAAGCAAATGACCAATTCTTTTGCTAATATTGTGTCATTAAAGAAAAAAATGGTTTAAGCTTTAATTTGAAAATTTTAGTGATCAATTAGTGACGCTTCTTATTAGTTTAATCCATCTATTTTTTTAATGAAAATTTGACTGTTCAGTTTCTTTACATACAAAAAATTAGTCGTTTGGGTGAAGGCAATAAACTTACCTTTCAAAGCTGAAACACCAAAAGCAGTAAATGGTAGAGAAATCCTCAATGCATTCCTTCAAATGGCAAACCATATGAAAGTTTGGAGTGCAAAATGCTTTTCCATATTTAACCTCAACTTGTTTGACAAATTTAATCATAAGGGCATCAGCAATCGCCAAGTCGGTTTTTTTTAAATGTTTACGGGTAAGGAGGTGCACTGCTTTAACAAATATCATCCATACTTTATAATGTTCCTCGGGAAGTGTTTGACGTAATGCAATAGTGCTGTATATCAAAGTCCAGTTTTTCCATTGGTCAGCAGTAAAAGAACAAAATCCTGATGCTATTTTTAGCGGCAATCTCCCAACACTTGAAGGAACTCGTATTCGGTTGACAGTTAGTTGGATTTTTGTTATGTTTTCTTTTGTAAGCAAGCCGGAGGTATAATAATGTTTTGTCATTTTCTTAGCAATTCCTAAATATAGCAGATGCATGGGGTCAATGGTGTGGTCTTGAATTGCATCAAAGTAAGGAAGCTCAAATAAGGCTGTCCAGCGGGCTCCGCTTTCTCTCTCTATGTTTCTTCTCTGGATGTCGGTGGTTGCTTTTCGTGCTTTAACTGCTTGCTCTTTGTGAATAGCATGAAGACGAGCTGGCCAATTTTCACGATCAAAACCACTAAAGTTGCCTTTCACACTCCCTTTTCCATCATCCATTCTTGGAAACATCTTCATACATTTAGAACAGCCTGCATGAAACAAGGAACAAAAATTGGTAATGAGAATCTCTGATCAGGGAAATGTAAAAAACTGAGGGGTGGAGAAAAATATCTGACTTCATAGAAATGATAAAAACCTGTATGTAAACTATTACTGCACACTTCTCATATGACTATGCTAAAATACTTTTTAAGGAGTGAAAAAATAATATGGGAGTGAATATGTAGGGTATAGAATAGTCGGGGTTGATATTGGTATTATCAACAGCGCTGTAATAAATCAACCTGCTTGATCACTATTGTGAAAAATATGAGTTGAAATAGTGAATCACTGTATATACAAAGATAGTAAACGGTCACTGATTATTGCTGTTGCTGGTAATATCGATGATCAACTGAAGGTTGATCGTTATAATTTTGTATAACTAGGGCAATAACAAGTAGTAATAATAGTTATCTTGAAATTTCTATAAAATCGATACTAAAACTTCGTTACTTTTAAAACTTTGCCATAGTTAATAAGCAACAAAAGAAATTTTGGCGAGTTATAAAGGTACTCTCCATGAGACATAGGTGAAAATAACAAATCTCTTTTCAATAGAGAAAAGTAATGTAATTGCGCATGGAAATGCACATAAACTAACACCAAGAAGTAAGGTTTACAATTGATAATTTTCCATCCATTCATTTAATTTGGAGTGTATCAGTGGTAATTAATGTCTCCCACAAACGACCTCCACAAGTTGGAGATCCTTACGGAAGCATTTCGAATTTCGTCTAGTGAACCAAAATGTTTTTGTAACACTAGCATTTTCACTGCAGCTGATCATCGCAATCCTGTTTACATCACATCAATCATGCTCATGTAACTCTCAGTCTTGGTTACACATGAGTTTGAGATGGCTTGTGAGCTATACATATAAGTGATAAGTCAAATACATCAGTAGCAATGCACTACCATACAACGATAGAGTGATGTAACTTGGCACCATCACAGAGAAGAAAATCTTGGTAATAAAAAGTATGACTGACAGCATCATTAGTTTTCACAGTATAGATATTTGCAGACTAAGCGATTTCACTGAGAAACTTAAAGTAAAGCTAACATTTAACTCCAAAAATCGAAAGATTCACAATTTTAGTATCATAACTTCATATTATACTCAAAAATTGATTACGAGCAACACAATATTGTTGGATTATGCTAATAATAAATTATCCAATTTTTGCCATAACGAAAAATTACTTCAAGTAAAAATAGACATTTAGCAAACACTAGCCATTACAACAAGTTTGATGAAATATTTGTCATAAGATGATGCAGTATACTCAATTTTTTCGATCCCAAATAGGTGTTCAAGAAACTTCAGCTCTAAATGCTCAAAAACTATGATACATTGTTATATTCCATGCATATAAATTTTGATTCAAATTACATAAAGCAATGATATAGCACAACCAACATCTATACCACAGGCTAAGCTAACAACTCACTTTAATAATAATTAGTGGTCTCAAATCAGAGAGAAAATGAATAAGAAAAACTTCATCTTAGCTGAACACATGCCACAAGCGTAAACAAGAAAATATTGCACCCACCATACTTGGCAGAAAATGAAAGCATTCCGCCAATTTTTCTTGAAGCTGGCAGGTCACAAGTGTACCCAAATAGCCTATATTTGTACACGTTCCCCATTGCTGAATCATCCTGGATAAAGATCCCATTGTTTAAAAGCTTAAGCTCAGTGATGATAGGCTCTAGGTAAGTGTTCAAGTGTAATGATGGCTCAGTAGGTCCAGGAATTATTCCCAGCAACATTACATTACTCTCTTTGAATCTCTCTCTACGAGGAAGGTTCAAGGTTATCATATATATTGCGCCAAGAGAGTATGGACTGTGTTTGTATGGCTGAAACCAATCAACATTTATCATGCCCAGTAGATTTTGGCGATTTTGCAAGTAAGGCTGGTGCTTTATTTTCCACAAATTGCCATCATAAATATCACTGTAGTAGGCACTGTTATTGCTCATTTGTCTCCATTCATTGCATAGGTCGATAAAGTTCGGCCTTTTGAGGAAATTGTTCAAATAACTTTTGATTGGCCGGTATGTAAAGACTCGTTTTGGAATTTTAAACTTGGCCAATACAGCATTGCATTTGTGTCGACGCCTCACTTGCGGATGGGCAGGCCAACGGACAAACTGGCATTTTGAAACTTTTCCTGATATGGTGTCAGCATAGCTGTACAGGCTATGACATTTCGGACAAGCAACAAACTTGGTGAAGTCATTATTATCCAAGCCTAAGTTTCCTTTCATAGTTTCTACTGTTGCAGGTATTGCAGTGGCTGCAGTTTGCAGTGCTTGGTATCCCATCACATCAGCAATCAAACACAGGAATACTTTGATAAACCTCATGAGTAAAACTAATGATCTGTCTGATGCCCGGGAAAATTTTTGCCACAAAAGTAATCCTTGAAGTAAGCAAATGCTGACCCATGAGAAAACTGGTTCAGTTTCAACTTCCTCGGGCCTAAAATAGGTAATCATAATTACATTATGATACCAGGTTATAAACACCTGACATGTGTCTGTAAAAGCAGTTATAAAATCTTTGAAAACGCTTTTACATGTATATGTAGCAAGTACTACTTGACAGCAGCTAGAACTTAGTCATTATTAGTGTCATATCAGCCAGGCTGACTTAGCCATACAGCCATAAGCTATGTAAACATCATAAAAGTATTTTGAATAGATGTTACTGGCAAGTGAAAAACATGAAATAAATCAGCTGTAGTGGTGGGTAAATATACTGCAGGAGAGACTTTCCCATTCATGCAGATGTTACAACTCGCTAAGCATCAATGTTGCTTTGCCAACATGTTTAATTTCATCTAAATTCAAAAACTGCAACTTACAGAATTGTTCTTTTTGAAAATACAGTAAAACAATCAAATAATGTTGTTTATGACAGTCTTAATTAGCAGATGAATTTAATGAAGTTAAGTCAACCTGCTTATGCTTAAATTCAGTGGCAACTCCTGGAAAAGCATAAAATTTCAGTGCTGATAATTAGCACACTTATCAAATTAGGTTATTTATCATCTATGTGTTTTAGTTACATTTGTTTGTATTGTAGTTTGAATAACATTACACGGAACATTACAAAAAAATACAGATTGCTTTTAATTTGAAATGTAATCAAATTTTAATAATTTATTGCAATTGCATGAGCGCTTGTCGTCCAGCTAGTTTTGGGCTCATTACTTTTAACTACTTTTTTTAAACGTCATAGAAAACCATGATTCTTTGTTTTATATCTAGATGAGTGATCTTGCAATAAATATTGTGACATTGGTTTTGCATTCCCATATAACTTCTTTGAGATGAATTGATTTATATTTAACCAAGTATTCAGAGTTCTTGTAAATAGCAACAATTAAATCCATTTATTAATCTGGCATGATCTTTAGCTGTAAATTGTGGTAACTGTCAAAAACTCTTAATATAAATTACTGACAACTGGTATCAAGGGTTAGCCGTTGTGCTGCTGTCTAGCAAGTCTGTTATGTAATCATTGCACTATATTTTTCTATGTACAAGCACTCACGGCTGGTTGGGTATTTATACACACTAATTAAGTGGGGGGTTATATGATCTATCAAACAATTGGTTGAATGTGAGACAAGTACTGCAATTATGCTTTTTGTTTTTTGCGTGACTTTACAACGCATTAGTGAAAACATACCAATCTCTCAAGATTTTTTTATTTCAAAGTATATTTTGCAGTTTATGAAACCTAACTAACTTTTATAAAACATTCCCATTTTCAATGTTGAAATACACTTTTGTGCGAACAAAGCATGGTAAGCAATTTTTTTTTTTGACACAAAAAAATGCCTTGAAACACTGACCTCCACAGACAGCGCCAAACAGAATGAAAAATACTAATGTATAGAACAAACCTTGGCATCTCATCAGCATTTATGTTTTGACAGCATCGTGTTCCTTTGTGATAGAAAAACTGTGTTTTGTGGAGCAATTTCTGACAACCATTATCTACAGCACACTTTCGTGGGTACAACGGCATTGTTACAATTGTCCAAGTTGTGGTAGTCAGCAGAGTAATTTAACGCTAAATGAAGGTTGTTATGAGGTTGTCTTGCTAACAGATTACATTTATTCCAGTACATGATTGGGTATTATCTCATTGTACAAACGTTTATTGAAGCTTGACTTGATCATTGAAAAATAGCTGTAGTGTCACTTTCTCACCACAACATTTGATGACAACGATGTCAATAGTTAGTGTGTAAGAAATAAACCTATAAAAGCTAACGGTAATATCAGTTAATGACTGAGAAATCAAGACACCAAGACCAATCTTCAAATTTTTCTTCAATCAGATGAGTGCTTCCATCTACATATGACTTTATGATAACTAATCTAAATAAAAAAAACTTGTGAAAAAACCTACGCCAAAACATTTCAAAATGAAGGCACTGAAATTAGCGCTCATGCTGTTCAGTGTTTTTGTTGGCATGTAAATCACTTGCAGAGATTTGCTTCAAACCAGATGCTACTGTAATTAATAAAGTTTGTTTGTGACACTACTAGCTGCTTCTATCTATGCAATGTCAAGCTAGTGAACCAGCAGCGGTCTCTTGCATTGCAAAATAAATGTCACACAATTCTTACAAATGCATATCAAGTTTTAATTATCCAAACATCTGAAAAGAATTTACTGGTTGCTGTCTATAGAACAGGCATAAAATAACCCTGATGTTTCACTCCATACACCACTCCAGTTACTCAAAGCAAAAAAAACTATCTGTAGTAGAAGCTGCCTGTAACTGCCTTTGAGAATTATGAGGAAACAACTCCAACTTGTGAAAGAAATATTTTCATGTAACTACAACTGTGCAAAATTAGGATAGACAAACTGAGGTTGGGAATATATCCTAATAATGTGGTGCCTATGCAACTAGGATATAAGAGGGATAAGAACTCATTCTGCGCAGTGTCTGAGCACATTTCATCATTTCAGTGATCCTAGACAAACAGTTTCAAAACACAACCTTTCAAGCTCCAAAGCGTTTTCAGGCCATTCTGAGCACATTTCATCATTTCAGTGACCCTAGACAAAAAAGTTCAAAACACAATTTTTATAGCTTAAAAAGCATTTTCAGGCCATTCTAAGCACATTTCATCATTTCAGTGATCCTAGAGAAAAAAGTTCAAAAAACTTTTCCTATAGCTCCAAAAGCATTTTCAGGCCATTCTGAGCACATTTCATCATTTCAGTGATCCTAGACAAACAAATTCAAAACACAACTTTTATAGCTCCAAAAGCGTTTTCAGGCCATTCTGAGCACATTTCATCATTTCAGTGATCCTAGACAAAAAAGTTCAAAACACATTTTTTTCAGCCTCAAAAGCATTTTCAGGCCATTCTGAGCACATTTCATCATTTCAGTGATCCTAGACAAACAGTTTCAAAACACATTTTTTATAGCTCCAAAAGCATTTTCAGGCCATTCTGAGCACATTTCATCATTTCAGTGATCCTAGACAAAAAAGTTTAAAGCACATTTTTTTAGCTCCAAAAGCATTTTCAGGCCATTCTGAACACATTTCATCATTTCAGTGATCCTGGGCAAAAAAGTTCAAAACACATTTTTTATAGCTCCAAAAGCATTTTCAGGCCATTCTGAGCACATTTCATCATTTCAGTGATCCTAGACAAACAGTTTCAAAACACAACCTTTAAAGCTCCAAAGCGTTTTCAGGCCATTCTGAGCACATTCAATCATTTCAGTGATCCTAGACAAAAAGTTCAAAACACAATTTTTATAGCTTAAAAAGCATTTTCAGGCCATTCTGAGCACATTTCATCATTTAAGTGATCCTAGACAAAAAAGTTCAAAACACATTTCTTATAGCTCCAAAAGCATTTTCAGGCCATTCTGAGCACATTTCATCATTTCAGTGATCCTAGACAAACAGTTTCAAAACACAACCTTTAAAGCTCCAAAGCGTTTTCAGGCCATTCTGAGCACATTTAATCATTCAGTGAACCAAGACAAACAAGTTCAAAACACAATTTTTATAGCTTAAAAAGCATTTTCAGGCCATTCTGAGCACATTTCATCATTTCAGTGATCCTAGACAAAAAAGTTCAAAACACATTTCTTATAGCTCCAAAAGCATTTTCAGGCCATTCTGAGCACATTTCATCATTTTAGTGATCCTAGACAAACAGTTTCAAAACACAACTTTTTTAGCTCCAAAAGCGTTTTCAGGCCATTCTGAGCACATTTCATCATTTCAGTGATCCTAGACAAACAGTTTCAAAACACATTTTTTATAGCTCCAAAAGCATTTTCAGGCCATTCTGAGCACATTTCATCATTTCAGTGATCCTAGACAAAAAAGTTCAAAGCACATTTTTTTAGCTCCAAAAGCATTTTCAGGCCATTCTGAGCACATTTCATCATTTCAGTGATCCTAGACAAACAGTTTCAAAACACAACCTTTAAAGCTCCAAAGCGTTTTCAGGCCATTCTGAGCACATTTAATCATTCAGTGATCCTAGACAAACAAGTTCAAAACACAATTTTTATAGCTTAAAAAGCATTTTCAGGCCATTCTAAGCACATTTCATCATTTCAGTGATCCGAGAGAAAAAAGTTCAAAACACTTTTCTTATTGCTCCAAAAGCATTTTCAGGCCATTCTGAGCACATTTCATCATTTCAGTGATCCTAGACAAACAGTTCCAAAACACAACTTTTATAGCTCCAAAAGCGTTTTCAGGCCATTCTGAGCACATTTCATCATTCCAGTGATCCTAGACAAAAAAGTTCAAAACACATTTTTTTCAGCCTCAAATGCATTTTCAGGCCATTCTGAGCACATTTCATCATTTCAGTGATCCTAGACAAACAGTTTCAAAACACATTTTTTATAGCTCCAAAAGCATTTTCAGGCCATTCTGAGCACATTTCATCATTTCAGTGATCCTAGACAAAAAAGTTCAAAGCACATTTTTTTAGCTCCAAAAGCATTTTCAGGCCATTCCGAGCACATTTCATCATTTCAGTGATCCTGGGCAAAAAAGTTCAAAACACATTTTTTATAGCTCCAAAAGCATTTTCAGGCCATTCTGAGCACATTTCATCATTTCAGTGATCCTAGACAGACAGTTTCAAAACACAACCTTTAAAGCTCCAAAGCGTTTTCAGGCCATTCTGAGCACATTCAATCATTTCAGTGATCCTAGACAAAAAGTTCAAAACACAATTTTTATAGCTTAAAAAGCATTTTCAGGCCATTCTGAGCACATTTCATCATTTAAGTGATCCTAGACAAAAAAGTTCAAAACACATTTCTTATAGCTCCAAAAGCATTTTCAGGCCATTCTGAGCACATTTCATCATTTCAGTGATCCTAGACAAAAAAGTTCAAAACACAATTTTTAAAGCTTAAAAAGCATTTTCAGGCCATTCTGAGCACATTTCATCATTTAAGTGATCCTAGACAAAAAAGTTCAAAACACATTTTTTATAGCTCCAAAAGCATTTTCAGGCCATTCTGAGCACATATCATCATTTCAGTGATCCTAGACAAAAAAGTTCAAAAGACATTTTTTATAGCTCCAAAAGCATTTTCAGGCCATTCTGAGCACATTTCATCATTTCAGTGATCCTAGACAAACAGTTTCGAAACACAAACTTTATAGCTCCAAAATCGTTTTCAGGCCATTCTTAGCACATTTCATCATTTCAGTGATCCTAGACAAAAAAGTTCAAAAGACTTTTTCTTAGCTCCAAAAGCATTTTCAGGCCATTCGGAGCACTCTTCATCATTTCAGTGATCCTAGACAAACAGTTTCAAAACACATTTTTTATAGCTCCAAAAGCATTTTCAGGCCATTCTGAGCACATTTCATCATTTCAGTGATCCTAGACAAAAAAATTTAAAAGACATTTTTTTAGCTCCAAAAGCATTTTCAGGCCATTCTGAGCACATTTCATCATTTCAGTGATCCTAGGCAAAAAAACTTCAAAACACATTTTTTATAACTCCAAAAGCATTTTCAGGCCATTCTGAGCACAGTTCATCATTTCAGTGATCCTAGACAAAAAAGTTCAAAACATTTTTTTTAGCTCCAAAAGCATTTTCAGGCCATTCTGAGCACATTTCATCATTTCAGTGGTCCTACAGAAAAAAGTTCAAAACACATTTTTTTCAGCTCCAAAAGCATTTTCAGGCCATTCTGAGCACATTTCATTGTTTCAGTGATCCTAGGCAAAAAAGTTCAAAACACTTTTTTTTCAGCCTCAAAAGCATTTTCAGGCCATTCTGAGCACATTTCATCATTTCAATGATCCTAGACAAAAAAGTTCAAAGCACATTTTTTTAGCTCCAAAAGCATTTTCAGGCCATTCTGAGCACATTTCATCATTTCAGTGATCCTAGGCAAAAAAGTTCAAAACACATTTTTTATAGCCCCAAAAGCATTTTCAGGCCATTCTGAGCACATTTCATCATTTCAGTGATCCTAGACAAACAGTTTCAAAACACAACCTTTAAAGCTCAAAAGCGTTTTCAGGCCATTCTGAGCACATTCATTCATTTCAGTGATCCTAGACAAAAAAGTTCAAAACACAATTTTTAAAGGTTAAAAAGCATTTTCAGGCCATTCTGAGCACATTTCATCATTTAAGTGATCCTAGACAAAAAAGTTCAAAACACATTTTTTATAGCTCCAAAAGCGTTTTCAGGCCATTCTGAGCACATATCATCATTTCAGTGATCCTAGACAAAAAAGTTCAAAAGACAGTTTTTATAGCTCCAAAAGCATTTTCAGGCCATTCTGAGCACATTTCATCATTTCAGTGATCCTAGACAAACAGATTCGAAACACAAACTTTATAGCTCCAAAATCGTTTTCAGGCCATTCTGAGCACATTTCATCATTTCAGTGATCCTAGACAAAAAAGTTCAAAAGACTTTTTCTTAGCTCCAAAAGAATTTTCAGGCCATTCGGAGCACTCTTCATCATTTCAGTGATCCTAGACAAACAGTTTCAAAACACATTTTTTATAGCTCCAAAAGCAATTTCAGGCGATTCTGAGCACATTTCATCATTTCAGTGATCCTAGACAAAAAAATTTAAAAGACAATTTTTTAGCTCCAAAAGCATTTTCAGGCCATTCTGAGCACAGTTCATCTTTTCAGTGATCCTAGGCAAAAAAAGTTCAAAACACATTTTTTATAGCTCCAAAAGCATTTTCAGGCCATTCTGAGCACAGTTCATCATTTCAGTGATCCTAGACAAAAAAGTTCAAAACATTTTTTTTAGCTCCAAAAGCATTTTCAGGCCATTCTGAGCACATTTCATCATTTCAGTGATCCTAGACAAACAGTTTCAAATCACATTTTTTATAGCTCCAAAAGCATTTTCAGGCCATTCTGAGCACATTTCATCATTTCAGTGATCCTAAACAAAAAAGTTCAAAACACATTTTTTTCAGCCCCAAAAGCATTTTCAGGCCATTCTGAGCACATTTCATTGTTTCAGTGATCCTAGGCAAAAAAGTTCAAAACACATTTTTTATAGCTCCAAAAGCATTTTCAGGCCATTCTGAGCACAGTTCATCATTTCAGTGATCCTAGACAAACAGTTTCAAATTACAACTTTTAAAGCTCCAAAAGTGTTTTCAGGCCATTCTGAGCACATTTCATCATTTCGGTGATCCTAAACAAAAAGTTTCAAAACACGTTTTTTATTGCTCCAAAAGCATTTTCAGGCCGTTCTGAGCACGTTTCATCATTTCAGTGATCCAAGACAAAAAGTTCAAAACACAATTCTTAAAGCTCCAAAAGCATTTTGGGGTCATTCTGAGCACATTTCATCATTTTAGTGATCATAGACAAACAGTTTCAAAACACAATTTTTGTAGCTCCAAAAGCGTTTTCAGGCCATTCTGAGCACATTTCATCATTTCAGTGATCCTAGGCAAAAAAACTTCAAAACACATTTTTTTCAGCCCCAAAAGCATTTTCATTCATTCTTAGCACATTTCATTGTTTCAGTGATCCTAGGCAAAAAAGTTCAAAACACATTTTTTATAGCTCCAAAAGCATTTTCAGGCCATTCTGAGCACAGTTCATCATTTCAGTGATCCTAGACAAACAGTTTCAAATTACAACTTTTAAAGCTCCAAAAGTGTTTTCAGGCCATTCTGAGCACAGTTCATCATTTCGGTGATCCTAAACAAAAAGTTTCAAAACACGTTTTTTATTGCTCCAAAAGCATTTTCAGGCCGTTCTGAGCACGTTTCATCATTTCAGTGATCCAAGACAAAAAGTTCAAAACACATTATTTATAGCTCCAAAAGCATTTTCAGGCCATTCTGAGCACATTTCATCATTTTAGTGATCCTAGACAAACAGTTTCAAAACACAACTTTTGTAGCTCCAAAAGCGTTTTCAGGCCATTCTGAGCACATTTCATCATTTCAGTGATCCTAGGCAAAAAAACTTCAAAACACATTTTTTATAGCTCCAAAAGCATTTTCAGGCCATTCTGAGCACATTTCATCATTTCAGTGGTCCTAGAGAAAAAAGTTCAAAACACATTTTTTTCAGCTCCAAAAGCATTTTCAGGCCATTCTGAGCACATTTCATTGTTTCAGTGATCCTAGGCAAAAAAGTTCAAAACACATTTTTTTCAGCCTCAAAAGCATTTTCAGGCCATTCTGAGCACATTTCATCATTTCAATGATCCTAGACAAAAAAGTTCAAAGCACATTTTTTTAGCTCCAAAAGCATTTTCAGGCCATTCTGAGCACATTTCATCATTTCAGTGATCCTAGGCAAAAAAGTTCAAAACACATTTTTTATAGCCCCACAAGCATTTTCAGGCCATTCTGAGCACATTTCATCATTTCAGTGATCCTAGACAAACAGTTTCAAAACACAACCTTTAAAGCTCCAAAGCGTTTTCAGGCCATTCTGAGCACATTCATTCATTTCAGTGATCCTAGACAAAAAAGTTCAAAACACAATTTTTAAAGCTTAAAAAGCATTTTCAGGCCATTCTGAGCACATTTCATCATTTAAGTGATCCTAGACAAAAAAGTTCAAAACACATTTTTTATAGCTCCAAAAGCATTTTCAGGCCATTCTGAGCACATATCATCATTTCAGTGATCCTAGACAAAAAAGTTCAAAAGACATTTTTTATAGCTCCAAAAGCATTTTCAGGCCATTCTGAGCACATTTCATCATTTCAGTGATCCTAGACAAACAGTTTCGAAACACAAACTTTATAGCTCCAAAATCGTTTTCAGGCCATTCTGAGCACATTTCATCATTTCAGTGATCCTAGACAAAAAAGTTCAAAACACAATTTTTAAAGCTTAAAAAGCATTTTCAGGCCATTCTGAGCACATTTCATCATTTAAGTGATCCTAGACAAAAAAGTTCAAAACACATTTTTTATAGCTCCAAAAGCATTTTCAGGCCATTCTGAGCACATATCATCATTTCAGTGATCCTAGACAAAAAAGTTCAAAAGACATTTTTTATAGCTCCAAAAGCATTTTCAGGCCATTCTGAGCACATTTCATCATTTCAGTGATCCTAGACAAACAGTTTCGAAACACAAACTTTATAGCTCCAAAATCGTTTTCAGGCCATTCTGAGCACATTTCATCATTTCAGTGATCCTAGACAAAAAAGTTCAAAAGACTTTTTCTTAGCTCCAAAAGCATTTTCAGGCCATTCGGAGCACTCTTCATCATTTCAGTGATCCTAGACAAACAGTTTCAAAACACATTTTTTATAGCTCCAAAAGCATTTTCAGGCGATTCTGAGCACATTTCATCATTTCAGTGATCCTAGACAAAAAAATTTAAAAGACATTTTTTTAGCTCCAAAAGCATTTTCAGGCCATTCTGAGCACAGTTCATCATTTCAGTGATCCTAGGCAAAAAAAGTTCAAAACACATTTTTTATAGCTCCAAAAGCATTTTCAGGCCATTCTGAGCACAGTTCATCATTTCAGTGATCCTAGACAAAAAAGTTCAAAACATTTTTTTTAGCTCCAAAAGCATTTTCAGGCCATTCTGAGCACATTTCATCATTTCAGTGATCCTAGACAAACAGTTTCAAATCACATTTTTTATAGCTCCAAAAGCATTTTCAGGCCATTCTGAGCACATTTCATCATTTCAGTGATCCTAGACAAAAAAGTTCAAAACACATTTTTTTCAGCTCCAAAAGCATTTTCAGGCCATTCTGAGCTCATTTCATTGTTTCAGTGATCCTAGGCAAAAAAGTTCAAAACACATTTTTTATAGCTCCAAAAGCATTTTCAGGCCATTCTGAGCACAGTTCATCATTTCAGTGATCCTAGACAAACAGTTTCAAATTACAACTTTTAAAGCTCCAAAAGTGTTTTCAGGCCATTCTGAGCACATTTCATCATTTCGGTGATCCTAAACAAAAAGTTTCAAAACACGTTTTTTATTGCTCCAAAAGCATTTTCAGGCCGTTCTGAGCACGTTTCATCATTTCAGTGATCCAAGACAAAAAGTTCAAAACACATTTCTTAAAGCTCCAAAAGCATTTTGGGGTCATTCTGAGCACATTTCATCATTTCAGTGATCCTAGACAAAAAAGTTCAAAAGACATTTTTTATAGCTCCGAAAGCGTTTTCAGGCCATTCTGAGCACATTTCATCATTTCAGTGATCCTAGACAAAACAATTTAAAAGACATTTTTTAGCTCCAAAAGCATTTTCAGGCCATTCTGAGCACATTTCATCATTTCAGTGATCCCAGACAAAAAAGTTCAAAACACATTTCTTATAGCTCCAAAAACATTTTCAGGCCATTCTGAGCACATTTCATCATTTTAGTGATCCTAGACAAACAGTTTCAAAACACAACTTTTATAGCTCCAAAAGCGTTTTCAGGCCATTCTGAGCACATTTCATCATTTCAGTGATCCTAAACAAAAAAGTTCAAATTACATTTTTTTTAGTTCCAAAAGCAATTTCAGGCCATTCTGAGCACATTTCATCATTTCAGTGATCCTAGACAAAAATGTTCAAAACCCATTTTTTTTAGCTCCAAAAGCATTTTCAGGCCAGTCTGAGCACCTTTCATCATTTCAGTGATCCTAGACAAACAGTTTCAAAACACATTTTTTTTAGCTCCAAAAGCATTTTCAGGCCATTCTGAGCACATTTCATCATTTCAGTGATCCTAGACAAAAAAGTTCAAAGCACATTTTTTTAGCTCCAAAAGCATTTTCAGGCCATTCTGAGCACATTTCATCATTTCAGTGATCCTGGACAAACAGTTTCAAAACACAAATTTTATAGCTCCAAAAGCGTTTTCAGGCTATTCTGAGCACATTTCATCATTTTAGTGATCCTAGACAAAAAAGTTCAAAACACATTTTTTTTAACTCTAAAAGCGTTTTCAGGCCATTCTGAGCACATTTCATCATTTCAGTGATCCTAGACAAACAGTTTCAAAACACAACGTTCAAAGCTCCAAAAGCGTTTTCAGGCCATTCTGAGCACATTTCATCATTTCAGTGATCCTAGACAAATAAGTTCAAAAGACATTTTTTATAGCTCCAAAAGCATTTTCAGGCCATTCTGAGCACATTTTATCATTTCAGTGATCCTAGACAAACAGTTTCAAATCACATTTTTTATAGCTCCAAAAGCATTTTCAGGCCATTCTGAGCACATTTCATCATTTCAGTGATCCTAGACAAAAAAGTTCAAAACACATTTTTTTCAGCTCCAAAAGCATTTTCAGGCCATTCTGAGCACATTTCATTGTTTCAGTGATCCTAGGCAAAAAAGTTCAAAACACATTTTTTATAGCTCCAAAAGCATTTTCAGGCCATTCTGAGCACAGTTCATCATTTCAGTGATCCTAGACAAACAGTTTCAAATTACAACTTTTAAAGCTCCAAAAGTGTTTTTCAGGCCATTCTGAGCACATTTCATCATTTCGGTGATCCTAAACAAAAAGTTTCAAAACACGTTTTTTTATTGCTCCAAAAGCATTTTCAGGCCGTTCTGAGCACGTTTCATCACTTCAGTGATCCAAGACAAAAAGTTCAAAACACATTTCTTAAAGCTCCAAAAGCATTTTGGGGTCATTCTGAGCACATTTCATCATTTCAGTGATCCTAGACAAAAAAGTTCAAAAGACATTTTTTATAGCTCCGAAAGCGTTTTTCAGGCCATTCTGAGCACATTTCATCATTTCAGTGATCCTAGACAAAACAATTTAAAAGACATTTTTTTTAGCTTTAAAAGCATTTTCAGGCCATTCTGAGCACATTTCATCATTTCAGTGATCCTAGACAAAAAAGTTCAAAACACATTTCTTATAGCTCCAAAAGCATTTTCAGGCCATTCTGAGCACATTTCATCATTTTAGTGATCCTAGACAAACAGTTTCAAAACACAACTTTTATAGCTCCAAAAGCGTTTTCAGGCCATTCTGAGCACATTTCATCATTTCAGTGATCCTAAAACAAAAAAAGTTCAAATTACATTTTTTTTTAGCTCCAAAAGCAATTTCAGGCCATTCTGAGCACATTTCATCATTTTCAGTGATCATAGACAAAAATGTTCAAAACCCATTTTTTTAGCTCCAAAAGCATTTTCAGGCCAGTCTGAGCACCTTTCATCATTTCAGTGATCCTAGACAAACCAGTTTCAAAACACATTTTTTTTAGCTCCAAAAGCATTTTCAGGCCATTCTGAGCACATTTCATTCATTTCAGTGATCCTAGACAAAAAAGTTCAAAGCACATTTTTTTAGCTCCAAAAGCATTTTCAGGCCATTCTGAGCACATTTCATCATTTCAGTGATCCTGGACAAACAGTTTCGAAACACAAATTTTATAGCTCCAAAAGCGTTTTCAGGCCATTCTGAGCACATTTCATCATTTCAGTGATCCTAAACAAAAAAGTTCAAATTACATTTTTTTTAGCTCCAAAAGCAATTTCAGGCCATTCTGAGCACATTTCATCATTTCAGTGATCCTAGACAAAAATGTTCAAAACCCATTTTTTTTAGCTCCAAAAGCATTTTCAGGCCAGTCTGAGCACCTTTCATCATTTTCAGTGATCCTAGACAAACAGTTTCAAAACACATTTTTTTTAGCTCCAAAAGCATTTTCAGGCCATTCTGAGCACATTTCATCATTTCAGTGATCCTAGACAAAAAAGTTCAAAGCACATTTTTTTAGCTCCAAAAGCATTTTCAGGCCATTCTGAGCACATTTCATCATTTCAGTGATCCTGGACAAACAGTTTCGAAACACAAATTTTATAGCTCCAAAAGCGTTTTCAGGCCATTCTGAGCACATTTCATCATTTTAGTGATCCTAGACAAAAAAGTTCAAAACACATTTTTTTTTAACTCTAAAAGCGTTTTCAGGCCATTCTGAGCACATTTCATCATTTCAGTGATAGTAGACAAACAGTTTCAAAACACAACGTTCAAAGCTCCAAAAGCGTTTTCAGGCCATTCTGAGCACATTTCATCATTTCAGTGATCCTAGACAAATAAGTTCAAAAGACATTTTTTATAGCTCCAAAAGCATTTTCAGGCCATTCTGAGCACATTTTATCATTTCAGTGATCCTAGACAAACAGTTTCAAATCACATTTTTTATAGCTCCAAAAGCATTTTCAGGCCATTCTGAGCACATTTCATCATTTCAGTGATCCTAGACAAAAAAGTTCAAAACACATTTTTTTCAGCTCCAAACGCATTTTCAGGCCCTTCTGAGCACATTTCATTGTTTCAGTGATCCTAGGCAAAAAAGTTCAAAACACATTTTTTATAGCTCCAAAAGCATTTTCAGGCCATTCTGAGCACAGTTCATCATTTCAGTGATCCTAGACAAACAGTTTCAAATTACAACTTTTAAAGCTCCAGAAGTGTTTTCAGGCCATTCTGAGCACATTTCATCATTTCGGTGATCCTAAACAAAAAGTTTCAAAACACGTTTTTTATTGCTCCAAAAGCATTTTCAGGCCGTTCTGAGCACGTTTCATCATTTCAGTGATCCAAGACAAAAAGTTCAAAACACATTTCTTAAAGCTCCAAAAGCATTTTGGGGTCATTCTGAGCACATTTCATCATTTCAGTGATCCTAGACAAAAAAGTTCAAAAGACATTTTTTTATAGCTCCGAAAGCGTTTTCAGGCCATTCTGAGCACATTTCATCATTTCAGTGATCCTAGACAAAACAATTTAAAAGACATTTTTTTAGCTCCAAAAGCATTTTCAGGCCATTCTGAGCACATTTCATCATTTCAGTGATCCTAGACAAAAAAGTTCAAAACACATTTCTTATTGCTCCAAAAGCATTTCCAGGCCATTCAGAGCACATTTCATCATTTTAGTGATCCTAGACAAACAGTTTCAAAACACAACTTTTATAGCTCCAAAAGCGTTTTTCAGGCCATTCTGAGCACATTTCATCATTTCAGTGATCCTAAACAAAAAAGTTCAAATTACATTTTTTTTAGTTCCAAAAGCAATTTCAGGCCATTCTGAGCACATTTCATCATTTCAGTGATCCTAGACAAAAATGTTCAAAACCTATTTTTTTTAGCTCCAAAAGCATTTTCAGGCCAGTCTGAGCACCTTTCATCATTTCAGTGATCCTAGACAAAACAGTTTCAAAACACATTTTTTTTTAGCTCCAAAAGCATTTTCAGGCCATTCTGAGCACATTTCATCATTTCAGTGATCCTAGACAAAAAAAGTTCAAAGCACATTTTTTTAGCTCCAAAAGCATTTTCAGGCCATTCTGAGCACATTTCATCATTTCAGTGATCCTGGACAAACAGTTTCGAAACACAAATTTTATAGCTCCAAAAGCGTTTTCAGGCCATTCTGAGCACATTTCATCATTTTAGTGATCCTAGACAAAAAAGTTCAAAACACATTTTTTTTAACTCTAAAAGCGTTTTTCAGGCCATTCTGAGCACATTTCATCATTTCAGTGATCCTACACAAACAGTTTCAAAACACATTGTTCAAAGCTCCAAAAGCGTTTTCAGGCCATTCTGAGCACATTTCATCATTTCAGTGATCCTAGACAAATAAGTTCAAAAGACATTTTTTATAGCTCCAAAAGCATTTTCAGGCCATTCTGAGCACATTTTATCATTTCAGTGATCCTAGACAAACAGTTTCAAAACACAACTTTTATAGCTCCAAAAGCGTTTTCAGGCCATTCTGAGCACATTTCATCATTTCAGTGATCGTAGACAAAAAAGTTCAAAACACAATTTTTTTTAGCTCCAAAAGCATTTTCAGGCGTTTCTGAGCACATTTCATCATTTCAGTGATCCTAGACAAACAGTTTCAAAACACATTATTTATAGCTCCAAAAGCATTTTCAGGCCATTCTGAGCACATTTCATCTTTTCAGTGATCCTAGACAAAAAAGGTCAAAACACATTTTTTATAGCTCCAAAAGCATCTTCAGGCCATTCTGAGCACATTTCATCATTTCAGTGATCCGAGACAAAAAGTTTCAAAACACGTTTTTTGTTGCAACCAAAAGCATTTTCAGGCCATTCTGAGCACTTTTCATCATTTCAGTGATCCTCGACAAAAAAGTTCAAAACACAATTTTTTCAGCTCCAAAAGCATTTTCAGGCCATTCTGAGCACATTTCATCATTTCCGTGATCCTCGACAAAAAAGTTCAAAACACATTTTATTCAGCTCCAAAAGCATTTTCAGGCCATTCTGAGCACATTTCATCATTTCAGTGATCCTAGACAAACAGTTTAAAAACACATTTTTTATAGCTCCAAAAGCATTTCAGGCCATTCTGAGCACATTTCATCATTTCAGTGATCCTAGACAAAAAAGTTCATAACACATTTTTTATAGCTCCAAAAGCATTTTCAGGCCATTCTGAGCACATTTCATCATTTCAGTGATCTTAGACAAACAGTTTCAAAACACAACTTTTAAAGCTCCAAAAGCGTTTTCAGGCCATTCTGAGCACATTTCATCATTTCAGTGATCCTAGACAAAAAGGTTCAAAACACATTTTTTTATAGCTCCAAAAGCGTTTTCAGGCCATTCTGAGCACATTTCATCATTTTAGTGATCCTAGACAAAAAAGTTCAAAACACATTTTTTTTAACTCTAAAAGCGTTTTCAGGCCATTCTGAGCACATTTCATCATTTCAGTGATAGTAGACAAACAGTTTCAAAACACAACGTTCAAAGCTCCAAAAGCGTTTTCAGGCCATTCTGAGCACATTTCATCATTTCAGTGATCCTAGACAAATAAGTTCAAAAGACATTTTTTATAGCTCCAAAAGCATTTTCAGGCCATTCTGAGCACATTTTATCATTTCAGTGATCCTAGACAAACAGTTTCAAATCACATTTTTTATAGCTCCAAAAGCATTTTCAGGCCATTCTGAGCACATTTCATCATTTCAGTGATCCTAGACAAAAAAGTTCAAAACACATTTTTTTCAGCTCCAAACGCATTTTCAGGCCCTTCTGAGCACATTTCATTGTTTCAGTGATCCTAGGCAAAAAAGTTCAAAACACATTTTTTATAGCTCCAAAAGCATTTTCAGGCCATTCTGAGCACAGTTCATCATTTCAGTGATCCTAGACAAACAGTTTCAAATTACAACTTTTAAAGCTCCAGAAGTGTTTTCAGGCCATTCTGAGCACATTTCATCATTTCGGTGATCCTAAACAAAAAGTTTCAAAACACGTTTTTTATTGCTCCAAAAGCATTTTCAGGCCGTTCTGAGCACGTTTCATCATTTCAGTGATCCAAGACAAAAAGTTCAAAACACATTTCTTAAAGCTCCAAAAGCATTTTGGGGTCATTCTGAGCACATTTCATCATTTCAGTGATCCTAGACAAAAAAGTTCAAAAGACATTTTTTATAGCTCCGAAAGCGTTTTCAGGCCATTCTGAGCACATTTCATCATTTCAGTGATCCTAGACAAAACAATTTAAAAGACATTTTTTTAGCTCCAAAAGCATTTTCAGGCCATTCTGAGCACATTTCATCATTTCAGTGATCCTAAACAAAAAAGTTCAAATTACATTTTTTTTAGTTCCAAAAGCAATTTCAGGCCATTCT